>JBCNJP010000017.1:57172267-57192940 GCA_039602395.1 Deinandra increscens subsp. villosa
AATACATGCCAAATATAATATTGTGAGAAACTGATCACTGGATAATGATGGTACATTGGCTTACGTATCTGACTCATGGATATAGTAGATGAAAGGGCCATAAGATCGTCGTTTGATATGTTTGGTAGGCTCGGCAAATCAGAAAGTATTCAGATGTGATGTTCACTAAATACTAATGCTTGACCATGTGGATAACATCTTGATGCATATTTCATGACACAAAAAGAAAAATAAGTGTGAAATTGTAATGAGAAGTCACTGTGTATACATGTGTTCATTTTGCAAAGATTTAAACTTGTTTGATTTTCTTTATTTTGTCAAACGATCGGACTCTCTCTGCGTGTCCACAAGACCAACCTGATCGTTGTTCGTTTGACGTCCTACTTTATTTTCTTTGGTGTTTCGTATAACTCATCGGACTTTCTCTGCGTGTACGGGAGTACCGACGTGATTGTTGTTGGGTTATACAATTTCAACTTGTTTTATGTTTCTTATCTTGTTAAATCCGAGGCCTTACGTGCGTATCAAAAGATCGACCTTAAGGTAGACGATTTAACATTCTTATTTCTTTTTGCATGGAACACAGTTGACAATATCATGAAAAACATCATGCTTTGTGAAAAATCACAAGTGCTATCACACAAAAGGAAAAAAGAAAGAAAAAAAAGAAAATGTCTGATTATGTCTGATAGTGTAGGGTACACTGGTCAAAGCAAAATCTAATCAATATCTTAACATATCCAGATTTTATGAGTACGATTCTGTCTGAGTTTAAGATAGACAAATTATACCGGCAATCAGCATGATTGTGAGCTTCAATTAATTGAAATTGAAGAGTAGTTCAGTGCGTCAAGACCAATATGAACCCATGTAGTTATCTTTCTCATACCAAAAATAGTGTCTGATTCAGTATTGCTATTTCATTTTATATCAAGAAAAGCACAAAAAGATTTTCGGTGTGTTTTAGCATAAACTTTGAAAGCTCAAAAAGATTTTAGGTTTGTTTTGATATAAACTTTCTAAAAGCCAAAAAGATTTTACTTTTGCGTTATTTTCGATCTGATCACCACATGATACAAATTCAATTTTTCAAAATCATATCTTGGAGTCTCGAAGAGACGTCTTGCGCCAAGATTATCTAAATGTTTGAGCAGGGTGCTAAAGTGCAAGATATAACAACTTCAAGTCTTCTGAAGCTGTTGATAAAGACGAGAGATACACTAAACATCGTCAAGTATTCAATATCAAGCAACAATTCAATTGAAGAAGAGTTTGTTCGAGGATTCATTTCATTGGACGAACAAATTCTACATTTGAGGGGGAGCTTGATTGAAGAAACAGATTTGAAGATGTTGAAGTAATACTGCACACGACGAGGGGGAGTTTTTCATACCTGATATGTGCGTCGTGTGAAGTATCAAGCAGAGTTCAAGTTCAAGCCAAATGTCAACTGGCCGAACCTGGTCTGAACAAGGAGTTCGGACTGGCCGAACCTGGAGTTCGGACAGAGATCGGCCAGTCGAGTATAAGTAGAAGTTTGGACCTTGTAATGAGTAGGGTTTTCTGAGCGTGTAAGATTCTTTTAAGTGTGTGTTTCTGAGAGTGTTCTTTGTGTCTGTATTCTGAGTGTTCTTGATTGTAATTGTTCTTTTCTAGATCAATAAAACAATCATTATAATTACGTTTCGATGTCCGATTAGCTAGATCGAGTAGATAATCCGATGCTCATGCATTTTCAAATCCTTATGAAGAGCGTATTCTGAGTTTTGAAATGTTTTAATGCGGTATGGTTGCTGTTAAAGGTATTTGATTTTAGTGGGATTGCTCCTAATAAGGTGCTAGACGAACTATATTTCAATATAGAGAAACTTAACTTAAGCATGATAGACATTCATTGGCTGTTGAAAAGCAGAGGAGGTTAAGAATTATAGTAAGTTTGTTAACTGTCATCTTTTGTATTATTTATTGTTTTATTGTTGGCATCATTATAAAATATTTGTGTATAAGGTTACAGCCGGTGATGATATTGCAGGTTTGAAATCCTCTTTTCAACATGTAAAATATGTCCAATTTAAGTGTAATGTAATTGTATTAATGCTTAGATGATGATGTTACTGAATTTGTTTATTGTTCATTTATTCTTGCAGGTTGATGCTTCACATTTGATATTAATCCTAATATAGAATTTTTTTTACAGTAAACGTTGCAATGTGAAATTTAAATTCAATATTTTTAATTGAGGAGTCAACAAATTCACAGTTTCATTTATAAGAAGTTAACCTTTTGGTAGTTGGTAGTTTAAGAATCCTATCATCAGATTTACATTTTGCTTTATAATTGATCAAGTATCATACATTGATAATATTTTATTTATATAGTTGTTTATTTTTTGTTGATGGTTACTTGTCTGCTAAAAATATGAAATTATAGATGACCTGATAATCAAAATGAACACTATTGTTTCTTATTGTTTCTGGGACCGAAGCGCGGCAGTGCATGCTAATATATATATATATATATATATATATATATATATATATATATTTCAGATCTGTTCTTCGGCCGAACCTTGTCCGAACTCGAACTGGAAATTTTTGAAATCGCACCAAATTCAGAATTTGATTGAATTTCGACATCCAGATACTTCTATTAGGTAAAAACATGACTCGGGAAGACTCGGTTGATAAAAAACCAAACAGAAACACTTCCAATCACCCCTAACTGAAGGTTTAACGTCTCAAAATAAAGAAAAACGATAGATTTCGACCATAGAAAGAGCCAACAGCTCTGATAGCAACTAAAAAACCGTATACGGATCGATTCTATGGATGAGACGAAAGTTTTGTCATTGAATCGTGTCGAATGATTACATGACCGAAAGAGTATACAAACGTTTAAGCTCCGGGGGAGGTTTGACAGAACCTCCCCTCTCAATCACACAGACACTAGACAGAAACTTACAAAGAAATACAAAGACGAGACTATTTATACTTCTTCATAAGGTCCGAACTGGGAAGCTCCGAACTCTGTCCAAACTCCCTCCAAACTTGGAGTTCGGCCCTCAATGTTCGGCCAACTCCGAACCTAGAGTTCGGCTGGGTTTCGGACCTCAGTTCATCTCTCTGACAAATCAGTCTGTTTGATAATTCGAACAGTAACGGCCACACAAGGTTCATGCATCAACAAATTCCCCCTTGGACGTTACTGTCGAATCCAGACATTGATCTTCTAGTAATCATCATCAGTCAGTCTGCTACATCTTGAATCTTGATTATCAGCAAAGATTCATGCATCAACAACATCATACTTTCGCTTTTAGTTATTAATGTCAACATAAAGGAAAGTCTAGATTAGATGTGAATGGGGTTATTACATACGCGAGAATAACTGCCACGACATACATCCATGATACTAAAACATGGCGCGCGTAAGCACGACCAAGAAACAGGAAGCAGAGGGGAACAACATACGCGAATAAATAACATGATATAATGACAACAACAGTAATAACATACATCCTAAACATGAAAATCATAATCATAATACTAGTTGTAGATACATGGTTCTTGATCGTCATGTGAAGTATCAAATACAAGACAAGATGATGCGAGTTTACTATTGGCCGAACCCTAGGCGAACTTAGAGTTCGGACCCAGACGAACTTGGTCTGAACCTAAGGTTCGGCTAATGGGATTTTTGTCTAGTTTAAATAGTTTGTCTTGTACAGCTCTTGTAGCTCTTGGTCATTTTTTATCTGTGTACTCTTTGGTTCTCTGTGGTCTAATACAAAGCCGTTTGCATTTACATCTTGTCTCATTCACGTTTTTCAATTGATTTCTATAGGACCGAGTAGAAGATCCACCGGTCACGCACTTTCAAGTGGTATCAGTGCATTAGGTTCAATCTATTGGTCGGAAATCTCTATTTTTTGAAGTTTTGAGTCAAAAATCCCAAGTTTTGTGAAATCATGTTACTCATTTTTGAGTTTTTTGCATCTGTGCTTTTCATGAAAAATCTTCTTCTAGATTGTTTCTATTGAGTTTACTTGAATTCCTGTCGAAAGTTTCATCCAAAAAAAAGTGAAAATCACGAAAATAGAGTCGAGAGTGTTCGACTTCGTCTGAGGTTCGGCTATAATTGAAAAGTAACCGCTCCGAACTCTAGGTTCGGCTGAAATTTTAACGAAGTTGAGGTTCGGATAGTGTTCGGAGATATTTCGGATAAGGTTCGGTAGAAGTTCGGTCAAGATCTTTTAAAGCCAGGGCTGGTTAAGGTTCGGAACATGATCGGATCGAGTTCGGATGAGGTTCGATCACAATTTTGATTCGTGATTACGTTCGGACGAAGTTCGACGAAAACATATCAAGTTCGGCTGAGGTTCGGGTAAACAGTAATAGGGATTTTTGGAAGGTGTCACGAAAACTTACGTAACTTGGGAACCGTAAAGAGTTACGAGAGCTAATACCAGCGAAAATGACCATGTCTAGGAAAGATCTATACTTTTACTCGCCCTACGGCTAGTATCCTCCCTTTTGGTACCCAAAATTCACTTTTCTACGACCTTCGTTTTTGGGTTTGAAGTTTTGGTATACAAGTTCTCGGACAAGATGAGTGATTTTCAAGTGTTTGCAGCATACTTTCGCTTTTAGTTATTAATGTCAACATAAAGGAAAGTCTAGATTAGATGTCAATGGGGTTATTACATGCGCGAGAATAACTGCCACGAAATGCATCCATGATACTAAAACATGACACGCGCAAGCACGACCAAGAAACAGGAAACAGAGGGGAATAACATACGTGAAACAATTACATGATATATTGATAAAAACAGTAATAACATACATCCTAAACATAAAAATCATAATCATATTCATAATACTAGTTGTAGATACATGGTTCACTGATCGTCATGTGAAGTATCAAATACAAGACAAGATGATGCGAGTTTACTATTGGCCGAACCCTAGGCGAACTTAAAGTTCGGACCCAGACGAACTTGGTCCGAACCTAAAGTTCGGCTAATCGGGATTTTTGTGCTAGTTTAAATAGTTTGTCTTGTACAGCTCTTATAGCTCTTGGTCATTTTTCATCTGTGTACTCTTTGGTTCACTGTGGTCTAATACAAAGCCGTTTGCATTTACATCTTGTCTCATTCACGTTTTACAATTGATTTCTATAGGACCGAGTATAGACGCTCCACCCCTCACGCACTTTCAAGTGGTATCAGAGCATCAAGTTCAATCTATTGGTCGGAAATCTCTATTTTTCGAAGTTTTGAGTCAAAAACCCTAAGTTTTGCAAAATCATGTTACTCATTTTTAAGTTTGTTTGATCTCGAGTAGCTTTTCATGAAAAATCTTCTCCTAGATTGTTTCTATTGAGTCTACTTGAATTCTTATCGAAAATTTCATCCAAAAACAGTCAAAATCGCGAAAATGGAGTCGAGAGTGTTCGAGTTCGTCTAAGGATCGGCTATAACTGAAAAATAACGGCTCCGAACTCTGAGATTTGGCTGAAATTCTAACGAAGTCGAGGTTCGGATAGTGTTCGGAGATATTTCGGATAAGGTTCGGTAGAAGTTCGGTCAAGATCTTTTAAAGCCAGGGTTGGTTAAGGTTCGAAAGACGATCGGATCGAGTTCAGGCTGAGGTTCGATCACAATTTCGATTCGGGTTAGGTTCGGACGAAGTTCGGCAAAAACATATCAAGTTCGGCTGAGGTTCGGGTAAACAGTAATAGGGATTTTTGGAAGGTATCACGAAAACTTACGTAACTAGGGAACCGTAAAGAGTTACGAGAGGTAATACCAGCCAAAACGACCGTATAGGAAAGATCTATACTTTTACTTGCCTAACGGCCAGTATCCTCCGTTTTGGTACCCAAAATTCACTTCTATGATCTTCGTTTTTGGGTTTTAAGTTTTGGTATACAAGTTTTCGGACAAGATGAGTGATTTTCAAGCATTTGCAGCATACTTTCGCTTTTAGTTATTAATGTCAACATAAAGGAAATTCTAGATTAGATGTCAATGGGGTTATTACATGCGCGAGAATAACTGCCACGACATACATCCATGATACTAAAACATGACGCGCAAGCACGACTAAGAAACATGAAGCAGAGGGGAACAACATACATGAATACAATTACATGATATAATGACAAAAATAGTAATAACATACATCCTAAACCTGAAAATCATAATCATATTCATGATACTAGTTGTAGATACATGGTTCCTGATCGTCATGTGAAGTATCAAATACAAGACAAGATGATTCGAGTTTACTATTGGCCGAACCCTAGGCGAACTTAGAGTTCGGACCCAAACGAACTTGGTCCGAACCTAAGGTTCGGCTAATGGGATTTTTGTCTAGTTTAAATAGTTTGTCTTGTACAGCTCTTGTAGCTCTTGGTCATTTTTCATCTGTGTACTCTTTGGTTCACTATGGTCTAATACAAAGCCGTTTGCATTTACATCTTGTCTCATTCACGTTTTAGAATTGATTTCGATAGGACCGAGTAGAAGATCCACTGCTCACGCACTTTCAAGTGGTATCAGAGCATCAGGTTCAATCTATTGGTCGGAAATCTCTATTTTTCGAAGTTTTGAGTCAAAAACCCTATGTTTTGCGAAATCATTTTACTCATTTTTGAGTTTGTTTGATCTGTGCTTTTCATGAAAAATCTTCTCCTAGATTGTTTCTATTGAGTCTACTTGAATTTTTGTCGAAATTTTATCCAAAAACAGTGAAAATCGCGAAAATGGAGTCGACAGTGTTCGAGTTCGTCTGAGGTTCGGTTATAACTGAAAAATAACTGCTCCGAACTCGAGGTTTGGCTGAAATTCTAACTGTAGGTCCGAAAACAACAACCGTTCACGATATTCTATCAATCACGAGTGCGGAATCCAAGTGATTGATTGATTCAAGATAAGAGATGAGAAGAATACAAGAATACGATGATTAAAACAATGAAAAACCTGAACTTGCACACAAGATAACTTGTCGGGTACAAAACAGAAATCGTAAACTATCTTCTCTCGGGTTTACGATCGTAATCACTTGATCGTAAACACCTCTGGCTCCTCCTTTCTCAATCGTAATCAGCAACCCAAATGAGGAGGTCCAAAGGGGTTTATATAGGCACCCCAATGGGTTTACTATTGGGCCTCTTGAGCCATAAACCCAATAGTAAACTCAAACCCAATCATAAACTAGCCTACATACAATAACCAAACTAGTCTACTAAACTAATGAAACCCTCTAAGCCCAGCCCAACATATTTAATATTACAAGCCTCATAATCTAGCCTCTACAATCTTCCCCTAGGATTGTGATATTAAATGTCTTCAATCTTTGAATGTCTTCTGCTTGACTGGCTGGCATAGAAGTTGATGAAGATTCTTTCTGCAAAAATCTTCAGTGAGTTTCATGACGGGCACTTGGTACTTCCTCTTGATCAGCATCAGCTAGAACTTCTTGAAATGAACAAGTTAATGAGATGGAGGATTCTCATTGACTTGCTTCTTTTGAAAGAACTGGTTCTTGCTAAATCTTCGGTAATTGTCTTGAATCTTCATAAATTAGAGCTTGTGAACATCTTCTTTGATAATCTTTTAGAAGCTTGTAAAGAAACCAACAACTTCCCCTGAACAGTTGCTTTTCTAGATGGAAGTCTTGTCCAGCTGGTTCTTTAACTTTGAGCAGTAGTAGCATCAGCAGCATCTTTCTCTCATCAATCTGTCTGACACACATTTGAAAACATATACTCCACCAGACATTTGATGACCAGTCTTTGGGTTAGGAGGTAATTATCATCTGTTCAGTTGATTCAAATTAACATAATTTTAACCAAAAACCCTAATATAGATTACGGGTTTTCTATAAAACTTCCCCTGAACCCAAGACCTCTAAAGACTTCACCTTAGCTGATAACTTCCCCTCAGCTAAGGACTTCCCCTGAGATAATACATATTATCTTCGAGTTCCCTTCAGATACTATGTATTATGGAAGTCTTTTCATTAGATAATAAGTATCATCCTCGAGTTCCCTTCGGATAATACTTATTATCCTCGAGTTCCCTTCTGATAATACTTATTATCCTCTCTCCTTCCCCTAAAAATTTGTCAAGATCTGACGGAGGAAGTCTTTTCCATTAGATTAAAAGTATCATCCTCGAGTTCCCTTCGGATAATACTTATTATCCTATACTCCTTCCCCTAAAAATTTGGCAAGATCTGTCGGGGGCATATTGTCATGCATTAAAACCCATGAAAAACACATTTTGACTTCTCAAATCAACCTGGCCAAGACGAAAGCACACCAAAAAGAACTTAACAACTCACACATGAAAGATATAAACTAAACAAATACTTACCAAACCAAACATGAGAAAGTTTACAAGGGATCAAACCGTATGAATCTGATTGAGGAACCCTTTTTAGCTTCAGTTACTCAACTAGTCCAGGTGATTGCCGGTATGTTTTTCCGCTTTAAACTCAAACCCATTTAATCCCAACCGAATGCGTCATGCTTAATATAGTACAATATTACCATCATGTTTAATTGTACCCACACCCAAGCGTACACAGCAAAACCTACCCAACCTCAGAGTTTATTGAGGATTCACAAACCCCCAAGTTGAGGAACCATGCAACACCGTTATGACTACCACTTATTTCATAAACCATCAGTTGGTGATCAGGTCGGCCGCTAAGCACGCAAAGAAGACCAACTGAGTGATTATTTATTCTCTTTTCTTTTTCATTTTTCATTTCTTTTTATTATGTGGTGTAGTCATGACAGCAAAGACATGGCGTGTGAGAGAGTGAATACTAGGTAATTACCACTCTCAACCCAATTTTGCCGGGACTCAGTCTTTTAAACCATGCAACCTGGGATGGGAAACTAAACATATATATCTTTTAAGTTCACTGCACTTTCATTAAAGGTCATAAGTTTAGGTCGAGCCTACCGAGCATATCACCGTGGAGCTTGCCTTTCACTTCCGCCTTACGCGTGTCAGCCATCTCCAACCCGGACATTCATTTTACTTCCCCTAAACTTCTCAAAAACAAGACACAAACAATTAAAAGTTGAAAAGCACACTATTTTTGAGGGGTCAACTTTTTCTTCATTTTTACATTTCTTCCCCTTGCTTTTTGATTTTTAATGTCACAATCTTGTGAACATCATTTTTCAGTTTTTTTTTTAAATAAAAAAATAAAACACACAAACACACTTAAAAGAACAAAACACAAAATTTTGAAGATATCTGGCCAAGCTAACTTTCAAAGTATTGATTTGAAAATTTTAGAAAATTGAGTTTCATGATATGCACACTTCATTGCATTTGAAGTCAAACACATAATCAATCAACAACTTAATTGACACTTTAATGAAATAGGTTTGACTCAAAAGACCCTTTGCTGCCTCATCATTCAAACAACCAAATTAAGAACAGTACCTTTCATGCTGATTTTCACCTTTACCTCTCAATGAGACATACCTTCCATTTATAGATTACTTGACATGACATGAAGATACGTCTCCTAAACTTTGCCTGGAACAATCACTTATCAACAAACAAATTAGTAATAAAAACGTTCGTGATAATCCTCCTTGATCGTTCCTGCACAGAGTGAGAGATTAGTTAGCTAATAGTACCCAGGCCATTGTTTTTCTGGGTACCCCTGAGGAATCAATGAATGAAATTTCTTTTAAAAACATTCCTTTTGAAAAATCACGAAGTTGGGATGATTCGGTTGTAGCTGCATTAGCCTTTGGTTTCCAAGTTCTAGGTGATTTAACATTTGTTTTAGTCACCTTTGGAGTTGTGACCTTAGGTATTTCAACCTTCTTCGTTTTAGATTCACGTTTCAAAACAGTTTTTGTTTTAGTCACCTTTTGAGTTGTGACTTTAGGTATTTCAACCTTCTGCATTTTAGAATCATTTTTGAAAACAGTTCTAGTTACCTTGGGTTTTTCAAGCTTTGGTTGTTTTGAAACTGGTTTCTTCACCTGTTTTTGAAAATTTTTGTAACTTGGAAGACTGTTGTTTTGATTTATAGATTTTCTTTCAGCTTTGGCAGCGCCCCAATGTTGATCAGAGGGTTTAACCTTAGGAGCAACAGTCTTCCTTGCCTTAGGTGTTTGCACCATCATTGGCTTAGACTTTACAGACTCCTGAGATGACACCCTTTGACTTTTTCGGAAAATAGGGTTCATAGGGGCGATAAAGATAGTTTCTAGCAATATGACCAGCGATGCCACAATTAAAACAAGTCTGCTTCTTTAGATAGAAGTTGGACGTGTACCCATTTGTCTTCGGTGGCTAGTATGGAGCTGGTTTGCCTTGTGTATGCTTCTTTGGTTTGACTGCAGCTTCAGATTTGACTTTCTGCTGGTTTGTCGAAGCCTGTGTCGAACCTGTCTTTACTGTCTTTGTGCTTCCTTGATTCTTTGACGTTGAAGCACCATTCTTGCAATTACAACAACAACTGCATGATCCAACTGAAGAAATGGGACACACAGCTACTCCCTTGAGTTTTTCATTCTTCACTCCAGCTGTTGGTTTCATACTTGGATGCTTGATGGTGATCTTTGGCCTCTCAACTTTAGGTTCACTTATCACTCCATCGGTTATTCCCTTGAACTTGGAGGAGAAGGATGGTAGTTCATATCCTACATCTGGTTCTTGGTCAAACATTGATCCAGATGTCATAAAGATCTTCCCCTCAGGCCGTGTCGTCAAGATCACCTTTTCCCTTTTGACTTCGTCAATTACTTTGAAGCATGGGGTTTCAATTTTAGGGTATGGTTTCAACTCTATCCCAGCTTCATCAGACTTAGAGTTGTGACACCTGTCATATTTCTGGCCACCTTGCCGTCTTTCTTCATCACAAATTCATCCAAATATTTCTCCATATTTACAAGGTCTAAACACTCGCAAAAGAGACATCAAACACATGTAGAACCAGCTTTGCATAGGAACTCTAAAAAAACAAACAAAATTTGAACTTTTGATCAATTATTTATTCATGGAAACTGCCAATTGAGTTCCCAAATTATAAGGATTTCAGATTAAGAAGCAGAATACTGAATTTCAGATTATATAGCCTCTTACATACCTTTTAGAATTTAGGATTGAACTTTAGGTCATATTGCCTCGATTTTACAACAATAGAATTTACGATTTGGGGCTACTGACCTGCTTTGTTGCTGAGAACACCAAAATAGGATAATCTTCCAACAAAAAACAAACCTATTTGGGGATAGAAGCTATGACATATAGTGAAAGGAAATACGTAAAGAGAAACCTAGGCAGAACCTGCAACACATTAAAGTGGAAATGAAAACCCAAAGAAGTGTGGGAAAAATCATCAAAGGAGTATTGATGCCATAAGGGTTCCATCCCAACAAAACAAACCACAAACCTTATCGAGGAGGGGACCGAGATAAACTTGCAGGCTTCATTGACACCTGTAAAGCATTTAACAACGTTGTACATAAACGATCAGATACATAAAAAGTCCTCTATAATAATAAAAATATAGGAACATAAATCTCTTAAATGAACAAAAACTTCACAACACAATACATAAACGATTAATTGTATTCAATTAAAGGCATATAAGAAATATTAAGAAGAAATCGAAGAAGAGCAAACAAAATCACAAACCTTGAACACAGACGGAGAAATCAGATATTAGTAGAGAAATCAGATATTAGCCCTAGAACCACAGCCAAACAGCAACACACGAATCACTAACTTTCTGCGATTAAGATATAAGTAGAGAAATCATATATTAGCCCTCGAACCTGAGCAAAAGATAACGAAGATCGTTAGGGTTCCTACAAACCAAAAAACTTGAAAATGAAAACGACGTAGACTGGTGTTTTGAAAACCCTAACTGATTCTTCGTTTCGTTGATGAGGCAGAAGAAGAGCTGTGAGAGAGAGAGAGTGATACAGATGAAGAAGCGCTGAGAGAGAGAGAGAGAGGGGGATATAGATGAAGCGCTGGTACCTTGAAATCGCCATTCCTTTTTAGGGTTTTACGTTACAAAATTTCGTCTGTGATGGGGTTTATCGAGATGGAGATTGTGTGGTAATCGATTGAAGATGGATATCGAGGTGGTAATTGATTGAAGATGGATATCGAGGTGGAGACGGTGGGAGATGGCCAATCGAGTGGGAGAGATAGCTGAAGAGGGATATAGACCGTGTTTCAAGACAACAAATTTCGTTAATACCCATATTAACCATATTTTTTGAAAGGCAGTACCTTTTTAAGCTTGAGTCTTTAATTTTTATGCTTAAAATACTTGTACACAATGCAAAAACTCTTGTACGCGTCTTAAGGATTAAGCATTTTTCATGACGAAAATGCCCTTTAGGGCAATATGTATTATATATAGTAATAGATATATAATATATATATATATATATATACATTGACTTGTTTTTTGTAATGAGATTTTGGATTTTAGCGTTTAGTAACAAGTAATCCGGAAATTTAGACATGTTTTCATTCTGGAAATCTATTATACTATTGTTTATATTATGAAATTTAGTATTTACATCATGTTTTGGAGGTTACATGTTCTGTTTAGAGGTGGATTTTGTATTAACAAATTAGAAATGACAAGTATAGTAGACTAGCTCATATTCTCATTCCCACATTTGATAATGTTGATTTCGAATTTTCTTTTAATTTAAATTTTATATTCTAAACTTATATTGAAAGCCTAAATATCCTAAACCGTGAAACCAAACCGAAACGAAACCGGAAGTAACGGTTCGGTTTGGTTCGGTTTTAATTTTTAACGGTTCGGTTTAGGTTTTCGATTATTAAAAACCGTAACTAACGGTTTGGTTTATGGTTTGACCCAAAAACCGTAAAAACCGGACCGCGAAAACCCCTAATTTGCAGCATACTTTCGCTTTTAGTTATTAATGTCAACATAAAGGAAAGTCTAGATTAGTTGTTAATGGGATTATTACATGCGCGTAAATAGCTTCCACGACATACATCCATGATACTAAAACATGACGCGCGGAAGCACGACCAAGAAACAGGAAGCAGAGGGGAACAACATACGCGAATAAATAACATGATATAATGAAAACAGCAGTAATAACATACATCCTAAACATGAAAATCATAATCATATTCATAATACTAGTTGTAAATACATGGTTCCTGATCGTCATGTGAAGTATCAAATACAAGACAAGATGATGCGAGTTTACTATTGGCCGAACCCTAGGCGAACTCAGAGTACGGACCCAGACAAACTTGGTCCGAACCTAAGGTTCGGCTAATGGGATTTTTATCTAGTTTAAATAGTTTGTCTTGTACAGCTCTTGTAGCTCTTGGTCATTTTTCATCTGTGTACTCTTTGGTTCACTATGGTCTAATACAAAGCCGTTTGCATTTACATCTTGTCTCATTCACGTTTTATAATTGATTTCGATAGGACCGAGTAGAAGATCCACCGCTCATGCACTTTCAAGTGGTATCAGAGCATCAAGTTCAATCTATTGGTCGGAAATCTCTATTTTTTTAAAGTTTTGAGTAAAAAACCCTAAGTTTTGCGAAATCATGTTACTCATTTTTGAGTTTGTTTGATCTGTGCTTTTCATAGTAAATCTTCTCCTAGATTTTTTCTATTGAGTCTACTTGAATTTTTGTCGAAAGTTTCATCCAAAAAAAGTGAAAATCGCGAAAATGGAGTCGAGATTGTTCGAGTTCGTCTGAGGTTCGGCTATAACTGAAAAGTAACCGCTCCGAACTTTAGGTTCGGCTAAAATTCTAACGAAGTTGGGTTCGGATAGTGTTCGGAGATATTTCGGATAAGGTTCAGGAGAAGTTCGATCAAGATCTTTTAAAGCCAGGGTTGGTTAAGGTTCGAAAGATGATCGGATCGAGTTCGGCTGAGGTTCGATCATAATTTCGATTCGGGTTAGGTTCGGACGAAGTTCGGAAAAAACATATCAAGTTCGGCTGAGGTTCGGGTAAACAGTAATAGGGATTATTGGAAGGTGTCACGAAAACTTACGTAACTAGGGAACCGTAAAGAGTTAGGGGAGCTAATACTAACCAAAACGACCGTCTAGGAAAGATCTATACTTTTACTCGCCTAACGGCCAGTATCCTCTGTTTTAGTACCCAAAATTCACTTGTACGACCTTCGTTTTCGGGTTTGAAGTTTTGGTATACAAGTTTTCAGACAAGATGAGTGATTTTCAAGCGTTTGCAGCATACTTTCACTTTTAGGTATTAATGTTAACATAAAGGAAAGTCTAGATTAGATGTGAATGGTGTTATTACATGCGCGAGAATAACTGCCTCGACATACATCCATGATACTAAAACATGACGCGCGCAAGCACGATCAAGAAACAGGAAGCAGAGGGGAACAACATACGCGAATAAATAACATAATATAATGACAACAACAGTAATAACATTCATCCAAAACATGAAAATCATAATCATATTTATAATACTAGTTGTAGATACATTGTTCCTGATCGTCATGTGAAGTATCAAATACAAGATAAGATGATGCGAGTTTACTATTGGCCGAACCCTAGGCGAACTTAGAGTTCGGACCCAGACGAACTTGGTCCGAACCTAAGGTTCGGCTAATCGGGTTTTTGTCTAGTTTAAATAGTTTGTCTTGTACAACTCTTATAGCTCTTGGTCTAATACAAAGCGGTTTGTATATACATCTTGTCTCATTCACCTTTTATATTAATTTTGATACGACCGAGTAGACGATCCACCACTCACGCACTTTCAAGTGGTATCAGAGCATTAGGTTCAATCTACTGGTCGAAAATCTCAGTTTTTTGAAGTTTTGAGTTAAAAACCCCAAATTTTGCGAAATCATGTTACTCATTTTTGAGTTTGTTTGATCTTCTCAAGTGTGCTTTTCATGAAAATCTTCTCCTAGATTGTTTCTATTAAGGTTACTTGAATTCTTGTCGAAAATGTCATCCAAAAACAGTGAAAATCGTGAAAATGGAGTCGAGAGTGTTCGATTTCGTCTGAGGTTCAGCTGTAACTGAAAAAGTAAACGCTCCGAACTCTAGGTTCGGCTGAAATTATAACGAAGTCGGGGTTCGTATAGTGTTCGGAGATAGTACGGATAAGGTACGGTAAAAGATCGGTCAAGATCTTTTAAAGCCAAGTTTGGTTAAGGTTAGGAAGAGGTTCGGATCGAGTTTGGCTGAGTGAAAACGCTGGAGCGTGTGGATCGGTTTAGTTCGACATCAATAACGTGATAAACAACGAGAACAAGCAATGTAAATAAAACGACTCAATCTCATTAACCAATAGAACGATTACAGAGATTCAGAGTACAAAACACTAGTTCTCACACACACAAGCTCTCATGAACAACTAGTAAATTACAAGACAAACGACCTATTTATAGACACCTAAAACCTGACCTCCGAACCTGAAGATCGGCCAGAGTTCGGAGCCGCCGAACCTTGGGTTCGGCCAAGGTTCGGCCAATACAAAACTAGGTCAAACATTTGTCTTCAACACTCTATTCGATCCAGCCCGTTGCCACATATAATGTACCAACAAACTCCCCCTTGGCAACAGCTGGACCCTTCGTCTTCAGCCTTGAACATCAGCATCAGCCCCATCTCTTTCTCGAATCAAATCATGATTGTTTCCTGCGTAAATGTTGAAGGCAAAGCAAACTCTGATCACCCTCTGAAACTTCAATGCAAGTTCCATGTAGTCAGGATGATACAGAATCGGATTATAATACAGCTCTTCAATATCAGCCTTGGATAGATTGATCAGCCACATCGGATCATAGATTCGAACAACCCGGTTTTCCTTCTCCAGCACTATCATAGCTTCTCCGGTACTCTCATTATAATACCACCAACGCAGGTCCTTGATAAAATCAAGTTCCATTGGCATGAGAGGAATTTTCTTCATCACTACCGGTTTCTTCTTGAACACCAATACAATCAGCTTCTTACCAGTTCTTTCATGTATTCTGGTGCGAGATCGACGTCTTTTAGGTCTCTGAGGATTCAAGAACTTAAACCCTTCTCTGCATTCTCTCTCTAACATCTTCTTGAAATGAAAACCCACATCATCATTCTCATAATTACAGAAAGGCTTTCTAGACAGTTCTCGTACATCCCACACTGGTAGACTACTAAAATCTCTCGCACGCTTAAAGTATTGAACACCATTTTGACGTTTAACCCCATAACACTTCAACCTCGCAGAATACATCCAACTGATTATATCACCTGAGACTTGACCCTTGAACTTAAAGTACGGTCTTTGAATAATCGGCTTAGCAGGAGGAACATAGTTGGCATGGAACTCTTTCATATATTCATCCATCACCCAACGTTGTTTCTGTTCTTTAAACTCCTTGACCGTTGGATCTTCAGGTTTCTCTGATTCTTTCTTTTTCAGTCTCTCCTCTGCTTCAGTAACCTTTTCTTCAGGAAATACTTCAAAATCATCACCAGACTTATTATCGTTGACATTTGAATACATCTCCGGGTATTCTTCTGATGTAATGTCTTCAATTTCAATCTCTTCATCAAAAATCCCTTCAATGTCGTCATCAGACTCTGGATCAGATGATTCATATTTCTCTGGTTCAGCTTCAGAAACTTTCCTCATTTCTTCATCATTCAACTCAAACACTGCTTTAAGCTGCTCAGCTGTTAAATCACCAGCAATCTCCCCTTCTTCTAAGTTTTCAATAATATGCTGGAATTCTTTCAAACTAGTACCAGCTTGATTAGATGGGATTGACGAAATCGGCATCGCTTCTATTGAATCCTTCTCCCCCTGAGATGTAGATGTCCCAGCACCCGAACTAACATTACCGGTTGGGCCTGATCCTCCACCTACATTCCCTTGATCATCTTGATCGGGATCATCATTCAAGTAATCCATAAACTCTTCTCGACACCCTGATCCATCACCAATCTCCCCCTGAGCTTTAAACTTTTCCATCAAAAACTTTATTTGCTCACTCATCGTCACAAGCATTGAATTCTGAGTTTCACTTGCAAGGCTTAATCGTTGAATTTGTTTATCTTTAGCCAAATTCTCTGCCCTCAATTCTTCATTACTAGCCTGTAGCTTACCAACTGTAGACTTCAGGCTATCAAGTTGTTGTTGCTGATCTTGAAGAGCACTCTGAAGAATACTAGCCTGAGAAAACGACACAGAACCTTGCTCAAAATTGAAGTTGATGTCTGGAGAAGCATTTGTAGTAGTAGCTGTGGAAAACACCGGGGTTGTGGGTGTAGAACCCATAGACTGAGGAACAAACTGCGCACCAGCACTTGCTCGAAGGTGCCGTGCTCACAGTTGTCGATCTTGTTGCATTCATCAAAACGCTGGAGCGTGTGGATCGGTTTAGTTCGACATCAATAACGTGATAAACAACGAGAACAAGCAATGTAAATAAAACGACTCAATCTCATTAACCAATAGAACGATTACAGAGATTCAGAGTACAAAACACTAGTTCTCACACACACAAGCTCTCATGAACAACTAGTAAATTACAAGACAAACGACCTATTTATAGACACCTAAAACCTGACCTCCGAACCTGAAGATCGGCCAGAGTTCGGAGCCGCCGAACCTTGGGTTCGGCCAAGGTTCGGCCAGTACAAAACTAGGTCAAACATTTGTCTTCAACACTCTATTCGATCCAGCCCGTTGCCACATATAATGTACCAACACTGAGGTTCGATCATAATTTCGATTCGGATTAGATTCGGCCGAAGTTCTGCAAAAACATATCAAGTTCGGCTGAGGTTCGGGTAAACAGTAATAGGGATTTTTGGAAGGTGTCACGAAAACTGACGTAACTTGGGAACCGTAAAGAGTTACGGGAGCTAATACCAGCCAAAACGACTGTCTCGGAAAGATCTATACTCATACTCAAGTAACACCCAGTACCCTCCGTTTTGGTACCCAAAATTCACTTCTAAGACCTTTGTTTTTGGGTTTGAAGCTTTTGGTATACAAGTTTTCGGACAAGATGAGTGATTTTCAAGCGTTTGTAGCATACTTTTGCTTTTAGTTATTAATGTCAACATAAAGGAAAGTCTAGATTATATGTGAATGGGGTTTTTACATGAGCGAGAATAACTGCCACGACATACATCCATGATACTAAAACATGACGTGCGCAAGCACGACCAAGAAACAGTAAGCAGAGGGGAACAACATACGCGAATAAATAACATTATATAATGACAACAACAGTAATAACATAAATCATAAACATGAAAAACATAATCATATTCATAATACTACTAGTAGATACATGGTTCCTAATCGTCATGTGAAATATCAAATACAAGACAAGATGATGCAAGTTTACTATTGGTCGAACCCTAGGCGAACATAGAGTTCGGACCTAGACGAACTTGGTTCGAACCTAAGGTTCAACTAATCGGTTTTTTGTCTAGCATAAATAGTTTGTCTTGTACAGCTATTGTAGCTCTTGGTTATTTTTCATCTGTGTACTGTGTGGTTCTCTGTGGTCTAATACAAAGCTATTTGTATTTACTGAAATTGCTTGAGCGTGTGGATCTTCTACTTAGTCGATATGAAATCAATGTATAACGAGTACGAACACAGAGAGTAAATACAAACAGGCTTTGTATTAACCACTGAGACCACAGAGTACACTTAGAGAATGTATGCACGTGAAAAGCTACTAAAATCTAAACAAGACAAACATATATATAGGCTGAAATCACGACTGGCCGAACCTCAGGTTCGGCCAAGCCTCGGCGGCTCCGAACCTGGAGTTCGGCCAGGTTCGGCCAGACCTAATCTTGAACGTTCCGTCTTGTAATCGATACTTCACATGACGATCAGGAACCATGCATCAACAAACTCCCCCTCGGCATGTGCAGTATCATCTCCTCTTAATAAAACTTGTATCTTGTATCTTCAATCAAACTCCTCCTCGATCTAGACGATGAGTTCAATCTTGAATACTTGATATTGCAACGTGTGTAGTCTCTTCATCAACAATCTTCAGAAGACTTGAAGTTGCGATGTTCTCTTTCCACTTAGAAACCTGCCAACATAAATAATCTTGGCGCAAAACGTCTCTTCGAGACTCCAAGATATCATGATTTTGAAAATAATGTTGTATTCCGTGTTGATCAATCGAAAACAAATCAGAAACAAAATCTTTTTGACTTTTAGAAACTTTATATCAAAACACACCTAAAATCTTTTTGGTATTTTCTGATAAGAAAGTAAATGCAGTACAGAATCAGACACTATTTTTGTCTTTTGTGAGAAAGATCACGACTTGGGATCATATTGGTCATAACATGCTGAACTACACTTCAATTTCGATTATTGTAGCACATAAGCCATGCCGATTGCAGATATACTTTGTCCAACTTTAAACTCTGGCACAATCATACTCATAACATCTGGATATGTTAAGGTATTTATTAGATATGCATTGACCAGTGTACCCCACACTATCAGACATACTCAGATATGCTTTGCTTATCACATTTTGTGATTTCACTTGTGATATTTATCACATAATGATTGTAACCATGATATAATCAACTGTGTTCCATGCAAAAAGAAATGAGAACGTTAAATCGTCTACCTTAAGGTCGATCTTTCGATACGCAGATAAGGCCTCGGATTTAACAAAATAAGAAAATAAAACAAGTTGAAATTGTATAACTCAACAACAATCAGGTCGGTACTTCCGTACACGCAGAGAAAGTCCGATGAGTTATACGAAACACCAAAGAAAATAAAGCAGAACGTCAAACGAACAACGATCAGGTCGGTCTTTCGACACGCAGAGAAAGTCCGATCGTTTGACAAAATAAAGAAAATCAAACAAGTTTAAATCTTTGCAAAATGAACACATGTATACACAGTGACTTCTCATTTTATTTTTCACATATCTTTTCTTGATATATCATGAGATATGCATCAAGATGTTGTCCACTAGGTCAAGCATTAGTATTTAATGTGTTTATCACATCTGTATACTTTCTGATTTAATGCCGAGCCTACCTTACACATCGATCAAATGGTCTTATGGCTTTTTCACTTACTTTATCCATGAGTCAGACATTGTCAGCCAATGTACCATCATTTCCCAGTCATGTCGGATACAATTTCTCATTTTTCATTTTTACGATTTGAAAAACCACACACTATTTTTGTATTCAATCAAACTCCTCCTCGATCTAGACGATGAGTTCAATCTTGAATACTTGATATTGCAACGTGTGTAGTCTCTTCATCAACAATCTTCAGAAGACTTGAAGTTGCGATGTTCTCTTTCCACTTAGAAACCTGCCAACATAAATAATCTTGGCGCAAAACGTCTCTTCGAGACTCCAAGATATCATGATTTGAAAATAATGTTGTATTCCGTGTTGATCAATCGAAAACAAATCAGAAACAAAATCTTTTTGACTTTTAGAAACTTTATATCAAAACACACCTAAAATCTTTTTGGTATTTTCTGATAAGAAAGTAAATGCAGTACAGAATCAGACACTATTTTTGTCTTTTGTTAGAAAGATCACGACTTGGGATCATATTGGTCATAACATGCTGAACTACACTTCAATTTCGATTATTGT
>JBCNJP010000017.1:57193440-57208600 GCA_039602395.1 Deinandra increscens subsp. villosa
CAAACAAACCCAGAAACAGCAGCAGCAGAAATCGTAAACACGAAGAACACTTCAAATCTTTAAAAACTCGAACCTTTTTCCAGAAAACCTCGAATCCAATACCGTGAGAGCCTCGAATCAGTGATTCTTGGCTCTGATACCAATTATAGGTCCAGAAAAACAACCAAATCATGATATTGCTATCACAAACGAGTGCGGAATCCTCGTTAGTGATTGATTCGAGAAGAAAGTAGATGAAAGAGACTTGATAAACCAAAGAAGATCAAATCTTGAATGTAAAACACAACTTTCATGAGCTAATGAACACGGATCGTAAACAAGTGAGGTGACAGAAATCGTAATCCAAAAGCTGGTTGAATCATAAACTATGTGAGTTTATATACTACCCACTTACAAACCCTAATCCAATCATAAACACAAAACCGACCCACATGGCCCAAATCGTAAACTATTCTAAGCCCATAAGCCCAATACTGAACAAGCCCACATCTAATGTTCATGCTTCTAATGTATAGCCCAACAATCTCTATTTCTTTCATACACATCTTAACACCAACTTCAAAACCATACTAAGAAAGCAACATACAACATCAATCCCATGACTATCACTTAAGAAACTCCCAAAAACAAAAACAGGAATAACAAACTCAATCTATGGATAGAAGAATCAAGAACAAACCATGAATAGAATAATTGAGTGAACGAACTCATACCTGAAATCGAGCCCTAATTGCGAGTGAACGAGTGAACGAGTGAAATAATCGAGCCCAAATAATCGAGCACAGCACGAGCCCTGACGAGTGAAATCGAGCCCTAATAATCAAGCACAGCACGAGCCCTGACGAGTGAAATCGAGCACGGATGTCGGTGGTCGGCGGTCGACAGTCGGAGGGACGAGTTTAGGGCAAAGCATCAGCGAGGTCGCCGTGTTCTCGTGTAGGACGAGTTTTGGGAGTTTTGGGGAAAAAATCAAAAAAACCCTAAGTGTAGATAGCGGGATGTATATCCAAGATATTTTATTTTGGGCGGGAAAAAATTAAAAGGCGACAATATTTTTTTACAGTCGACGCGCACGAAAATTATGTCCTCCACGTTTTTAATTTTTTTTTGTTGATACCTGGTATGTGCGTCTTGTGAAGTATCAAGCAATGTACAAGATCAAAGTCAATTAGGTCTAGCCGAACTAGGTCCAAACCTAAAGTTCGGACTGGCCGAACCTGAGGTTCGGCCGAAGCTCGGCCAGCTGGTATAAATATGTGTTTAGTCTTTGTAATTTTTAGTTCTGAGCGTGCGAGATTACAGCTAAGTGTGTGGTTCTGAGAGTGTCCTCTGTGTCTGTATTCTGAGTGTTTCACTGATTGTAATTGTTCTTTTTGATCAATAAATCAATCGGTTAATTACGTTTCGATGTCCGATTAGCTAGATCGAGTAGACGATCCGATGCTCACGCAATTTCAAGTGGTATCAGAGCTTTCTGGTTCACTCTACTTATCTGTGGTTGCTATTTTTGGATTTTTGAAGCGTTTTTTCGTGTTTCTCGAGTTTGTTTTCATGATTTTCATCAATTCTATCGAGTGTTGGTGTCAAATTTGTTCCTAAATCACTTTCTATCGGTTTTACTAATCCACAGTAACGAGTTTCGTCAAAATCAGTCCATTTTCGAGCGTTTTTGAAAAATGAGTTTGAGGTTCGAAGTTTACTGTTCAGGCTCGGAGTAACTGCTTTGAACTTCTAGTTCGGTGAACGTTCGGTGAGAGTTCGGAGTCGTCTCGGTCAAGGTTCGGAGTGGTTCAAGGTTCGGAGCTAGATCGGAGTCTCTTAGGAGTTCCGACTGTTGATTTTGATTCGGAGAAAGTTCGGACGAAGTTCGGACTTTGATTTTAGGTTCGGACAGAGTTCGGAGGTCAGTGTTAGGATCGGAGCAAGTTCGGCGACCATAATTTTAGAATTTTTTAAACGATGTTGGAATTTCAAGCATATGCTGCAATGCAAAGTGCGATGCAAACCATGTTGAATTTTGATAATGAAATTGGAACAAGTCAGAAAGTTCCCAAATTGTTGAAGCTTGAAGATTATCAAAATTGGAAGAAACGGTTTTCTGCATACATAAACACAAATGATATTGATTTATGGATTCCAATTCGAAAGTTGTTTGAACGACCAACTGAAGAAGGAGATTATAAGCAACTTCAAGATTTTGATGCTGCTGAAAGAAAAAGTTATGAGCTTGAAAAGAAAGTTTATGGTTATCTTACAGTGGCTTTACCTACTGAATTGTTACATCAATTCAGCACTTGTAAGAAATCAAAGCAATTGTGGGATGCTCTCTCAGCAAGATGTGAGGGTAATGATGATTACAAGAAGAGTCGGAAGAAAGTATTGAAAAAAGAATTTGATAATTTTCAAAACTATGATAATGAGAACATTACTGCTCTCGTGTCACGGTTTTCACATCTAATGAATGTATTAAAGGTAGTTGGTATTGAGAAATTTGATGCTGATTTGAAGGAAAAGATTATGGAAGCTTTACCTAAAAAGTGGGAGAATTATTTTTTGCTGCTCACTCATGACAAGGATTTTTCTACAATGACGTTTCACGAGCTTACTGGAAAACTTCATGCTCGAGAAATGGAAATGGAAATGTTAAATTCAAAGAAATCAACTGCTACTTTGCAAAATCCTAAATTGTATCATGGTGAGAATACGGTAAGCATGAATGCTAAAGCTAAACCAAGTCTGAGTTCTGCACCAAGTACAGCTTTCTAGACTGGAATTTCTGATAATCCTGATAACAAGTCTTCACGGGGTTGTAGATTTACAATTCCAAATTTTTCAAATCAGAATGCTTTTTCTGCTGAATCAACAGAGGATTGTGCTAAAATGATTTCTGCCTTGATTTCATCATCTTTTGGTTCGATTATTAAGAATGTTGCTGATGCAAAGTTAACCAGTGATGATCTTGATGCTCTTGATGGTGATCAATTAAGTGAATTGGATATATGTTGGCAATATGCTATGTTATGTCAAAGATCGAAGAGATTTTCAAGAAGCATGGAAGAAATCTTTCTGGTGATAAATTGGGTTTTGACAAGTCTAAGTTGAAATGTTATAAATGTTCGCAGCTTGGACATTTTGCCAAAGATTGTCAACAAGCTCATGCAAGCAATCCTAGTTTTACTCAATCATCCAAGCCTGGTTTTACTCAACCATCTACTAGTAACACAAGGAAGACAACAGCCTTGACAGCTCAACATGATGGTGTTTATGATTGGGGTTAACATTTTGAATGTGATACATCAGCATTAATTGTCACACATGACCAAGATGATTATTATTTTGATTCGAGTTCATATGATGCTGCTGAGAATGAAAAATTTTAGTCTAAGATTGAAGCTTTGATGAAAGAAAAAGAATTTCTGATTGATGAAGTCAAAAGAGTTAATGCTGATTTCAAAATGATTAGTTCGAAGTTGGGAATTTCTAAGGAAAATGATAAGGAATTGGGTATGAAGAATGAATGTTTGCTTCAAGAGATCAAATTGCTGAATGAAGTTTTAGAAATCTATAAACAAGATAAAAGGGATGTGGAAGCTGTAAAGGCTAAGATTTGTGAAGAAAGAGATGCGTTGCTGAAAGAAGTCAAGAAATGGAAGGATGAAGCGGAGGATACTGCTTCTGATTTCACGAATTTGTTTGATAAGTCAAAAGTTAAGCTGGATCTGCTTACAAAGAATGTTGAGTAATCAACTGCTAAGATTGAAGCGTATCAAGTTGACATGGAAAAGTTGTTAGATAAGAAGCGAGAATTGGTTCGTGTCAATAAAGTTCAAGCAGCGAATTTGGAAATTCAAAAGCGAAATGAAGCTAAATTGAAGAAGGAATTATTTGAAGGTCTTGATAATCTTCGCTTACAAAAATTTGAAACGCACAAAGTTGCGAAGCGATTGATTGCTAAAGAAAAATAATTTGCTGAAGCTCAACAAAAAATTTCTGATCTAAAAATTCAAGTTCTGGATGCTAGTCGATTTCTTAACAATGTTTCAAATTCTCAAGTTTTCACAAGCTTCTTAGCTAATGATGCTAATTTTGTGAAAATGTTTGATAAGACTGCATCACCCCCTTCTCATATCAAAGAAGCTTTCAAAGAAGTAAAGGAACAAGTTGACGAATTTGATTATTCAAAGGTTTCTTCATCTACTGTTGAGGATGAGAAAGTTGTGACGAAAAAAAGAACAGGAAGAATAAGAAAAAGAAGGACAAGAAATCTAAAGTTTCTCCTGCTCCAAAATTTGTATCTGGTTCATCTTCTGCTGATAATGAGAAGTCGGCTACTTATAGTGACAAGATTGAGTCTTAACCTGAGTTTGATGAAAAGATTTTTTTATGATCAAAAGAATGTAACTGAAGTGAAAGCTGAATTTTCTCGTTTAGCGAAGAATGGACATTTTACACCTGAGGAGAAGATTTCTGGAAAGCATGGAGGATTGGGTTTTCACGGGATGAAAGACAAAGTTGAGAAGGTTCCAGCATCATCATCTCAAGATTTGAAGAAATTAAAGATGAAACAAGTGAAGAAGGAAGTTTTTCAAGCTGATAAAGTTCAACCCGCGCGGTTTTACAAACTCAAGGGTTCGGATCAATTATTTTCTGACAAAGAATTTCCACTTCATTGTGTTGATGCTAGGAAGATTGTTGAGGTATTTGTGAAAGCTCATATTTCTTCTGAAAGTTCTCAATCTCGAAGCCTAACATCAAAATGGGTACATGATCACATACATCACGTATGTGATTCTCATTCTGATCATGTTCGAGATATTCATGTGTGTTCTTCGCAGGTACATCAAAGATGGGACAAAACGAAACGAATCTGTTATATTTGCCGCCGACCCGGGCATATGGCAAAGGATTGTTCATCATCTGCTGATTCACCTCAAGGGTTTCATAAGAAACTAGTTTTGGTAAACCTGCCAACATAAAGTTCTTTGATGAACAAGGCAGATTTTTTGATGACTTTGAACCTACTTTCTTTCATAAACAAACACGTTTTGTTCCAATGTTTTCAAAGGTTCAAAGTGTAGGTTCATCATCACAGTCACCTGTGATTGTATCATCAAAAACTTAATTACCAAAACAACAACAATGGAAACCTAAGGTGGTTTCTAAACAAAACAAGGACACTGGTCGATCAGAAGCGATTCGCTTCGGGTCATTTTTGGACTGATTCGTTTGACCAGTGTGTAGGTACATCTAGAAGACCTATCGATGATTGCAAAGTTGTTGATGGAGGAGTATTCTGCTTAATTTAAATTTCATGATAAATCTTTCTAACCTGCAAATTTTCTGAATTCTAAATCTACAAAATATCTGTGTTGATTGATCACTTTTCTTTGTTTCTAATTTTTTTTCTCAAAAAGCCAAAAATAAAGTTTTGTTTTGTGTAAAATGAAAATCTAAAAATAGAGTTTTCATTTTAAGGGGGAGAAATGTAAGTAAGGGGGAGTAATTGAGAAAATGCATGTTATGGGGAGAAGGTGAATACATGCCATATATAATAATTGTGAGAAATTGATCATTGGGAAATGATGGTACATTGGCTTAGGTATCTGACTCATGGATAGAGTAGATGAAAGGGCCAAAAGATCATTGTGTGATATGCTTGGTAAGCTCGGCAAATCAGAAAGTATACAGATGTGATATACACTAAATACTAATGCTTGACCATGTGGATAACATCTTGATGCATATTTCATGACACAAAAAGAAAAATAAGTGTGAAATTCAAAATGAGAAGTCACTGTGTATACATGTGTTCATTTTGAAAAGATTTAAACTTGTTTGATATTCTTTATTTTGTCAAACGATCGGACCTTCTCTGCGTATCGAAAGATCGACCTGATTGTTGTTCGTTTGACGTTCTGCTTTATTTTCTTTGGTGTTTCGTATAACTCATCGGGCTTTCTCTGCGTGTACGGGAGTACCGACCTGATTGTTGTTGGGTTATTCAATTTCAACTTGTTTTATTTTCTTATTTTGTTAAATCCGAGGCCTTATCTGCGTATCGAAAAATCGACCTTAAGGTAGACGATTTAACGTTCTTATTTCTTTTTGCATGGAACACAGTTGACTATATCATGAAAATCCTATGCATTGTGAAAAATCACAAGTGTTGTCACACAAACGGAAAAAAAAAGAAAAATTGAAAATGTCTGATTATGTCTGATAGTGTGGGATACACTGGTCAAAGCAAATCTAATCAATATCTTAACATATCCAGATGTTATGAGTATGATTCTGCCTGAGTTTAAGTTGAACAAATTATACCAGCAATCAACATGACTTATGTGCTTCGATTAATTGAAATTGAAGTGCAGTTTAGTGCGTTATGTTCAATATGATCCCATATAGTGATCTTTCTCATACCAAAAATAGTGTTTGATTCTGTATTGCAATTTCATTTCATTTCAGAAAAGAACAAAAAGATTTTCGGTGTGGTTTAGCATAAACTTTGAAAAATCAAAAAGATTTTGTTTCTGCTTTATTTTCGATCTGATCAACACGTGATACAAGTTTTTTTTCAAAAACATATCTTGGAGTCTCAAAGAGACGTGTTGCACCAATATTATTTAAATGTTTGAGCAGGTGGCTATGTGCAAGATATCACAACTTCAAGTCTTCTAAAGATGTTGATGAAAGACCAGAGATACACTAAAATGTCATCAAGTATACAATCGGTTTGAGGGGGAGCTTGATTGAAGATACAAAGTTGATGATATTGAAGAGATACTGCACACGACGAGGGGGAGTTTGTTGATACCTGATATGTGTGTCGTGTGAAGTATCAAACAAAGTATAAGATCATGTCAATTAGGTCTGGCCGAACTTGGTCTGAACCTGAAGTTCGGACTGGCCGAACCTGAGGTTCGGCCGAAGCTCGGCCAGCTGGGTATAAATATGTGTTTGGTCTTTGTAATAATTAGTTCTGAGCGTGAGAGATTACAACTAAGTGTGTATTTCCGAGAGTGTTTCTCTGTGTCTGTATTCTGAGTGTTACTGATTGTAATTGTTCGTTTTGATCAATAAATCAATCGGTTAATTACGTTTCGATGTCTGATTAGCTAGATCGAGTAAACGATCCGATGCTCACGCATTTTCATTTTTTTCAAATGACACAATTTTTATGACGCGTAAAAATGCGCGTCATCTACCCATAGAATTTTGTAAAATACGACAGTTTTTTTATGACGCTTGTTTTTGCGCGTCATAAATTATCAAGTGTCATTGTTTGCGCGTCAAGGAAGGGGCTTTTTCTAGTAGTGTGGGGTTGGACACCAGGAGTGGGTAAACAAATAGTTTTGAATTCAAGGTTCATGCTTGATCTTTACAACATCAGAGTCAACAAAAAATAATATCATGACGGCCAAACATTTCAAACATTGTTTCAACCACTAATTCAAACACTGTTCAAACATTTTCATGTGTCATCAAACCTGTGAACTCACCAACAATTCTGTTGACTTTTTAAATTTCTTGAATTCTCAGGTGATTAAGGATGCAATTCAATGTCTTTCTGCATAGATCCTACTTGTCTCATATCATGGTCTGCTTGTAGCGTGTTCATACGTTTCACTTGGGAGATTTAGTCACATTACACCTTAGGATTTTCATGATTTAAAATCTCATAACGTTGTCTTTTGAAACTTAACATGTATTTCCACTACTATTTTCCGCTGCCACTGTTTTAAATATTTAAATAAATGTTTAAGACTTATGTTTTCGAAAGACAAATGACTTTTCTAAACGATCACTTAGATGACAATCATTCATAACCACGACCACGATGCCAAATCCGTCACATGCCCACATTCAGCCATTCTCGGGGTGTGACAGACGTGGTATCAGAACCATGGTTATAGTGAATTAGGATGCATCGGTCTGCACCTAGTCTATAACCTAAGCTCTGCATCATTCATCCGTGTGTGTGCATTCATGCATTGCCTTGTATGTGTGCTAACCTGCAAACTGTTATGCGTTACTGCCTAAGATAATTGCCTAATATCATATTATATATTATTATTATAACTTGGAATCGTCACATTATGGCAAACAAGGAGATTATCATGATACCATCGGACTCTGAGCCAGAGCCCAATTACGCACTATCTTCATCTGACTACGTACCTGGTTCACCGGAGTATACACCATCGACTCCTGTCCTAGAGACCGCACAAGTTCAGGAGCACTCACCTCGTCTACCTTCGCCCAAGAGCACGTGGGATCCTATCACGTATGATAACGAGATCAATGACGACCCTGTTGAACCTGTTCCTGCTACATACTTCCCTCTTCTAGCTATTATGTCTGTTCCTGACCCCATTGTTTCCATTCCTAACATTCCTGAGCCTATTCCGTCTGTCCATGTTGTTGAGCGTTTTGTTTAGGGATTGACACCCAATATCCAAGGGAATGTGATGTCTTCCAACCTAACCTTTCTGCAAAGCGTCGTTCGTCTAGTACATAGTCTGACTTACCAGGCTACACGCCAAGGTACATCCTTTACTATGAAAACTTCCGATTCAAAATCTTACTGGTAATGTTTTTCTCCTTCTTCTTGTTCTTCTTCTTCTTCTGGAAAGAAACTCGACTGTAAACGAAAGCGCGATCATCATAGAAAGAAAAAAATTATGACAAGCGACCAAGGAAGCAACCTAAAAAAGCCCTTGAACCAGTCAAGGCTTTTGTTGCCTTTTCTTCTGTCCAAGAAACAATGAAGTCTGGCTACACAGGGAACCTGCCATTGTGTTCAAAATGTAACTCACCATGTTTGCAGTAATGTGTACTGCAATAACTGCAAGACGAAAGGTCACATGGCCAGAGACTGCCCTTTCCAGAACCTATTACGGAGCCGTTGGACGCATGAAGAATCAATGTCCAAAGAAAAATCAAACTGTTGGAACTTCCCGTGGAAGAACCTTTGTGATGAACACCGGAGAATCCTGACAGGATCCAAACTCTGTCACTAGTACGTTCATCCTTCACGATTATTATGCCTCTGTTTTGTTTGATACTGGAGCCGAGAAAATCTTTGTGTCCACTGATTTTTGCCATTAAAATCACCCCAAGTGCGTTAGACACTAAGTACTCCGTAGAACTAGCAGATGGTAGTTTAATCGAAATTGACAAGGTTTACAAAAAATTGCTCTTTGCTTCTTTCCGATCATTCGTTTAGCATTGACTTGTGGCCCGTCGACTTGGGAAGTTATGACACCGTAATTGGCATGGATTGGTTGTCAAAGAACCGTGCGGAAATTGTTTGTCATTACAGGCAAGTCATAATCCCATTTGAAATAGATGAAGCTCTAGCCATCCAAGATGAAAGGAATGGAGCCAAGCTGGATATCATACCTGGTATGAAGGCTCGTAGATATCTTCGTAAGGGATGTCATGCCATCTTGGCACACGTCGTCAAGAAGGAATCAAAAGGAGAAGTCACTGAAGGATGTTCGCATTGCCCGCGAAATTCTTGAAATATTCCCTGAAGATATGTCAGGCTTGTCGCCGGCAATGCAAGTAGAGTTCCGAATCGATCTTGTTCCAGGTGCTTCCCCTGTAGCCCGTTCTCCCTATCGCCTTACCCCCTGCAATGTAGGAATTATCCAATCAGTTGCAAGAATTATTGGATATAGGATTCATTCGAGCCAGTTGATCCACTGGGTTCTCCTGTTCTTTTCGTTAAAAAGAAAGACGGATCTTTTCGTATGTGTATCGACTATCGTGAGCTGAACAAGTTGGCTGTAAAGAACCGCTACCCGCTTTCAAGGATCACTCTATTATTCAAAGATTGATATGCGGCCGGTTATCATCAGTTGAGAGATCGTGGAGAAGACATTACGAAGACTGCTTTCAGAATCCGTTATAGTCACTATGAGTTTTTAGAGATGCCGTTTGGCTTGACAAACGCACCAGCCGTATTCATAGACTTGGGGAAATAAGTGTGCAAGCCATACTTAGACAATTTTGTTATTGTGTTCATCGATGATATCTTGATCCACTCCATCTAAAATCCGTCAATAATTAGGTCTTGCTGGTTGCTATCGATGGTTTATCGAAACCTTTTCAATGATAGCTCAAACGTTGACTGCTCTCACCCTAAGAGACAAGAAGTTGTCTTGGATTCTAAAGTTGGGTCTGCCTTTCAATGGTTAAAGCAGAAGTTGCGTAATGCACCAATTATGTCCCTTTCCTGAAGGAACGAATGATTTCATAGTAAACTACAACGCATCCCGCCAAGGCTTAGGATGTGTGCTTATGCAATGAGATAAAGTCATCGTCTATGTCTCCCGTCAATTGAAACCTCATAAAAGGAATTACTCGACTCACAATCTCGAACTCGGAGCTGTTGTGTTTGCTCTAAAGATCTGGAGATATTACCTTTATGGTACAAAGTGTACGATATACATTGACTGCAAAAGTCTTCAGCACATATTCAATTAAAAAGTACTTAACATGAGACAACGTCGTTGGGTAGAACTACACAACGATTATGATTGTGAAATCCGTTACCATCATGGTAAAGCTAATGTAGTTGCCGACACAATAAGCAGGAATGATCGAGTAAAACCTCTTCGTGTTCATGCCTTTGGACTAACCATCCAATCTAACCTCACCTTCCTTAGTCAAAAAGCCTGACGTTGCATTCTACTCCAAGGACAGACTCTGGATGCCACATTTCGGTTCTGTAAAGAAATTGGTCCTAGATGAAGCCCATAGGTCTAGGTATTCTATTCATCCCGGTCCTGATAAGAGGGATTATGGTTTGAAAGAGTTGTATTGGTGGCCTAACACGAAGGCTGAAATTACCACATACGTTGGTAAGTGTCTGACTTGCGCAAAGGTCAAAGCTGAATACTAAAAAGCCCTCTGGTTTACTCATTCAACCTAAAACCCCATAATAGAAATGGGAAGAAATCTCCATGGATTTCATTACCAAATTGCCAAGGACCCAATCCAAAAATGATGCGATTTGGATAATCGTAGACCGATTGACTAAGTCTGCTCACTTCCTACATATCCAAAAATCCTATACCACCGAGAAACTTGCCAAAATCTACATGAAAGAAATGGTATCTCGCCATGGAGTACATGTTTCTATCATCTCTGATCAAGATATTCGTTTTACCGCTAGATTTTGGAAATCTCTTTAGAAAGCTTTGGGTACTCGTATCGACATGAGTACAACCTATCATCCACAAACGGATGGTCAAAGCGAGAGAACGATTCAAACCCTTTAGGACACATTTTGTGCCTGTGTGATTGATTTTGGTAATGGTTTGGATGACTATTTACCTTTAGCTGGGCGTTCATATAGCAACAGCTATCACACTAAAGTTCAAAGCCGCATTCCTGTCACTAATGTGATCTGGAACTTTCAAGATGCTAGTAAGAATCCGACCGATAGCTAATCGGCCTAAGCTATCTCATGAGCTTAACAGTGTTCCGGACACATTCCATGTTCTGACAAGAGCAGAAAACTCAGAATGGGTGAAACCTAGGCTTATCATGCAAGACAAGTCACAATCGTGGGTGCACACATAATTGTAATCTGAACTGCATGAAAATCCTGGTGGAACTTATTGCGTGAGTGATTATGCCTAGCCTAGAACTTCTAATTCAGAATCCCGTGCATCTAAATGACTAACGTTCATCTTCATGAAGAACTATTGTAGATGCCTATCAACTCCACTTCATTCGTATACCCGTCGCAATCCTTGGATCACGCGATCCTTGAAAGGTGTTATCCGCTTGGGCAAGTGTGGTAAGTTAAACCCTCGCTACATTGGTCTCTTTGAAATCATTGAAGAGATTGGACCAATAGCATAACCTCTTCAGTTGCCGCCTGAACTTAGAAAAGCTCATGATGCACTTCATGTCAGCAACTTGAAAAAGTGTCTGCCTGACGAATCTGCTGTCATTCATATGGATGAGATTGAGATATTCGATCGTCTTCATTTATCGAGACTCCTACTGAAATCCGCAACCGTTAGGTTAAGCTATTAAAGCAAAGTCGGATTCCTATGGTGGAAGTTCGTTGGACTCACGTTGAGGTCCTGAATACACATGGGAACGAGAAGATCAAATGCGTTAAAAGTATCCGCATCTCTTTGCCAATGATGCCAACTCCGGTATTCAAGATTAAATTTCGGGACAAAATTTCTCTAACCGGGGGAGTATGTGACAACCCGTACATTCCAGGTTACCTTTAATATTATATTAACGTGCAATTATCTGATTATCTATGTGCATTAGGCTTACTTTATTCAAATTAGGTGAACTTGCATGCCAACATAGTCAAACTAGATCTGACAACCGTACCCGTACTGGAAATCATTCACCAAGTTCTACGTTTGTTCAAACCGGAACCTTAATAATGAGAAGAATTTCATAAATGTAATTTGTGGAACTTCAATAATAAAAATATAAAACATTCATTTTATATTTTCATAACGTTATGTTACGTCGTAACGTGTTCAAAACAAGTCATTTATTCAAACGAAGAATTCATTCCGTTCAAAACAAAAGTTTACATTCGTAAAACTTAGTTATTTTATTCAAATGATATTTCATTCTCATTAAAATAGTTTAAACTTTCCATTTAGACTTAAACGTCAAAACATTCAAATGACAAAATTCATTTCACCAAAAACTTTATTTCATTTCGACAAAAGTAATCTAGTTGTTCGTCTAAATTTAAAACGTCAAAATTCAAAACAATTAATGTTCGTGGCGAACAAAACTTATAGTCAATTCAAAAACATCAAAGTGACATTCACAAATCATCAAACATCAAGGCTTGTGAAAATCCACGTCCGTTCAAATTAAATATGACGCTTATTATTTTTATTGGTTTTTATCCGATTTCGCGCCAAAAACCAAACTCACACCCGTTTGTCGTTTCGACTCAAACAAGATGTCATTGGACTCGTTGGATCAACCCGCTATCAACCCGACCCGATCCGTAACCCGGTTCAGCCCACTGAGTCTAATGGGCCTACCGGCCCAAGACTTTTTCTTTTTCTTTTTCTTTCCTTTTTCCGCGGCCCAACCCCCAGCCCGTCTCCCTTTCTTTTCCGGCCCGCAGGCCCAGCCCCGCCCGAGCCCACTTCTCTTTTTCTCTTCTCTCTGGCCCGCTAGCCCGACCTGAATTCTCTTCCTCCCTCCTTTCCTCCCATCGCGAGTTCGAACCCTCCTCCCGTCATTTTTTTTTCTTCCGGTTTTCTTACCTTTCTCCATTCGGTTGAACCGAATTCCTTTCCTTTCTCTAATTCATCTTCAACCAAACCTTCTAAAACTCCTCATTTGCTTTGGTTACAATTAGCACATACCTATTAGTTCCATGCTCCCTAGATCCCATGCATGCATCCAAGATATGAGACAAAGATGTCTCATTTGTACCAAGCAAAGGAAATGATCCATTGGATAAATATATTAACCAACCTACATGTTCCTTTAATATGGAACACAAATGTTGGGATTGTACAAGAAAAGAATCATACCCATTGGTAATTAAACATCATACAAATCTTTCCCTCTTTTCTTGCTCCCATTTGGACGTTTTTTTTAGCCTCACCCACCACCATTTGTTCATTTACTAACCAAGAATCAAGAGGTTCAAGCCCCCTTTCTTTCCTTTTATATTTTCGGTTCAAACAAACAAGAACCGAACACCCTCTTCGGTTAACTCAAAACCGTGAACCAAGCACCCTCCTTGAGCCATCATATATACTAGTTCACTCACCCTCATTCTAGCACTTAACTATTTCACAAAACAAACACTCACTTCCATTTTCTCTCTACCTCTCCGCACTCAACAAACCGCCACCCCCACAATCTTTTCTTCACCATTCAAGCTCAATTTCAAGTTTCTTTTGCTTATAACATCAATCTAATCCTAAGGTAACTTGCATTCATCTCCATTTTCTTATCTTTCCCTTGTCATTTTTACTTATGTTCATCAAGTTCTTTCATCATAACTTTCTTAATTTCATTATAACCATGTCGTTTCCTTCTTTCTTTCATCACCATCTTCATCATTCAAGATCAAGGGTGGGTTGGAGCTTAACCTTTTGGTTACAATTATCACATGCCTATTAGTTCCATGCTCCCTAGATCCCATGCATGCATCCAAGACATGAGACAAAGATGTCTCATTTGTACCTAGCAAAGGCAATGATCCATTGGATAAAAATATTAACCAACCTACATGTTCCTTTGATATGGAGCACCAATGTTGGGGTTGTACAAGGAAAGAATCATACCCATTGGTTAATAAACATCATACAAATCTTTCCCTCTTTTCTTGCTCCCATTTGGACGTTTTTTTTAGCCTCACCCACCACCATTTGTTCATTTACCAACCAAGGTTCAAGAGGTTCAATCCCCCTTTCTTTTATTTTCTATTTTCGGTTCAAACAAGCAAGAACCGAACACCCTCTTTGGTTAACTCAAAACCGTGAACCAAGCACCCTCCTTGAGCCATGTAGGATCGATATAAGTCAGAGTTAAACTTAAACAAAGCCCTTTACTTGCAAATATAACCTTGCGGAATTAAGTTATATTTCACTTTTCTTAAGCAATGTTGAGTTCTTGTATAATGTAAATGCTTGATTTGCAGAATAGTAGTAACAACAAAGTATCAAATACTCGGCACTATTTGCATTAACTCAAAGCTACACTATTATAAGTGATGAAAACTGTTGTGTAAACTGAGAGCTATCAAGCTATATATAGTGCAGATGAGATCAATCACAGCCATTGATCTCATGCGATCTAATCTAGACCGTAAACTAAAAAGTCAAATACAAACTACTAAAAGAATAAACATCGGCAATTGAAATATCTTGCGTGTTTGCAGCAACATACTACTTTAGGAGAGCGGCTTGAATCAGATATAGAAGCATACGAGAAGCTTTTACAGGATTGGACTTGCTGAAAAGACATCTCAGGAAAAGTCCGGTTGAACTCATTATCTGGTGGATAATCGAGTTCACCCGGAATATTCGCTAAAAGACAAAACTGCTTCTTTCCGCTTAAATTGCCAGTTCCGCTTGAAGTGAGAATTCCGCTTCAACTTTAACTTCAGCCGGAACATAGTAAAATTGGCATT
>JBCNJP010000017.1:57209100-57227588 GCA_039602395.1 Deinandra increscens subsp. villosa
TCAACTTCAACTTCAACCTGAACATAGTAAAATTGGCATTCAGCCGGAAATCTTCCAAGCGCAATATTCCTTACAAGCCATCATATATACTAGTTCACTCACCCCCATTCTAGCACTTAACTATTTTACTAAACAAACACACTCACTTCCCTTTTCTCTCTACCTCTCAGCACTCAACAAACCTCCACCCCCATAATCTTTTCTTCACCATTAAAGCTCAAGTTCAAGTTTCTTTTGCTTCTAACATCAATCTAATCCTAAGGTAACTTGCATTCATATCTATTTCTCATCTTTGCCTTGTCATTTTTACTTACGTTCATCAAGTTCTTTCATCATAACCTTCTTAATTTCATTATAACCATGTCGTTTCATTCTTTCTTTCAGCACCATCTTCATCATTCAAGATCAAGGGTGGGTTGGAGCTTAACCCGGAAGCAAATCAACACCCACTTATGTCATAAACCTATCGTGTGGAAGCTTTAGTGAGAATCTAACCTCCTTTATGTTTCCATTTCATAATTTCATTCTTCATTTGTCACATAATCCATGTTCACACAAAGTCTTGATGTTACTACTTGAAGATTTGCTAACAAAACTTGTTTTTAGTAGTTGTATGCCTACTTTGATGGAATTATTTCATAGGTGCACATAATGTTTTTGTAACCTAAATGATGATATGATGTTTTTATGGCATAAGTAACATTATGTTGTAAAAAGATAACAAAAATCATTATGAAACATGATATTCTAAGAATGTTAGTATATACTTCTTTTGATGAAAAGTCATGGTTTATAAGCATAGACATATATTTTGACAAAATAAATATATTTCAAAGTGTTACATAATATGACACTAGAAAATGTGTGTCATAAAATATGTGTTGAAAGTTCACTTAAAACATCCATAAGCTATCATTTTCTTTAATATTTTGACAAAATAAATTACTAATGGTCATTTTATAAAAATAAAATGCTATTTTGTTAAAAGAAATACTAAACATATAAGCATATTTCAATAAATGAGTTTTATAACTTAAAAATCATAAGTTATGTATTTTTAATGAAAATAAACATGACTAACTTTATGATGTGTTTGAGACCTATACAATGTGTGTTTAAAAGTTACCAAATCAGCTTTCAAAGTCACATTTAGACCCGAAACGATAAACGTTCAAAAATGGGATATTCGAAACCCGTAACATGACCTTTTGAACTAAAATTTAGTATTTTTGAACAAAATAAGATTCTGGTCCAGAACCATAAACGGAACCATTTTCATGTATAAAAAAAAGTTTCATGAAGTTCAAAAATGGAAAATAATGTTTTAGAAACAAATCGGACAAAAACAGTGACTTTCGGTAACGCGAAAACCTCAATTTCTGCAAGATAAGCCACTACCGACACACTTGGTAATTTAAAAACATCAACCACATCAAAACAGGTCCATAAATGTTTTCTAAGGGTTTAGGAAACTCAAAACATTATAAAACAGGTCATAGCGGTTAAACCGGTGAAACCGGCTCGCTAACGGACAAACCAACGTTCAAACTTTACAAAATATAACTTCTTATATTTTGAAATCATTAATTCACAAAAATTGATATATTTTTATGTGTCAAATGATTTTTCATAAAAACGCAACTAATACCGTGTATTGACGCGCGGTAGAAAACGCGCGTTCGAACCTTAAATAAATGAAAGAATTTATTAAAAATTTCAAGGGGTTCAAAACCTTATAAATATTTATATTTTTAGTGTCATTCGTGAAAATAAGTATATAATTCAATATAATATTTTCTATACGCGAAAAACCAAATATTATTTATTTATTCAAATAAATAATTATTTTCATAACTCTATATTATTTGTTTTCCAACAAATAATAATTAAAGATTTCCATCAATGTCATCGGATAATTTCTGTCAAGACTTAGCATCGAACATTGGGTGACGTATACTAATCCCAATTTAGCCAACCCTAATACGTCTTAATATTATACTGTAGACGCTTGCTAGGCTACTTCATTCAATTCATATATGTCAGTCCATCTTCATATCAAGTGAGTTTCACTGCCACTTTTACCTTTTTGTTTTTATAACTATGGGGGAGAATTCAATAAATGCCTTTCAAATTTCATTTTGTCTGATATTATGATTACTGTAAAACGTACTGATTGCATGTTCTTTTCATAAACCCCAAATCTGTGTATTCATATTGATTCATGTTATATGCCTAAATTCCCACTATTAATTGAATTCAATTAGTTCATTCGAAACGATAGCTTGTGAATAGATCTATTTGGGTTGAGACCCTGCCCCGACTTGGTCGCTCCAGTCCTAACTCCACGGAAATAGTCAAGGGGTACATTAGTTATTCTAGTCATTCGGTGTACATTGGGTTGGACACCAGGAGTGGGTAAACAGTTAGTTTTGAATTCAAGGTTCATGCTTGATCTTTACAACATCAGAGCCAACAAAAAATGATATCATGACGGCCAAACATTTCAAACATTATTTCAAACACTGATTCAAACACTGTTCAAACATTTTCATGTGTCATCAAACCTGTGAACTCACCAACAATTCTATTGACTTTTTAAATTTCTTGAATTCTCAGGTGATTAAGGATGCAACTCAATGTCTTTCTGCATAGATACTGCTTGTCTCATATCATGGTCTGCTTGCCGCGTGTTCATGCATTTCACTTGGGAGATTTAGTCACATTACACCTTAGGTTTGTCATGATTTAAAATCTCATAACGTTGTCTTTTGAAACTTAACATGTATTTCCACTACTATTTTCCGCTGCCACTGTTTTAAATATTTAAATAAATGTTTAAGACTTATGTTTTCGAAAGACAAATGACTTTGCTAAAAGATCACTTAGATGACAATTATTCATAACCACGACCATGATGCCAAATCCGTCACATGCCCACATTCATCCATTCTCGGGGTGTGACAGACCTTTTCCCACTTCTTTTTAAAAATATCAACATCCTTTGTTAATGCTTCATTCTTGTCATGAATGAGAAGATTTTCAGCTCTTAGCTTTGCAACTTCATCTTGAAGATAAATCGAAAAGATTTTCGGTTTATTTGAAAAGATTTTAGGTGTGTTTTAGCATAACTTTGTGAAAATTCAAAAAGATTTTCGGTGTGTTTGAAAATTTTATAAAAAATCAGAAAGATTTTATGTCTGATTTATTTTCGATCAACCGATAATGAAATTTATCACAAATATGACGGGAAAACCAAACGGTCTTAAAATCATCAAGCTCATCTTTAAATTGATCAAAAGTTTGTGAAAAATTGATAAAATTTGAAACTTTTCAGAATAATTCAAAAATTTCACAAAAAGCAGGGTTAAAATTGAAATTTTTTGAAGAACCAAAGTGGCAATTTAGATGAACCAGAGTCATGGTTCGGGTGATCAGAAGCCTCTGTTTAAATGAGTTCGGTATGGTTCCAAAGTGAAACGAAGGCTGAGTTCGGGTCACTTCGTTTGACCCGAAGTCACAGTTCAGTTAACCGAACTGGGCAGCCTATAAATGTCTGAATCTCTAGTTCGGGTTATTCTCTCACATCGTTTAACTTTGTGAAAACCCTAACCGAACCTCAACTTTTCAAAACCAAAATCATGATTTACCAAGTTTCAACGAATGTTGTGACCAAAATCTGGTAGGTATTATGATTCCGAGTGTAATGGTGTGTTGTATGTTGGCTTTTGTTCCGTAAATTGGTCAAATTTTGTCAAAAAGGTTGTCGGCTGTTCACAGTTTTCTAGATCCAAAATTTCATACAGTTTGAGTTGGTTTCTGTTGATAAAACTTGTACCAATGTGTTCGTCTTGTCAAACTGTGTCTAGGGATGAGAGATTTGTGAGTGAAAACTGTCTGGATTTGAGGTTGGATCGAATAAACCCTTCGGTTTCTTAATAGATCCGAAGCAGCTGTTCTTTAGCCGAACTGTGAGTTCGGATCCCAGTTCGTATCACTTCGGTCTACTTCGTATGAACCAGTTCGGATTCACTTCGGAGGTTTGACCAGATCAGTTCGGATGTTGACAAAAATCAGTTCGGATGTTAATCTGATTCCAGTTCGATCCAGTTCAGTCTAGTTCGTGTAACTTCAATTTTTGAACAAAATTTTAATTGTTTACACGAATGGATAATAATTGACGAATTAGGTGAACGTTTTTTATAATCACATTGAATTCACTGAACTTTTCGTTTTATGTGTTTTCAGAAATGGCAATCAAATTGAAAGTTAGAGATAAACATAACTTTTGTGCTCATCTCGGTGTCAGCCGATCTAAACTTACCAGGTTCGGTGGATCAGGAATATAAGCAGAACCTTAAATGAACAACTATCAGGTCAGTCTTGTGGAAACGCAGAGATAATCCGATCATTTAAGAAAATAAAGAAAATCAAACAAGTTTAAATCTTTGCAAAATGAACACATGTTTGCACAGCGACTTCTCAATTTCTTTTCACATCTTTTTCTTGATATCATGATATATGCATCAAGATGTTGTCCACTAAGTTAAGCATCAGAATTTTGTTTAGTGTATATCACATTTGTATACTTTCTGATTTGTCATGCCTACCTAGCACATCGATCAATGGTCTTATGGCCTTTCATCTAGTCTATCCATGAGTCAGATATCATTAGCCAATGTACATCTCGGGATTTGTGCAAAATACAACTGTTGAATTTACCGAGGCAGACATCAGAAGGGTATTAAAGTTTAGTGGTGATGATTTAGAAGCTCCATTTGAATTTGATAAAGCTGACAACGTAGCATTACTGAAGAGGATATGGTATGTTGAAGATCCTCATAAAGATTGGATGTCAAATTCAGGGTTCTGTGTCCCGTACAAGTTCTTGATTCACGTACTACTAGACTGCTTGGGGTACATGATTTTTGGACATGATGAGATAGGTCAGATGATGTTTTCAATGATGAATGCATTGATTCTTAACAGTCCGTACAACTGTGCTAGGCTGATCTTTCATTACATGAGAGATAATCTGAAAACAAGACACAATAGGGTGTTATTGTACCCAAGGTTTACTCAAATGATCTTGAATGATCTATATCCGAACATGGTCAAGACTGAAATTCAGAAGATGGTCTTGAAGAACATGAGTGAATCTAGTGTGGGTACTTTGACTACTTATCAGAAGAAGAAGGCAAATGAACACCCACAAATGAAAAGGCTGGTAGGTCACCTGGCGAATGCTAATTATGTAGCACCATCTAATTGTGCACCACGTCATGAAGAAGATAGTTCCAGTGATGAGTTATATTATTCTTGGATTGGGGAAAGAAACCAACAACAATAGCAACTACAATGACAACCAAGACAAAGACGACAACAGCAAGCGCCAACACCTCCGGTAGTACCTGAACCGGTGGTTAATGCACCATTTGTTTCTGAACCGATAGTTTCTGAACCTGCTGTCTCAGCAACGGAAGTCCAAGCGATGTCAATGTATCCGAGATTGTTGCAGTTAACACTCTAATTGATGAAGAAGAGTCTGATGATGAGCTAGATGATATGGCCGTGAATTCCGAGGATGATTCTGATCTGAATAATTCCATTGCGTTTATTCATGTTGGATATCAAGAAGTTCAAGTGAAGAAAGGTAGCTAGGAACATCTTGCTTACCGTACTAGGCTGAACAAGAGCAATGACCGGTACATTGGTCGATTTTATGAAGATAAAGCTCCCTCGGATACTGATAAAGATTACAACCCAGATGATGATGCCAAAAAAGGAAAGGGTAAGCAGCTGGCTACCTCCTCGTCTTCATTGACACCATCTAAACGGAAGAAGTCGATTGCCACTGGTGGAAAGAGTCGTCCAAAGATGCTGAAAAGTTCAGAGTTTTTACTAAGACGAGCCAATGGGTCTTCATCTGGTGGTTCTGATATGTCTGTACCAGTGTCACTTCAACCCCAACAGCTACTATTTCATCAGGTGATGCAGTAGCCATTGTTCTTACTGAACTGACTCAGTCTAACGTTTTGAGGAAGTATTTGGGGACGACGAAGTCTACACCTACAAGCACAACACCTTCAACAAGTGTTGGTGCCCAATTTATTAACCAGCTAATTGGAGCTTCACCAATTCCAACAGTCTCTACTACAACTACAACAACTTCAACAACATCCACTCTAGCTTCAAATTTCAATATTAATGTATCTCAAGGTTCGATATCATTTTCTCAGATGGAGTTGCTCAACAGTTCACTTCAAGATTGTCAATCACAGATCAATGGTTTGAAGGAAAAAGATGAGGTGACAAAAAATTTGATTGAGGAGGTAAAGGCAAAAGATGAAGCTCAGTCAAAACAGATAGTTGAATACAAAGAGATAAACTACAATTGAAAAGTGGGAATGCGGCTAAGACTCAAGAGATTATGAGGTTAAAGACGGCTAGTTTTAATCAAGATGCACAGATTGCGAAGATTAATGAGCAGATTAAATTCTTGCTTGAAAAATTTACTGCTTGGGGGGAGACTGGGTGCAAAGATGATGTGCTGAGATATCTGAATGATGATCCTGAAAAAGATGACCTTGAAGGTGCTACTGGTGGAGGTACAGGCCTAACAAGAACGTCTGGTTCGGGTGCTGATACTTCAACATCTTAGGGGGAGTCAGATTCTAGAGATGCGATGCCAATTTCTTCAATTCTTTCAAATCTAGCTGCTAAGAGCATTCATGAGATCGGTACAATCTTAGAAGATGGGGAATTTGTCTGTGAACTCACCCAAGTACAAATTCAAGTGATCTTTGATTTGAATGATGAGGAGATGAAGAAAGCTGCCGAAGCTGAACCCGAAGTTTATGAATCATCAGAAACTGAAACGGAAGATGATAATCTGGATGATGAGGTTGAAGTTAAAGATATAACTAAAGAGGAGTATCTGATTTGTAATCCAATTTAAACAACAATGCTCAAGATAATGATGAATTTGAGGTATTTCCAAATGAAAAGGGTGATGATGTTGAGGCAAAGTTAAAGAGAAAAGAAGCTGAAGTTCTTGAAGACACGGTTGTCAAAGAGGCCAAAGAACAAAAAAAAAAGAAAGGTCTATGACGAATACATGAAGATCTTTCATGCCAACTACATTCCTCCTCCAAAACCAATCAAACAATGTAGATATGTGAGATTCAAGGGTCAAGCATCAGGAGAAATTGTGAGCTGGATGTATGTTGATGATCTTGGTTGTTATGGAATCAAACGCCAGTTTGGTATCCAATATTTCAAGCATGCTCTGGCTTTCAGCTCATTTCCGGCATGGGATGTTCGTGAGCTTACAAGAAAACCATTTTGTAATTATGGAACTGGATGGAAAAGGGCTACACTTCAAAAAAATTGTGGAAAAAGAATGTCAAAAGGGTTTTCAATTTCTGAAGCCACAACAGCCTAAACGAAGTGAACATCCGACAAAGAAACATTCAACAACTGGCAAAGATTTGATTGTATTGAAGTTGTATTGAAGTTCAAGAAAAAGCCTAAAGTAATGAAGAAGATACCATTGATGAAAATGGAGTTCGATTTTATAAAGAACTTGAGATGGTGGTATTATGATGAGAAGACTGGTGAGGTTGTGATTGTGTTGGAAAAAGACAACAAGGTAGTTAGGATATTTGATCCTATGTGGCTGATAAATATGTCCAAGGCTGATATTAATGAGCTGTACCATAGTCAGATTTTGTATCATCCTGGCTTTATGGAACAAGCATTGCAGTTTCAAAAGGTTATTCGGATATGTTTTGTGTTCAATATTTATGCCAAAAGAAATAACTAGAAGCATGGACCGGGATGGATGCTGAAGCTGAAGGCTAAAAGAGACTGACCAGCATTTGCCAAGGGGGAGTTTGTTAATACATGAAATGGCATAATGCTGGATCAGATTGAAGAAAAACATAACAAGAAACAAGACCTAATCATGTTTAGCCGAACTGGTCTGAACCGGTACGAACTGGCAGCCGAACTGCCAGTTAGAACAATGTCCAGTCTGGGCAGTCGGTATTTCTATAAATAGTTGTGTCGTTTAGAAATTTTGTAACTGGCACTCTTATGTGTGTGATTTTCATAGTGTATTCAGTCTAAACGCTCTAAGTCCTTGCAAGATCTGATCTAATTCAATTTATAAAGGATTGAATTTATATTTACACCGATTCTTCTCATTCTCGTATTAAAATGACATGAGTTAGCAAGATCCGACCGTTCCCGCTCATTTTCATAGTTGGCATCCACGCACTCATAAAAACTTATTCTTGTCAGAGTCGTCTCCAGTGTCTGATAGAATATCCACTCTAGATAGCTCTTTAATAGAAACCTGGACTCAGTTGCAGCAAAAAGTTTCTATGTTTCAGCACCTTCCCGTTCAATCACCAGCTCATGAGTATGGTGACTGTAGTACCAGTTCCTGATAGGAAACTCCCCCTAGTTACCCTTGAACATCTTGTTCTTCACGTTGCCACCAACATTTCGAATGATTCCTTTATGAGAAACATAACACGCTTCTTCTCCTCTCTTTTTTGCTCTTTCAATTATGCTTCCGTAGTATATTTGTTAAGGTGAGTCGTGTATGTCGTGTAGATTCTCTCTTGAGCTTTGCGTCCTTTCAGATCATTTGTATGGTTGATAATATCTAGTCGTGCCAGTTCTCGCAGCTCACAAGAAAAGAATTTCAATAAAGCCCAAATAGTGGAGAAGAATTGTATGTATTTGTTCCTTCTTTTTACAATGTAAGCATAAAAATTTGGATTATACTTCTAACCTAATATCATCATACCATTGTTGGTTTCGGGATTAGCTGGCATATTCTTCAAATCTTTTGATGTGAATTGCAGCATTTCCTTTGTATTAGGTGCCATCTCCTCCCATTCATCAACGATATGAGGAGCCTCCTTATTCCATAAAGAATCAACCCGAGCCCTCTCCTTTTCCTTAATTGCATTCAAGATGGATGTACCGTCTTCCTTCATATATTGAATAACCAACTTCCAAATACTGGGAAGTTGTTTTCGAATGTATGTCCTTCTATCAAAATTCCTAACCCTTAGAAGTTATCTAAGTTCTTCAAGTGACATGAGGTTAACAGATGCAGTGATAGCTTCACGAGTCATGGGAAAGGGGATGTGTTAGTGCACAATTCGTGTGACATGTGATGTATCACAGTTAACCGTGTAGTTGATTTGATTACAATAGTTAGTTTATAAAGTTCCAGGGTAGAAAATTTCATTAATCAATAGTTGATTAATGCTTATTGTAGAATATAACGGATGAGATTTCTGATCATCAAATGAGGGACTTGGTGGCTAATTTAACGAATGTAGGCTGACTGATGATTAACCAATGAGGAGGTGGTCAACAAAGAAGCAATCTACTACATATATATATATATATATATATATATATATATATATATATTGCGTTCAGGTTGAGTTCGGGTGAAGAACAGTCTATCTGAAAAATAACCGCTCCGAAGTGTGAGTTCGGATAAGTTCAGTTAAGCGAAGTGTGAGTTCGGTTTGGTTCGGGGGAGTTCAGTCAAGCGAAGTTCCAGTTCGGATCTTAGTTTGGATTTGGTTTGATTAATCTCAGTTCGGATTTCAGTTCGGGTACCCGAAGTCACAGTTCATAGTCAGTTCGGATCACTTTGGTTCAAGTGTACAGTTCGGATTCAGTTCAGATTAGTTCGGTTCATCAATTTTCAGTTCGGGCCAGTTCGTGCATCAGTTTGCAAATCAGATTCTTAGATCGAGAGTTTTGGATTGTTTCACTAAAGTTGATCAATACAAGTATCCTAAGGATATGTATGTCTTAGTGCCAACTAACCAATTGTTAGCTGAATGGTTACCCAGATGGTTGGCAGCGAACCAAATGATTCGCTGGTTGGTTAGTTGGTCACTATAAATACTTTGTGTTGGAAAGAGTTGAGAACTTCTATCATTTCTATCATCGTAACCTCATCTTAGTGAAATAAATAAGGCAAAGCTTTATTTACTCTCGGTTCATTATATTTGATCATATCAATCAGTAGTAATAACTCCTTAGGTAATGCCATCATCAACTGGTTTGAAAGAAAAATTGTTGAAAGCATTACCGAAAAAATGGGAAAACTATAGTATGATGATTACTCACGATAAAGAGTATCCGGGTTTATCATTCAATGATTTGGTTCAAAGAAAACTAAGTAAGGGATATGGAATTGACTATGAACAAATCATTGCCTGAACATATTCAAAACCCTGCAGTGTATCATGGAGAAAATGATTCTACTATTCATGCTGTGAAGTCAAGTGTTTCGAATTCTGCACCCCCTACAGCATTTGTTTCCGGTAAATCTGATAATTCTGGTTATTTTGTTGGTTGTACTGTTTCAGTTCAAAGTTCATCAATACACAATGCCTTATATGTTAAGACAACTGAAGATTATATGGCATTAATGTCTGCTTTAGTATCGTCATATATTGTTGTTATTACTGGTTCGGTGAGTAATGCAGAATTAACAAAAGAGGACTATGATCAAATTGATTATGATCATTTGGAGGAGATGGATTTGAATTGGCAGTATGCTAGGCTGTTTAGAAGAAGAAATTTTTTTTTTAATAGAACCGGGAAGTAAAGGATGAATCAAGATGGCAAGATTGGGTTAGATAATTCGAAGGTAAAATGTTTCAAGTGTTCAATGTATGGACATTTTGCTCGTAAATGCCCAAAGTCAACTGATGATAAGCTTAAGTCTAGACAACATGGTCATTTGGTTAAAACTTCAACAAGTCAAGATCAAAAAGCTTTTGAGTCTCTTGATGAAAGAATCGCAGAAACATTTTGGCATCCAAATGAATATACATGGAATGAAGATTCTGAGTTTCAAAGAAATATATATTAGAATATTGACATCAATGAGATACATAATACAGCTAATGAAGTTGTTGTTTTGACGGCTCGTCATCTAAGTGATAGTATTCTGACTGATTCTGAAACAAGTTCAAAAGCAACAACAGTTGAAGAAAGTCAAGCAAATGTGGCTGAAAATTCAAAGAAAGAAGAGATTAAATGCTATAAGTGTGTTGGTTTACACAACATAAATGCAAGTTTGGAAAAAGGTCTGACTTTGTTGACTGAAGAAATTGTTATGCTAAAGCAAGATTTGGAAAGTTTTTAGAAAAAGTTTTATGAATTAGTTCCGATCAATGAGTAGTACCTGAAAGAAAAAACTGATTTGTTTGAAGAATGTGAAGAACCTAAAGCTCAAGCTAAGGAAGCTGCTGAAGACTCTAAAGCGTAATTTCAGAAATCTTATCCAGTTTAACAGAAATATGAACAAGCTAATGCAATTGCTGTTGAAGCTGTTGATAGAATTTAGAGTCTTCAAGAAGAATTATCTACACTTCGAGATGCAAATATACTTCCCGAGATAAGAATAAAGTCTTGAACAAAGATGTTAACATTTTCAAGAAGAAGTGGGAGAAGGTGACTGAAGAAGTGTTAGCAGAATGTGAAATTAGGAAACGGAAAACGTATGAATACAATGATTTTAAATGAAGAGTTCATTAAGTCTCAAAAAGATTTATTTGTTGCTTAACAGAAGAATTCTGAATTAAAATTAAAGATTTTGGAACTACAACGACAAGTCAAGAATTGCAATTTATCACCAACATTGCTGAATTTTCTATATAAGAAAGACATAAGTGATGATGATTCAAAGGAAAAAGATATTCACTAGTGGATTTATCTCAATTTTCCTCGGTTCCTGTTAATCCAAAAGCTGAATTGCTTGATTATTCTAAGTTTGCGACTCCTGGACAGAAGAAGAAATCTAAGTCAGCGAAGAAGAAAGAAAAGATTGGTGAAGCTCCAAAGTTCACATCTGATTCTTCATTGTTAGAAAATGAAGTTGTTTTTGAAAAAAGTGAGACTGGTAATTCTACTACTACATCATCTGAGATTGAAGCTGCCAAGAGTTTGATTAAGGAGAACAAAATACCAGAGATTAAGGTCACTTTTACTCAACGAGCACATCATACAAGTGCTGTTGGTATTTCTCAAGCTAAATCGTCCAAATCGTCTGGTTCTAAACATAAAGGACTAGGATTTGTTTTCAAAGAGAAGCTTGTTTAAGTTCAATATTCAAAGAAGAAAGACAATGCTCAAAAGGCCAAGAATTAACGGAAATCACTACCTCTAAAGAAGCAGAATGTTGTTTATTATTCCAAGCACACTTCTTTTTATTCTGGAGGTTCGTCATCTGATTACAAAGTTTCTTCACGGAGTAAATTTCCGAGGAATGATTCTTCTGATAATTTCTTTGATACTTTTGGTTCTGGTAATTCTTCATTTTCCAAACATTCAAAGCATTGTTCAAAATATTTTAAACTTCGTGAACGAATTTGCTTTGCATGTCGTCGACCTGGACATATGGCTTCAAATTGTCCAACGACTGCATATGTCAACAACAATGCCAAATATGTGGATGGAAATAATAAAAAAATTTATGAACCTTGGTCTCCAAAATTCAAAAAAAACTAGTAAGCCGTTTTGGTCCAAACCAAAGACGCCAGTTGATACATTTTTAGGTTCTGATTCAAAATTTTCATCCTCAATGATATGGAAACCGAAAATTGTTTCCAAAGTCAACAAATACTATGTGAAAGACACCGGGCGTCCCGACGTTGCTGAATAGGGTAAGTCCCAGAGCAACTAATGTTTTATTTGGTGTCAACAAGTATTTGAGGAAGACCTATCGGTAATAGACAGATTGCTGGTAGTGGAATATCTGTGTTTAACTTAAACTGAATTTCCAAATCAAATTTATGTTTTTCCAAATGCTAAAATGAAAGTATCCGTGTTGGTTGATCAATTTTTCTTTTGTTTTTCACTCCGACTCATTTTGAGGGGGGGGGGGAGTTTGTTTCTTTGAAAATTACAAAAATAGTGTGTCGTTTTTCAAATAGTAAAAATGAAAATCTAAAAATAGAGTTTGTCATTTTTAGGGAGAGAAATTTTGAAAAGAAAAAAACATTAAAAAATGAGAAATTATATCTGGCATAATTGGGAAATGATGGTACATTGGCTTATGGTGTCTGACTCATGGATAAACTAGATGAAAAAGCCATAAGATTATTATTCAATGTGCTAGATAGGCTTGGCAACTCCAAGTGTATACAAATGTTATATACACTAAATCTGATGCTTGACCTAGGAGACAACATCTTGATGCATATCTCAAGATATATCAAGATAAGGATATGTGAAAAGATAATTGAGAATTCACTATGTATACATGTGTTCATTTTACAAAGATTTAAACTCGTATTGATTTTCTTTATTTTCTCAAGTGATCGGCCTTTCTATGCGTATCGAAAGATCGACCTAATTGGTGTTCACTTGAGGTTTTGCTTTATTTTCTTGGTGTTTCGTATAACTCATCGGACCTTCTCTGCGTGTATAGGAGTACCAACCTAATTATTGTTGGGGTATACAATTTCAACTTGTTTTTTATTTCTTATTTTGTTAAATCCGAAACCTTATCTGCATATCGAAACACTGACCTTAAGGTAGACGATTTAACGTTCTTATTTCTTTTTGCATGGATCACAGCTGACTCTATCATGAATACAATCCCTATGTGTTATCACAAGTGAAATCACAAAGTGTGATAAGCAAAAGCATATTTGAGTATATCTGATAGTGTGGGGTACACTGGTCAAAGCAAATTTAATCAATACCTTAATATATCCAGATGTTATGAGTATGAATATGCCCGAGTTTAAAGTTGGACAAATTATATATGCAATCGACATGGATTATGTGCTTGAGTAATTGAAGCTGAAGTGTAATTCAGCATGTTATGACCAATATGATCCCAGGTCGTGATCTTTCTCGAAAAAGACAAAAATAGTGTATGATTCTGTATTGCATCTACATTTCATATCAGAAATACTGAAAAGATTTTAGGTGTGTTTTGATATAAAGTTTTTGAAAACAAAAAAGATTTTATTTCTTATTTTTTTTCGGTTGATCCACATGTGATACAAATCAAATTTCAAAATCTGGATTTCTTGGAGTCTCGAAGAGACATTTTGCGCCAAGATTATTTATGTTGGCAGGTACTTAGTCGAAAGAGAATATCGCAACTTCAAGTCTTCTGAAGCCACTAGTACAAAATTAAACTTCTGTGACACCAGAAAAGTTTGACCGTAAGTGATTAGTCACACTTTTTTTTCGTCCCATCAGTGACCAAAAGTCTCGCCATTTTAGGTCACATACAGTGACATTGAATTTCAGTGACCGTATGATACAAAAAAATGTGACCGTATATAAAAATTGTGACTATAGACTTGCGATTTTTTTTGCTCGATCAATGATTTTATCAACTAATGTCATCATAAACCCTTTTTAGTAACACTTATTTATTTTGTAGTGAAAAAATGTTCCCAAATGGTGACATGATGTTCGTGTTCACTGTGACGTCTTGCTAATAATTGGTTACATAACAAATAATTTAGTGTGAATATTGTTTAGGTTTTAGAGACACACAATTTTGTTATGTGTGACTATTTCATAAACGTTGATGTAGGAATTGTTCGAAGTGTGACTATTTTATAGTTTTTAGTCACACAAAAATGTCTTAAAGTGACTAGTGGTTGGTATATGGTCACAACTAAACACCTAGTTGGTAATATAAAGTAACCATTACATATCTTTAGTGACATATTGTTCCCAAATGGTCACATGTTTTCCTGTTTACTGTGACGTTTGGCTAACAATTGGTCACATAAAAATTATTTAGGTATGACTATTGTTTAGGTTTTAGAGACACACAATTTTCTTATGTGTGACCATATCATGGAAGTTGATGTAGAAATAGTTTGAAGTGTGACTATTTCATAGTTTTTAGTCACACAAAAATGTCTTAAAATGACTATTTGTTGGAAAATGGTCACAATTAAACAACTAGTTATTTATATAAAGTAACCATTATATACCTTTTAGTCACATAAAAGAAATATAAATGTGACTAGAATTGTTTTATAATCACATTAAGTACTTTTAAGTGTCATTTTTTGCTACCCTTTAGTCATATTATTTTTAACCTTTTGTTATTACATTCCCGATTAGTCACATATGTTACATAAATACATCACCCTAACTCACTTTTAGTCACACTTTTGTTTTTGTGTGACCGTTTATGTATTTTAGACACAATTAATTATATAAAGTGTGACTATATGTTGTTAATAATAACATAGTTGTTAATATAGAGTGACCATTTCATACCGTTTAGTGGCATTAAACAAATGAAATTGAGATGGGATACATTTTATAGTCACATTAATTAGTTGTACGTGTCACTTTTGTTAAAGTTTTAGTCACATTAGTTTTGAATATTAGTTTTCACATTTGCCATATAGTCACATATGATACATGAGTACATGACGGTAAAACAGTTATAGTCACAATTTTATTACTCTATGTGACCGCTTCTGTGTTTTAGATACACAATTGTTAATATTAAGTGACAATTGTATACTTTTTAGTGACATAAAATACAATAATATAAAATGAGACAAAAAAGGTTAAATAACAACATTAGCATAAAATATTAAAATAAATTCAAATTGTTCAACAAATAAAATTTCTCGTGTTTAAAAAAACATAAATGCTTCTTAATCTAGATCATCCTAAAACATAAATGAAAACACCATAGCAAGAGCAACTATGATAGATAAGCTCAGATTGCTGCAACAGGTATTGGTCCATACCAAAGGGAATGTCACCTTGGTTCGATACTGTTGCTGCAAGTACATTGTCAAGTGTTACAAATCTTACTCAAGAAAACAATTTAGAAAATGAGTGAATATCATGCAAACTAATGTACCTGAAGCTGTCATATTCTCAATTTGTTCATTAACTAAAACTACATAAACACAAAAAGATGCTTACAATTTGGTATCATCCCCGACCATATTGTCATTCTCATCCACCAAGATGCATCTGCAGAAATTAAAGATGCCAAAAACCAACAAAAACCAATTAACTGAGTGAATATGATTGGGATTCGACCTACAACTAAAGCATAAATACATAAAACATGGAAACCCTTAACGGATCTCTAGCAACTCCCTCTTCCAACAATACCTACCCAAACATGGACATAGTGTTATCAGCAGGCTCCCCAAACATACCTAATAAGAGTTGAAAGTTGCCCTAAAAATGTGCTCAAACATCAGAGATATTGATAAAACACTAAAAAATTGTATTTGAGTCAAACCATTTACCCTGGATCTGCATCACTAAAACCAGGATTTGGAGAAACCCATCTACAATAAAACAACATAAAATAAGTAAGATATGAATGAAAAACATGAGATAAAAGAAATGGTTCTATTTTCAGCAATGGCAAACTTCATTTGCACCTTTAGATTACTGTTCTTATTGGTCAAGAGATTACAAAAGACTTGGAATTAGTTAGTTAATAAAGGTTATTGTTGCTACTTCTATTTTCCTCCCCCCCCCCCCCCCGGCATAAACTTTTTAATGTCAACCAATGTTTTGACCCATATCAATAACTAATAAAAAGGCAAGTCATATACCTCTTTCAATCATACAGCCTTCACAAAGTACCTTGAACATATATTTTCTATTTCAAAAGCATGTTCAAGCAGCATAATTCTAACAAACCTGCGAATTTAAGTGAAATAACATCAAGTTATAATTAACTGGTACTTGCCTTCAAACAACTAAATGTATATTTGGGCATACTAATACCTCTTAATTGATCAAGTGAATCATGAACATGACATACTGAATTGGAATTATTATTATAAGGCATCGTCTTTACTTGTGATCTAAAAGTGAATTCATTTGTGTCATGCTTACTAATTCCTATTAAACTAATTGATAAGAACAACTTGCGACCCACTTAAAATAACAACAAATAATTAAATGAATTAAAGAAATTTAGTACTTACATTGGATAGGTAGATCTTCGTTGATCTACAATTCCTCAGAAAATATTATAAAACTATAATAAAATCGACTACTATTTCACCAATTTTAGATATCCCAATTCACTTCTAGGGTAATAAACTGTATTCACAAAAAGAAATTCAAGTACCCAGGTAAAGCCCTGTAACGTAAAAGATCTACCAGTTGTTGTTGCGAGAGTCGACACCTGCTATTTCGTTCAATCTAAGGCGAATAAGTATGTGTCGGTGAGTAATTCTAGCGGGGTACATCGGAAACTCTATTAGGGTTTAGAGGTGTACCTGGGTTGCCGCGTTACACACACCGCTTCTGCTCTAAGGCTAGAATCGATCGTTCCCTCTCTCGAAGCTGCCGAAAATGATCCGTGATCGACTCCTTAGAAGATGTTAAAGCAAATAAGTAAATAAGAAAATTGCTCGCTTCCTCTCGCAAAACCGGCATAAACGGATCTGTGATATACTAAAGTGAAGATCAAAAACTGACCTGCTAGGATTAGGAACCGACGCAAATGAATCTGTGATTAACTAGCGAAGATAAAACCTGCTGTATGGGTTCTTGGATTCATGGAGGTGGAGAGAGAGTGATATATGGCAGCGATGTGTATGGGACAACTTCTTGAAAGCAAGAAAAAACTGATGAAATCGAAGGCGTTCAATTGCTTTTCAGGTTGTGTTGGGGTCAAATGGGATTGCTTTTCATTTCAATTGGAGGAAATTTATGTTTAATCTGTTCACGGATGAACACATCTTCTCATCTACATGGATAGTGGTAAAATGCTTTATTGGAAAAGTAGAACGAGAAAGTGTATAACTGTGCCCTAGATTAGAGATAGATTAGAGGGAAATTTGCAATTCTAGCGGTATTTCGGGAAAATAAAATTTTTGAAATTTTAAATTTTTTTACATTTAAGAGGGGAGTCAAAATAGTTATATTAAACATTTTAAAAAGATAAAAAATTATATTTGAAAAAATTATATATGCATATATAGTTATTTTTATTGTATTTCATTTATTTGTTTATTTTTGTTGCTATTTTTATTTTTTGTTGGTCTCTTTTTTCTACTACTTTCAAACTTACGACTTTTTATTCGTGAATGTTTTTATTGGATTTCTCAAACTTACGACTTTTTTGTCATAAAACCGAAATAAGTCATTTGGATTTCTCAAACTTACGACTTCTTTGTCATAACACAGAAATAAGTCATTAATGTTAATTATTCATCATGTGGTCTAGCTAGCACTAATTGCTTAGCCTAGGATCATGTTCAAAGCAGAAACACAGATAAAAACTAGGTCTTACCCGACCGATATAAGTTACAAGTACGATCGATCAATATATGTCCAATTGAGCTTGATTATGTACAATTATAGTTTGATTATGCCTAATTGAGCTTGATTATATCCAATTGGAGTCGATTATGTCCAATTGAGTTTGATTATGCCCAATTTAGTTCAATTATGCCCAATTG
>JBCNJP010000017.1:57228088-57248808 GCA_039602395.1 Deinandra increscens subsp. villosa
CATTGTGACATCCGAGAATTTCAAGGTTTACTTCCGTTAGACAATCTCCGTTAGTTACGTTATAAGTATTAACTTAGTAACTAATGCTTAACTAGGCCGAATACGTCCACGACCTTTGGTTGATCACCGAACCCGTCCATATGTGTTTATTTATTGAATTGTCTCTATGAGGAAGTATGTGCAACATGTTTGTTGATTAATTGTGTAATTGCGTGAAATTCATGAACCGTGCTTATCTTGCTTAGAATGTAAATTGGTCACTTTTGGGTTCCAGCGAAACTACCGGGCGAAACTATAGTGTCGCCCGGCTAGCTTAACCTTTGACTTACAGAGTCAGTTTCGCTTGGCCAGCGAAACTAGCCAGCGAAACTAGCCCCTGATATATAATAACATAAAACCCTAGAGATCTCATTTTTGCCTCATTTCATACAAAACACACACACCACTCTCATCTGCTCACTCGAGATTTCTGGTCAGTCAAGAAAACCATCAAGGAACCATCATCTCATCTCATCCATTCAGGCCCTAGATCGAATCGTGAGTCCCAAAAACCATTATTTATGCATTTTCTATGTGTTTTCTTAAAAAGCATGCTTGAATCTTCATGTAATCACTTGATCTTTTGATATGTTGCTTAGGAATGCTAGATCTATCATAAAGTCTGTAACTTTACGTTTGAAAACCAACCATAATGAAGATTTATGCTATTTAGGTCATTTTAGGTTTAAAATGTGTTTTCGGTGGTTTGATGATAAAAATCCATGTTTAAGGTGTTAAAGCTTGCTGTTTGTGATGTTGGTAAATGATCTATGTATGCTAGATAATGAATTACATGAAATATGGAAGCTGTTAGATTGATTTTTAGGCTGATTTACGTGTTTTTCGCGACCAGCGAAACTGCACTGTTCTCTGGGCGAAATTACTGTAGCGAAATTATGTATATCTTCATCCAGCGACACTATGGAGCGAAACTGTAGTGTCGCCGGGTAAACCAACCAGACCTGTCCGAACGAAACTACCGAGCGAAATTTCCTGAACGAAAGTTCAAACCAGTTTCGGGCGAAACTAGGCTAGCGAAACTGTGCCAACAGTTTCGGGCGAAACTAGCCTAGCGAAACTGTGTCATCGGGTATTGCCTAGCGAAAGTGCTGCCCGTGTACACAGCGAAACTGCCTAGCGAATCTATACTAGCGAAACTGTGACCAGCCCTAAACCCAAACTTGTGCAACTTGTTTGAATGTTATGCTATGACTTACATGATTATGCAATAATGAAACATGCTTTGATTTCTGAGTTATGTGAACCTTCGTTTATGATCAACCATCGGTGTCGTGTGTCGGTATGTCGTGTCATAGTTCCAACGTGCTATGTTATGGGCCATAGTGACGTTAAGTAAAGATTAGACACAAAACTAATACTTAAGACCTAAACGTGTTCTTAGGTCTTCGATAAGCAAACAATACTTGGACTGTTTAGCAAGTGTAGCAGTGCAACCCAAGGTGAGTGTCACTAACCCATTTACCGTGAACCCGGTTGGGTCACACTGAATAACTTAATGGAAAACAATGCTGACAACCTTAAGAGTGCTATGCACCTCTCTGATGAACTTGAGAACTTAGGAGTGCTCGGCACCCACTTGATGAACTTGAGGTGTTTTATGGGAAACACTTGTGAATTACTTAAATAACCATTTCTAGAACGAAACTGTAAATATTTTCGGGATTCATGAGAACCCAAAGGAAAACCGTTTTAATATGGCTAGTGTAGGTTAAAGTCTAAACCACATGATATCACATGATTTCTAAGGATTGCCTTATAACTGAAAAAGTCCTCAACTTAATTGTACCATTAATTGTAAAGCGAGGGGATGTTGGGTAGATCTACTGGAGTTTGACAAACTCCGCCCCGTGGCACGGGGAGTGCACGGAGGTACAATATCAGCCTATCTGACCGTGATCCCGAGAGGACACGGGGGAGGCAAATCCGCGATGACGTAGGTCCGCAAAACATGATGGCACTGCCACTACAATATGAGTCAGCTTTGGTACAAACTTCCTTAGTGCATGGAACAACGGATTAGCTACCCGCGATATCGGTTGAGCACTTTAACTATACAAAACTAGTTCATACCCGATAACGTATGTTACGGACATTAATATTTCTAAACCACGTTACTATGATATTGGACATTACAGAGCATTGCTTTTCACAAATAAATATTTCATAAGTATATGTTGACACGATTATAATTATGAGACCGGGCCACTGCATGACAAGCCCACTGTGAACTCACCAACCGTTAGGTTGACACTTGCGTGGTTTAAACTTTTGCAGATCGCTGAGGAGTATCCGGAGCGGGTTGGCATGGCACACGAAGACTTTATTTTTGGTTAAACTTAAATTGGGAATTTAAAACACTGATTTGTAAAGCACGTGGTTAGTGCTAAGACGATATATTTTCCGCTGCGTATTTTGAGACTTATTTTATGATAAATATTTGGACTTACTCTGATTCGTTTAGTATTTGTAACTAATGGTTGTGGTCCTGGTTTGCTCGCACCCCTTAACGGTATAAACTCCGTTAGTGGTTAATTGGGGGTGTGACAGACATATTGTTCCCAAATGGTCACATGTTTTCCTGTTTACTGTGACGTTTGGCTAACAATTGGTCACATAAAAATTATTTAGGTATGACTATTGTTTAGGTTTTAGAGACACACAATTTTCTTATGTGTGACCATATCATGGAAGTTGATGTAGAAATAGTTTGAAGTGTGACTATTTCATAGTTTTTAGTCACACAAAAATGTCTTAAAATGACTATTTGTTGGAAAATGGTCACAATTAAACAACTAGTTATTTATATAAAGTAACCATTATATACCTTTTAGTCACATAAAAGAAATATAAATGTGACTAGAATTGTTTTATAATCACATTAAGTACTTTTAAGTGTCATTTTTTGCTACCCTTTAGTCACATTATTTTTAACCTTTTGTTATTACATTCCCGATTAGTCACATATGTTACATAAATACATCACCCTAACTCACTTTTAGTCACACTTTTGTTTTTGTGTGACCGTTTATGTATTTTAGACACAATTAATTATATAAAGTGTGACTATATGTTGTTAATAATAACATAGTTGTTAATATAGAGTGACCATTTCATACCGTTTAGTGGCATTAAACAAATGAAAATGAGACGAGAAACATTTTATAGTCACATTAGTTAGTTGTAAGTGTCACTTTTGTTATAGATTTAGTCACATTAGCGTTGAATATTAGTTTTCGCATTTGCCATATAGTCATATTTGATACATGAATACATGATGGTAAAACAGTTATAATCACAGTTTTATTATTCTGTGTGACTGATTCTGTGTTTTAGATACACAATTGTTAATATAAAGTGACAATTATATACTTTTTAATGACATAAAATACAATCATATAAAATGACACCAAAAAGGTTAAATAATAACATTAGCATACCCAATTAAAATATAATTGAAATTGTTCCACAAATATAATTTCTCGTTATAAATATAAAAAAACATAAATGCATCTTAATCTAAATCATCCTAAACCTTAATCTTCTTAACTTTCTTCATCTTCACAATGTCATCTCTCTTTATAAATTACATTTTTTTCTTTTGCGCCTGGACGTTTGCATCTTCATTTTGTTCATCCGGTGTGGGCATAACTGGTTCCTGCATCAACAATATTCAAACGGAAAAAAGAAAACAAATAATAAATTAAAACTAATTTAATTTGAACAACAATATAATGTACTATGGAAAGTAATAATTTAAAAGAACACATTTGATTCATCAATGCAAAGGCTCTTTGGCCAATCAACAAAATGGTCTAGTGCTTTCTCCACTGTTTTGACATCATCTACCTCATATGGTAAAAACGATGTCAGTACATTCACTTCATCAACCGACACCCTGTAGACGCTATCTTGGAGTGGAGCTCCATGAATGTATTGTCTTTGTTTGGACAAGTAAATGGTACCTAAACCAACAATATGTCTCTTGGATGGATAGGTTAGTTTACATTTGTTAGTCTGCAATGATTATGTCATATTAACATAAATAAAGGAAAAACTACAAAACACATATTCGTCAAAGTACATACCTGCATGATTTCAGATGATGGTGTGGTTTCTGTCACAGGAGATAAAGCATTTTTATTTTTTTGCTTCAACCTTATTTTTTGTTGTTTTTGCATCTTCCTAATTATCATTACATAATTCACACGTAAAAAATTAGTAATTGCTGATTTCCAAATTAAACAAACTAATTTTGAAATAATTACTTACTATAGCTCTAGCCCTCGTTGATTCTTTCAGTGTGATTTTATTAGCAGTCGCATTCGATGGGGCCCTTTTTTTGTTTTCTTTACATTATCCTACATATATATAACATTACATAATTAACACATGGAAGATTATAAATTACTGATCTAATGTAAAAGAATTTAAATTTTAAAAAATAACTTACTGGAGTTACTTATGTCTTGTCTCTGTTAATTCTTTCTGTTTGATCGTATCATGCGGTGAATCAGATCCCAATGGAGTTACCGGCACATATCTGAAAAACTGTTTTATATCAATATAATATTTTGTTGCATATATGAAAACCTATTAGGTACAACTATGAACTACCACATGTAGAGATGCATTTTGTATCCTACTCCTAATCATGAATTTAGGCCTAATGGAATCCACTTTTCAAATATATAATGAATGCAGGTTCATTCTCACACATACATATAAATATAAGAGCTTAGAAACAAATAAATATATAAAAAAAACTAAACACTTATATAAGAAAAGATGCAAGATTACTCTTTAAAAACCAAATAAACATAAGGACAATAGCATTGTTGTCTATTTAATTCTCAACATTTTCACATTTTGTTTGTGATAACTTTTTTCTATATAAATCCAACATCAACCGCTTTTTGTACCACAAACACTGTAAATTGGTCTCAAAAGCTTATGGTTAAAATTAAACTAAAGGGTTTTTTTTTGTGATATTAACATGTGAAAGCCTTGAACATGCCATATGGAACATGTTATAGATCAAATAACCAAACTATTTACATATGGTTAGTGTTTATTTGTACCTGGATCCTCTTGACCATGCTTTGTTGGGATTTTGCTGCTTGTGTGTGTAGGTGTTGTCGAAGTTGTTGGAGCGATTCCATTTGAGTTAATGGATTTATCATGTTCAAAACCTTCCTAAAAAGACATGAATATAAGATGATATTACCAAATGGATGTTCATAATCTATTTTTTTATTTTTGAGGCCTGAACATCCTTTGAGATATACCAAATGAAGTACATAAGTAGATTAAAAGTATTAAATCTCAGATAGCTAATAAAAAAAGTCAAAAATAACATGAAACGTTAAGAACACGAAAACTAAAAAAACAAAATGTTGACTTTTAAAATAATAGAAGACTATCGTAGATAAATCTGAATGAATGATAGGTCAGAGTAACCGTCACACAGTTTTGTGCATGATTTGAGAACTCCTGTGAATAATTGACAGTCATAGCAGAGACTACATGTTTTTCATAATAATTGACAGTCTAACATGTGCCCTAAGGGCACACATAGATGCAATAAATGCATCTAGAAAATTAAAAAAATGCAATAAATACATCTCGAAAATTAAAAAATACATTTTTCAAGAAGAATATTTGTACCTTTCTCATTTTTCAAGATGAATCTTGGTATATTTTTCAATTTTCAAAAAGAATTTTGACAACTTTTCCAGTTTTCGATGTGCATTTATTGCACCTTATGTGTGCCCTTAGGCACATGTTAGACAAACCCTTCTGAATATAAGAATTGACCAGGTAGATTTTTCATTAAAACTAATACATTATTTAAATATTTTTACAAATGGTTCATTCTGTAGTAGCTATGATTTTTAATCAACAGCCAAGTGTTTTTATGTTTGAAATATATGACTTGTTATTAAATTTGAGAGTTTTATCTAATTGGGTCAAGCTACCTGATAATAACAAAGTCTTAAGAATAGCAAATGCTAACTTTAACGATTTGAGATAAGATGTTAGGTAAGGATAGTAATAACCACCTCTCTAAACATTGACGCAAAAATTAAAAAAAAATAGCAATAGTAGTGGCTAAGCATAACACAGGTTTGAGATTACTTTTTAGAATAGCAAAAACTAACTTTTTTAAGGCTCAACACCTGTCTTTAGTTTATCATTCAAATCTTTTAAGAATTGCAAATGCTTAAAAGTGACACATTAACCATTACCAAAGTTGCATATAGTCAAGAACTAAATAAGTTTTAAGATATACCAACACAGAAATATGAAGCAAGAACAACAGGAACAATCCTGCCAAAGCATAAACAAAGTGAAAAAATCAACCTCCTCTAACACAGAAATAACTAACATGGTTGATTGATAGGAAACCAATATGTCACCATTAGCAATTAGTATAGCTTGCAACAGATGAATGTTACTCCTCTAAATAAACCACATTATCAAATGATTCTAAAGTTTAAAGTCTTATGATATGAAAATAAGAATTTTTTATCTTAGTTTGTAAAAAAAAATCTATAAGAACACATAAATCAGAAATGTAATTTGTGGCTTTGTTAGCATAATCATACATTATATATATATATAGTGAAAAGTTCATTGTAGACACCCCCATAAGTGTAGACAGGTAGACACCCTTTTTCACCATTAGATCAAGAGATCTAATGGGTGAGGTTCATTGTAGACACTTTCGCATGTGAAATAGCTCTTTTTCACATATGAAAGTTTCTAATTAATGAGAAAAAAGAAAAAAAGAAAAAAGAAAAAAAGAAAAAGAAAAAAGAAAATTAATCACAACCATTAGATCAAGAGATCTAATGATGAAAAAGGGTGTCTACATGTCTACACTTATGGGTGTGTCTACAATGAACTTTTCACTATATAACTATATATATATATATATATATATAGGGTTAGGTTCAAATGAGAACTTTTTATTTTGAGAACTTTTAAGAACTAAATCTCCACCACTAATTTCAGGTGGGGACCACTATAATTCATGGGGGGGTTTTCCATATATATAAACTAGTGGTTGAGATTAGTTCTTTTTAGTTCTCAAACCCAATTGGTTCTCAAATGATCCTCTCCCTATATATATATATATATATATAGGGTGAGGTTCATTGTAGACACCCCCATAAGTGTAGACAGATAGACACCCTATTTCACATGTGAAATTACTTTATTTCACATGTGAAATTTTCTGAATAATAAGAAAAATAAAAAAAAAGAAAAAAGAAATTAATCATAACCATTAGATCAAGAGATCTAATGGTGAAAAAGAGTGTCTACCTGTCTACACTTATGGGGGTATCTACAATGAACTTTTCACTATATATATATATATATATATATATATATATATATATATATATAATATATATATATAGGGTTAGGTTCAAATGAGAACATTTTGTTTTGAGAACTTTTGAGAACTTTTGAGAACTAAATCTCAACCACAAATTTCAGGGGGGACGACTATAACTCATGGGAGGGGGGATACATGTAAATAAACTTGTGGCTCAAATTAGTTCTTTTTAGTTCTCAAATCAAATTGGTTCTCAAATGATCCTCTCCCTATATATATATATATATATATATAGGGTTAGGTTTAATTGAGAACTTTTTCTTGAGAACCAATTATGAGCCACTAATTTTCAGGGGGGACCATTCAAATTCATGGGAGGGATTTCCATATATATAAACTTGTGGCTCAGAATGGTTCTCTAAAAGTTCTCAAACCCAATTGGTTCTCAAATGATCACTCTATATCTATACATATATATATATATATATATATATATATATATATATATAGGGTAAAGTTATTCTAAAAAAACACTTTCACCTAAGAAGGCTAGGAAGCAATCACATGCTGACACGTGGACAATAACACACTAACACATTGTATCCAGTGTGTTAGTGTGTCAGCATATTTTACTTTTTATGCATTGTGTTAGTGTGTTATGTACACATGTCAGCACGTGGTTGCTTCCTAGCCTTTTTAGGTGAAATGGTTTTTTTAGCTGAACCTAAACCTATATATATATATATATATATATATATATATATATATATATATATATATATATGGAGAGGATCATTTGAGAACCAATTGGGTTTGAGAACTTTTGAGAACCATTCTGAGCCACAAGTTATATATAGGGAAATCCCTCCCATGAATTTGAATGCTTCCCCCCATATATATATATATATATATATATATATATATAGGGAGAGGATCATTTGAGAACCAATTGGGTTTGAGAACTTTTGAGAACCATTCTGAGCCACAAGTTATATATAAGGAAATCCCTCCCATGAATTTGAATGCTTCCCCCTGAAAATTAGTGGCTCATAATGGTTCTCAAAAGTTCTCAAAAGAAAAAGTTCTCATTTGAACCTAACCCTTATATATATATATATATATATATATATATATATAGGGAGAGGATCATTTGAGAACCAAATGGTTTTGAGAACTAAAAAGAACTAATTTTAGCCACAAGTTTATTTACATGTATCCCCGCTCCCATGAATTGTAGTGGTCCCCCCTGAAATTTGTGGTTGAGATTTAGTTCTCAAAAGTTCTCAAAACAAAAAGTTCTCATTTGAACCTAACCCTATTATATATATATATATATATATATATATATATATATATATATATATATATATATATAAGGAGAGGATCATTTGAGAACCAATTTGATTTGAGAACTAAAAAGAACTAATTTGAGCCACAAGGTTATTTACATGTATCCCCCTCCCATGAATTGTAGTGACCCCCCCTGAAATGTGTGGTTGAAATTTAGTTCTCAAAAGTTCTCAAAACAAAAAGTTCTCATTTGAACCTAACCATATATATATATATATATATATATATATATATATATAATATATATATATATATATATAACTCTTTCTCTTGAATACTGTATGAAAGAAAAAGTAAATTGGTACTTACATACATCTCTTTTAAACGAAACAATTAAGTAGGTACACATGTCTGGCTTTGAAAGAGTACTAGTATATAATTATCTTAGCCTCAAATGCATTAGAACACCTCATTATAAGTTGAGAAAATAAGTCATTTAAGATTATTACCACTATCATTTTTGTTCCTTTGTACTGAAGTTTTGATGAACAAAAATATCTTATATTAACCATGTTGACTTTTTCCTTGGTTGTGGAAATGTATTATGTATGATTCCAAAACTTTTAAATTATAAAGACATGTTGTGGAAATGTATGATTCCAAAAAGTCTTATTTAACAGTTAGATGCCATACCAAAAATGCCACTTTTGAGAAGTGTATGAACTAGCAAGTTGGCAAAATGTTGTTCATAATGCACAAATCCATGTTGGTTTCTCTTAGATGAGTACATAGAATACCAACAAAAAAGAAAAATATAAATAAGCTTGATTATATGAATTAAAACACCAAAATAAAACCACCACCAACACATCTTTTACACATTGGGAAGATCAACGAAAAACCTATTCTAAATTAAGTAAAGAAACATGTATGAAAAAACATAAATATTTCTAATGATGTTTTAACAAATTGACAGGTCAATAACTATTCATTAGAGAAGAAATTGTAAATTGATATGCCACTTAACATGCACACACAACTTTCTGTTGCTGATATCAAGTAAAAACAATGTTTACAACTTTAGGTGTGATGTATACACAATATACAAAACTGTTGTGGAAATTAAAATCACTAAAACTATCAAGTATTAATGGCCCTGTACTATTTGATCAGAATTTTCTCAATCGCAAAAGAAATCACAATCTATACATGTTCCCAGTGCCGGAGTCAGGAATTATTTTATATGGTGTCGCTTATTTTTCGTTGTCCGGATTTCTAACGAGATGACAGTAAAATATATGGGTCAGTCGGATGGTTAAATGCGGTTCAATATAGTATAAAATGTAAATAACTACATACAAAGCGACGTAGTGCTTACAAGAAAAATAATTTTCAACTTTGCAAACTGAAACTAGTATCAATCGGAGAGCCAGATATAGTCAAGTAGGCAAAACGATGTGATACTTTCTATCCTAACTTTATGTCTATTGTGTTTTGGCTAAAATTCTATGGTTAAGATCTCTGAGGTACCACTGATAATTTCTCAAGCTCTTCTAGAGGTTCAAACTAATACCAATAAACATTTCATTGACTAAATCAGTTTCATAAACAACCCAAACCAGAGAATCCCACTTGTGTTCATTCTATAATTTCCCAAACATACTATGTAATCAATGTAAACAAATGAAGTAAGCTTACACAACATAATTTCCTCTTGAGTTCAAAAGAAATGCAAAAAAAAAAAATTAAAATCTTAGCACTACCTTCCTTTCAATAGCAAAGTCCCAAATCAGTTAGTTTAAAAAATTCAAAAACCCTAGGTGAAGACACCAATTTTGAGTTTGAGTGAACTAAACGATACAACATCCACGGTGTATCTAGTCACTAAGTTTTAACAACCTTAATTATTACTTGAAGATTTCGTGTTCGTTCAAGAAACAAGAAGACATATATTCAAGAAACCAATATATAAAATCAAGCCCTAACCTTCACAAATCACCAATTCGTTTCTGTGAACTTGAGGGCTTGCGGCTGTTATTCTTTCGAACATGGATTAGCGATTAATTCGTGTGAAACGCAGAACCTATAAAACATGAAAAAAGCACACTAACCTGCGATGAATTGCTGAATCGATGACTGATGAAGTGTTACGTGTTATAATAGTTGAGGGGGTTAGATGTAATTCTAGCAAAAGTGTAAGGTGTGAATGTAACTTGTATCCATTGATTGTACTTAGGGCATGTTTGGGATTGCTTATAAAAACTGCTTATGGCTTTTGGAGGAGGTAAAAAGACACAAAATACCCCTCCAAAAGCTAATAAGTCATAACATTGTGACTTTTTGCTGCTTTTGGAGGGGTATTTTTGTCTTTTTACCTCCTCCAAAAGCCATAAGTAGTTTTTATAAGCAATCCCAAACATGCCCTTAAACGCAAGTTATGAACATAATGAGATATCGATGATTTGAGTAAACTTTCCCTTTCTCTTTAGTTTCTTCTTTTCTGTAATCAATCGATCACGCCATTGTTGATCAAGAGATTCTTGACCATAACATTGGTATCAGAGCAGTTCTTTCCTCTGGACTTGCTCAATTTTTTGATTCTTTTGTACACCGATTTGGATCAAGAACGGAAGCAACAAATCAAGACATCGGGAGTTCTCGAAGGTGGGTGATTGGAAAACTCATTACCAAGACGAATAATAATAGCAGAGTCTCGATTTCTACAATTCAAGAACAAAAGCAAGTCAACAACAACAACAAAAAAATACCGGAGCAATCAACGAGTGATTCATGAAGAAATTCAAGTCAGCAACTACTTTTCGCAACTACTCTCGGAGCAATTAGGAGGGGCCGATTCAAGCAACAGTTCAACAAATCACAGATTTTCATCAACATCCCGAAGGCGAGATCAAGAAATAGGCAATCGAGTTGGTAATTCATATAGCAATCTGAACATACAACATCAACTTTTGGTGATTTGATAATTGGTGATCCAACCAAGATAACAAGAGTGGCAGATTTGATTAGCAACCATTGCAGTTTTAATAGGGATTCTTCAACAAATTTCTACACAAATCAGTTGAGGTAAATAGTTTCATTCGTTTCTATAATTCCGGTTCTTATCATTCTTAACCTAGAAATGGCATCTATGTGTTCTTGTGGTGGAATGAAATGGGGAAACAGACGTCATGTTTGTGGGACTAAGTGCTACCGTTGTGGCGGGATGGAATATGAGAACCGACCTCATTTTTGTGGCTACTTGCCGGATTATTCACAACCTCCAACAGATTATGAGATTTGGAGAGGGTTGAGAGGTTCAGATGAATGGCTTGGAGCACCTATTTGGAAAACTATGAACCAAGAAACAGTTCGGGAAATTCCCGTAGCAATAAATGACTCTAAACGGCAACAATCAACAATCATGGAGGAAATCCTTCAACAACTGGAAGAACTAAGAAAAATGTTTGATTCATACTCTTCTCAATTTACAAAAATCAACATCGCATCTAAGGTGTTTGATGAAACGCCTAATATGAATCAAGAATCAATTGATTTAGATGAATTGCCTAATGTGATTCAAGAATCAATTGATTTGGATGAAATGCCTCAAAGAATTGGGTATGGGATTCAAGAATCCGTAGATACTGAAATCCAAGAAGAAGCTCAAGATCAGATCCATTTAAATTTTTGTAAAAGTACATGTGAAAGTGGTGATACCTTAAATCAAGGTGTAAGGGCGGAAATGAAAGTAGGTGGTTTTAAGGTAAATGAAAAATATACTTCTGATGTTGATATAAAATGTTTAAATGGAAATAAAAAGGAAGTAGAAGAGATTGATGGCATCCTTGCTAGTGTTCCAGTTTCAACTACAATTGCAATTTTGACTCATGGGAGTGTGGTCGATAAAGAAGTTCATGAGAAAGAAAAATTGTTGCAATTCTTGAGTAGTCAAGGGAAAGGAAACTCTTGCATAATTTGTGAGAGAGAAAGTCTCTTAAAATTGAAGGCAAGGATACACAAGTGGCACAAGTGGAAATCCAAAAGGTTGTGGTTCATTATTAGTATAGGAGGCGATGGATTACTTGAAGTAGTGTTTTCATGGCTTGTGGTGAAATGGTCACATTATAAGTTTGATTTAATAAGAGTTGAAAGTTTTGAATGGAAACCGGGTTGGCAACATTATTCGTTTTTAATTGGAATATTTTTTAATACCCACATGGTTTTGAGTAAAAGATGTTATCAATATTTGAGAAAAATGGTCACTGACATCAGTTTGGCCGGTTTCTGTTATTGTTTAATTCATGAGGACGAGATGATGTATAGGAAATTGCTGGATGATAATACCCAAATCTGGAAGCTCTATATTTGTTCATGGGTTAAGTATTTGGTTGAAGTGTATATGATGGAAGTCAAGGACAATCCGTATGGCATTTCTTGTGATATTCTAAATTTGATCAACATTCCTAGAATGGGGATTAAATGTGGGATTATAGTTAATAGGAACATATGTTTAGTTTTAGTCAATCCTTCTAAAGGTGATGCTGAATTAAACTTATGTTTCATTTGGGTTTTAGATTTGCATTTGTTCAACATTTTTAAAATGGGGAATATAGGCAAAGTATGGTCTGACAATATGTGTTTCAATCAAGTTTATCAAAGGTACAAGGATGGTCAAAGTCATAGTAATCGGCGTTTGCAAAAATCAACTAGTTATTGGGTGAGGAGTGGATGTCTTTTGAATTGGAGTGGAATTATTACCGATGTCAATTTTGGGAAAGCCGTACATTTCGGTATAGAGGTGATTTTTTTTATGGAGCTACATTTTCATAAAGGTCCATGTGAGTCAATTCCAAAGTCAACAAATGTGCTGAATGTTATCCAAGGCTATGTTTGCCTAGGAATGGAGTCCGTCAATTTGTGTTCTTATTTGTATGGAGCAATTCAAGTTGGGAGCTTCCAACCTACAGTGCTTCATTGGGTTGGCACATGTTCACAACCAGCTTTCAAGTACCAAACGGCATGGTTGGCTTGTTTGTGTCAAAAGTCAATGATTGACATAGTCAACTGGGTAGATGACAAAACAACAATTGTTCATACCCCCCAAAAAACAGAAGTTGTAGAAGAGGGGACAACAGAGTGCTGTTTGGCCAAGTGGATGCCAAATTGCTTTATGATATTAAGCTGTAATATATCCTTGAGGTCAAGGATGTTTAGAAGGGGAAGGTATTGTTACGTGTTATAATAGTTGAGGGGGTTAGATGTAATTCTAGCAAAAGTGTAAGGTGTGAATGTAACTTGTATCCATTGATTGTACTTAAACGCAAGTTATGAACATAATGAGATATCGATGATTTGAGTAAACTTTCCCTTTCTCTTTAGTTTCTTCTTCTCTGTAATCAATCGATCACGCCATTGTTGATCAAGAGATTCTTGACCATAACATTCTCTTGACCATAACATTGGCGTGATCGATTGATTACAGAGAAGAAGAAACTAAAGAGAAAGGGAAAGTTTACTCAAATCATCGATATCTCATTATGTTCATAACTTGCGTTTAAGTACAATCAATGGATACAAGTTACATTCACACCTTACACTTTTGCTAGAATTACATCTAACCCCCTCAACTATTATAACACGTAACATGAAGGCTGCTAGGGGACTGCCAATGTTTCTGCTTGTGTGACGTCGATGAATCAATGAATGTGATATGTACCTTGCATCGGAGCTCATGCACAAGTTCACTATTGCATTTAGTTTTAATTTACTTGTCTTTTTATTTATTTATTTATGTTTAACTTTAGTTATTTTGTTACGTGATTAGTGGTCAAATTAGATAGAGGAGTAATGGGTTATTTCCCATGAATCCCTTCACGTCCATGTTTTAGGTAGTTATTTGCTTCTTTGTAATCCTTTTAAAAGGAGTAGTCTGAGATGAATGAAGGAGGGCAGAAAAGTTATCAAAAGTCTATGTTTCTCTCTATAATTCTATCTGGGTTTCTATCTATATTCTTGGCCATTTGATTACCCGATCGGATCCACATCAGTGGTATCAGAGCGGTCGTGATCCATGGATACTCACAACGAGTTTGATGCGGAGTTTCAACGAAGAACCCTGGAAACTTTTGCTCGACATGAGTTGATGTTCGAATGGATCCTCACATCTTTGCAAGAGCTACGAACAAGTGTCAATGTCGTGCAACATCGATATGTCGGTGAGTCTCGTCCTACTACCGTGTCAATTACTACCTTTACTGGTAGCTCCTCGACACACAAGACCACCACCCCTTTCCTTTCGTCTGATGCTACTCTCCAAAACCCAATCCCCAAACATGCACCACCGTCCCCGCCAACAATGTCAAACCTCAAACTGGTTCCGTTCCCACTAACTGCCCCTCCTCATCTTCCAACACTGTCTTTGCCAAACTTAAGGGATCGTGGAGTATCATTGATGGGAAATCATGGTTTAAGTCATGGTGGTAATTATCACGTGACATTAAAAGGGTGGGCTCTAACTAAATTAGACCACTTACGGCCTGATCTAAAGCCACAACAGAAGTCAATGCAAGGAGTGCAATCAATTCATCAACAAGTCAGTCCACTGTTATATAGGAGCTTTGCTACGTCTGGGTCAAACGAGGAACCGAGCAAAGGTGTAACCGGGGAAACGGGAGTGGCATCCACCATGGCGTCTTACAAAAACCTCACCAAATAATACTGGAAGAACCGAGTGGCCTCCTCCGTGACCCAAGCTTCTTCCGAGTTGCACCTCGAGGACAAGATGAATTTAAGTGGGGTGGAATGATATGTACCTTGCATCGGAGCTCATGCACAAGTTCACTATTGCATTTAGTTTTAATTTACTTGTCTTTTTATTTATTTATTTATGTTTAAGTTTAGTTATTTTGTTACGTGATTAGTGGTCAAATTAGATAGAGGAGTAATGGGTTATTTCCCATGAATCCCTTCACGTCCATGTTTTAGGTAGTTATTTGCTTCTTTGTAATCCTTTTAAACGGAGTAGTCTGAGATGAATGAAGGAGGGCAAAAAAGTTATCAAAAGTCTATGTTTCTCTCTATAATTCTATCTGGATTTCTATCTATTTTCTTGGCCATTTGATTACCCGATCGGATCCACATCAGTGGTATCAGAGCGGTCGTGATCCATGGATACTCACAACGAGTTTGATGCGGAGTTTCAACGAAGAACCCTGGAAACTTTTGCTTGACATGAGTTGATGTTCGAATGGATCCTCACATCTTTGCAAGAACTACGAACAAGTGTCAATGTCGTGCAACATCGATATGTCGGTGAGTCTCGTCCTACTACCGTGTCAATTACTACCTTTACTAGTAGCTCCTCGACTCACAAGACCACCACCCCTTTCCTTTCGTCTGATGCTACTCTTCAAAACCCAATCCCCAAACATGCACCACCGTCCCCGCCAACAATGTCAAACCTCAAACTGGTTCCGTTCCCACTAACTGCCCCTCCTCATCTTCCAACACTGTCTTTGCCAAACTTAAGGGATCGTGGAGTATCATTGATGGGAAATCATGGTTTAAGTCATGGTGGTAATTATCACGTGACATTAAAAGGGTGGGCTCTAACTAAATTAGACCACTTACGGCCTGATCTAAAGCCACAACAGAAGTCAATGCAAGGAGTGCAATCAATTCATCAACAAGTCAGTCCACTGTTATATAGGAGCTTTGCTACGTCTGGGTCAAACGAGGAACCGAGCAAAGGTGTAACCGGGGAAACGGGAGTGGCATCCACCATGGCGTCTTACAAAAACCTCACCAAATAATACTGGAAGAACCGAGTGGCCTCCTCCGTGACCCAAGCTTCTTCCGAGTTGCACCTCGAGGACAAGATGAATTTAAGTGGGGTGGAATGATATGTACCTTGCATCGGAGCTCATGCACAAGTTCACTATTGCATTTAGTTTTAATTTACTTGTCTTTTTATTTATTTATTTATGTTCAAGTTTAGTTATTTTGTTACGTGATTAGTGGTCAAATTAGATAGAGGAGTAATGGGTTATTTCCCATGAATCCCTTCACGTCCATGTTTTAGGTAGTTATTTGCTTCTTTGTAATCCTTTTAAACGGAGTAGTCTGAGATGAATGAAGGAGGGCAGAAAAGTTATCAAAAGTCTATGTTTCTCTCTATAATTCTATCTGGATTTCTATCTATTTTCTTGGCCATTTGATTACCCGATCGGATCCACATCAGTGGTATCAGAGCGGTCGTGATCCATGGATACTCACAACGAGTTTGATGCGGAGTTTCAACGAAGAACCCTGGAAACTTTTGCTTGACATGAGTTGATGTTCGAATGGATCCTCACATCTTTGCAAGAACTACGAACAAGTGTCAATGTCGTGCAACATCGATATGTCGGTGAGTCTCGTCCTACTACCGTGTCAATTACTACCTTTACTAGTAGCTCCTCGACTCACAAGACCACCACCCCTTTCCTTTCGTCTGATGCTACTCTTCAAAACCCAATCCCCAAACATGCACCACCGTCCCCGCCAACAATGTCAAACCTCAAACTGGTTCCGTTCCCACTAACTGCCCCTCCTCATCTTCCAACACTGTCTTTGCCAAACTTAAGGGATCGTGGAGTATCATTGATGGGAAATCATGGTTTAAGTCATGGTGGTAATTATCACGTGACATTAAAAGGGTGGGCTCTAACTAAATTAGACCACTTACGGCCTGATCTAAAGCCACAATAGAAGTCAATGCAAGGAGTGCAATCAATTCATCAACAAGTCAGTCCACTGTTATATAGGAGCTTTGCTACGTCTGGGTCAAACGAGGAACCGAGCAAAGGTGTAACCGGGGAAACGGGAGTGGCATCCACCATGGCGTCTTACAAAAACCTCACCAAATAATACTGGAAGAACCGAGTGGCCTCCTCCGTGACCCAAGCTTCTTCCGAGTTGCACCTCGAGGACAAGATGAATTTAAGTGGGGTGGAATGATATGTACCTTGCATCGGAGCTCATGCACAAGTTCACTATTGCATTTAGTTTTAATTTACTTGTCTTTTTATTTATTTATTTATGTTTAAGTTTAGTTATTTTGTTACGTGATTAGTGGTCAAATTAGATAGAGGAGTAATGGGTTATTTCCCATGAATCCCTTCACGTCCATGTTTTAGGTAGTTATTTGCTTATTTGTAATCCTTTTAAACGGAGTAGTCTGAGATGAATGAAGGAGGGCAGAAAAGTTATCAAAAGTCTATGTTTCTCTTTATAATTCTATCTGGATTTCTATCTATTTTCTTGGCCATTTGATTACCCGATCGGATCCACATCAGTGGTATCAGAGCGGTCGTGATCCATGGATACTCACAACGAGTTTGATGCGGAGTTTCAACGAAGAACCCTGGAAACTTTTGCTTGACATGAGTTGATGTTCGAATGGATCCTCACATCTTTGCAAGAACTACGAACAAGTGTCAATGTCGTGCAACATCGATATGTCGGTGAGTCTCGTCCTACTACCGTGTCAATTACTACCTTTACTAGTAGCTCCTCGACTCACAAGACCACCACCCTTTTCCTTTCGTCTGATGCTACTCTTCAAAACCCAATCTCCAAACATGCACCACCGTCCCCGCCAACAATGTCAAACCTCAAACTGGTTCCGTTCCCACTAACTGCCCCTCCTCATCTTCCAACACTGTCTTTGCCAAACTTAAGGGATCGTGGAGTATCATTGATGGGAAATCATGGTTTAAGTCATGGTGGTAATTATCACGTGACATTAAAAGGGTGGGCTCTAACTAAATTAGACCACTTACGGCCTGATCTAAAGCCACAACAGAAGTCAATGCAAGGAGTGCAATCAATTCATCAACAAGTCAGTCCACTGTTATATAGGAGCTTTGCTACGTCTGGGTCAAACGAGGAACCGAGCAAAGGTGTAACCGGGGAAACGGGAGTGGCATCCACCATGGCGTCTTACAAAAACCTCACCAAATAATACTGGAAGAACCGAGTGGCCTCCTCCGTGACCCAAGCTTCTTCCGAGTTGCACCTCGAGGACAAGATGAATTTAAGTGGGGTGGAATGATATGTACCTTGCATCGGAGCTCATGCACAAGTTCACTATTGCATTTAGTTTTAATTTACTTGTCTTTTTATTTATTTATTTATGTTTAAGTTTAGTTATTTGGTTACGTGATTAGTGGTCAAATTAGATAGAGGAGTAATGGGTTATTTCCCATGAATCCCTTCACGTCCATGTTTTAGGTAGTTATTTGCTTCTTTGTAATCCTTTTAAAAGGAGTAGTCTGAGATGAACGAAGGAGGTTAGAAAAGTTATCAAAAGTCTATGTTTCTCTCTATAATTCTATCTGGATTTCTATCTATTTTCTTGGCCATTTGATTACCCGATCGGATCCATATCAGAATGATAAAGGATGTTGAAGGCTGATAGTGATAGCCCCTGAGATTGAATGATCAACAGGGCTGGAATCTAGAAAGCGGAATGAAGAAAGGGCTATGGACTTCGCATCTGGTGATTAAGGGGAAAGGGGATTTAGTTAGGGATGGGTGAGAATAAAATGAGAGGGAAGCATAAATTTTAGATTGGGGGGAAATTTAAAATTTTAATAGTGGTTTTTAATTCCTTTTCTTTTACTAAAACTATTTTTATGATACGTGTATAATCCCATTAAAAAGGAAATCAAAAGGACTTGTCCGAGGAGTTATTAATGATGAGACTTAAGACTAAGAGGTTTTACCACCAACCGCTCACGGAGATGGTTTTTCCCTGGATTGAGCTCAACTAGTATAAATGCTCTCTGATTTTTTGAGGCATTTGTTGGCTATTAAAAAAGTAGTCTTCCGGATTGTACTCTACAGTCACATTTATATAACGCCGCACAAAGCGCGTGTTTAAAGCCTTGTAAATAATCAATTAGGTCTAATGATGGTCAGTTAGGTCTAATGATGATTGCTTAGGCCCAATGAAGGCTAATGAGACCTAATTAAGGTTAGTTAGGTCCAATGAAGGCCAACTAGATCCACTAAATGTTACTTAGGGCCTATGTTGTTCTCTTAGGCCTAATGAAGCCTGATGAGGCCGAGAAATGGTTTGTTAGGCCCAATGATAGTTTATTAGGCCCAGTGGTGGTCAATTAGGTCAACTGATGCGTGCTTAAGCCCAACGAAGGCCAATGAGGCTCAATGAATGTCAGTTAGGTCCAATGAAGTGTAATTTGGGTCAAATAAATGTCAACTAGGTCCACTAAATGTCACTTAGGGCCTATGTTGTTCTCTTAGGCCTAATGAAGCCTGATGAGGTCGAGCAATGGTTTGTTAGGCCTAATGGTGGTCAGTTAGGTCCAATGATGCTTGCTTAGGCCCAATGAAGGCTTGTGAGGCCTGATGAAGGTCAGTTAGATCAATGAAGGTCAACCAGGTCTAATGAAGGTCAATTAGGGGAACATGGTCATGCTTCACTTAATTATTTGTCTCAAATGACATAATTGACTCAATTTGGATATAATCGAACGCAAATAGGCGTAATCAACTCCAATTGGGCATAATCAACTCCAATTGGAAATATCGAACTCTATTGAACATAATCAAACTCAATTAGATATAATCGAATTCGATTGGGCATAATCGACTCCTACTAGTTATAAGTGAACTTAATTGGCATAATCGACTCCAGTTATATATAATCAAACTCAATCGAACATAATCAACTGGATATAATCGAACTTAATTAGGAATAATCAACTCCAATTAGATATAATCAAACTCAATTGAACATAATCAACTTCAACTGAATATAATCGAACTCAATTGGGCATAATCGACTATAATTGGATATAACTGAACTCAGTTGGACATAATCGAACTCAACTAAACATAATCAAGCTTAATTAGGTATAATCGACTCTAACTAGACGTAATTGAACTCAATTAGGCATAATCTAACTCAATTGTACATAATCGAACTAAATTGGACATAATCAAACTTAATTAAACCAATCTT
>JBCNJP010000017.1:57249308-57270678 GCA_039602395.1 Deinandra increscens subsp. villosa
AATAAGATTGAATTTTTTAGTTACCTAGTCCAATTTGTATTGGTGATGCTCTAAGCCCACCACATCAACTGAATGAGTCCAAAAATTAAGAGACTTTTTGAGGACTCTAAAAATCAAGAATACGAGTAAGAAAAAGTCAAAATAAATGCAGTTCCAACTATACGTAAATGCAGATTTGAGGAGGTTCTGGGGATCAAATAATGGGGAAATTGATACATGACTTCAAGGGCGAAACATGTCACTAACTGAAGGGGAGGAAACTAATGACATTGATACAATACTAAAACCATATGCCAATATGATGAAAAACACACCTAGATGAACTCATGATTTGTGGCTGCAAGTTGACCCAGCTGCTCCCTTTATCTACTAATAACAAAAAAGCCAACTCTCGAAATCCATGTAATCCCTTATCTGAATAACATGTGATATGTACAACCACAAATGATGTAGATATCAGATAGATTAGCTTGCTGTTATTTAAAATGCAGGTTTGATTACCATAATGGAGCACTACAATCATGAAAAAGCAGTGTACTATATCTCTTGACATTTTAACAAACACGTTATGTGCATTATTAAATCGAACAGAAAACATGAACTACATCCTATCATTCCAACCTCAAAATCACAAATTAAAAATAGCTGACACAGATTCAAGATGTAATAATCTTTCAAAAATGACAAAAGATTCACAAAAGTTGTAGATAATTCGGATTAAAAAATTACGATTTTCACAAACTCATCGCTCGGCATCCTTGATTGAAGATGTGTGTGTTTTTTTGTAAAATAAACGGTTAATCTGAGATATTAAGGAAATCAACTAACCTGGAGACTGGGCATCGTAGCTAAAACGAGGAAGGAGAGAAAGCCCTGGTAACCAAATCTTGTTGCCGAAGAAGTAAAGACTGGTATATGAATCGCACCACGTTTTTGTGGCTCACTATCAATTGTATTTGTGTTTCAAAGAAGGAAGGATCCAATTCTGTTCGTGTAATATCCCGGTCCCCAAATCGCAATATTAGAGCCAAAATCTCTATCAGGCGCCAAATTAGGAAACAGAAAGAGGATCTCAATTTTAGGGATAGATTTTTTAAAATAAATCTTAAAAATATTAGAGGAAAATAAAAGTAAAGGTGGGAACTAAAGAGTTGTGAAAATGTTATAATTATACAATTTACAGTTTTTTTTAAGTTAGATGTATTTATTAAATAATTTATTAATTTGATAGAAGGTAAACATATTAAAAGTTATTAAGAGTGTGTTACTAAATGACATATTTTTTATGTAGTGTAATTAAGTAGGGGTGTAAACGAGCCGAGTCGAGCCCGAGCTCGCCTATGCTCGAGCTCGGCTCGATTCGACTGAAACTCAAGTTCGACTCATGATGAATTATATAAGCTATAGCTTTGCTCGTTTATAACTAATTTTTACTTTTTACATATTATTATAATTAAATTTATATACAGAATTATTCTTTTAATATAAAAAATAATACATATTATTACCTTATTTTATCATAATTTTATATGTAATAATAACAATTTTTTTTAAAATATATTACATAAATTAGATAAAAATCATATAAATAATAAGTTTATGAGCCAACTCGAGCTCGCTATGTAAGGCTCGAGCTCGTTTAGTAAACAAGTCCAATATCAAAGCTTTAGCTAGGCTCGAGCTCATTAATGCTCGGCTCGATTTGAGTTTTTATCCATTCGATCTTGAGTGGCTCACGAGCGGCTCAGCTCGTTTATACCCCTAAATATAACTAAAAAAATATTTCTCGGGCACTCTATTATGAGGACAACGTCCCCGCACTAGGTATTGTCATTTTCTTTTAAACTAATGTATTCAAACGTATTTCTAATTAGAGTTAATTATTCCCAATGAAGTTCGATTGTGTCCAGTTGAGTTTGATTGGGCCTAAGCACGCATCAGTGGACCTAATTGACCACCACTGGGCCTAATAAACTATCATTGGGCCTAACAAACTATTTCTCGGCCTCTCAGGCTTCATTAGGCCTAAGAGTACAACATAGGCCCTAAGTAACATTTAGTGGATCTAGTTGGCCTTCATTGGACCTAACTAACCTTAATTAGGTCTCATTAGCCTTCATTGGGCCTAAGCAATCATCATTAGACCTAACTGACCATCATTAGACCTAATTGATTATTTACATAAATTAGATAAAAATCATATAAATAATAAGTTTACGAGCCAACTCGAGCTCGCTATGTAAGGCTCGAGCTCGTTTAGTAAACGAGTCCAATATCAAAGCTCTAGCTCGGCTCGAGCTCATTAAGGCTCGGCTCGATTCGAGTTTTTATCCATTCCATCTTGAGTTGCTCACGAGCGGCTCAGCTCGTTTATACCCTTAAATATAACTAAAAAAAATTCTCGGACACTCTATTATGAGGACAACGTCCCCGCACTAGGTATTGTCATTTTCTTTTAAACTAATGTACTCAAACGTATTTCTAATTAGAGTTAATTATTCCTAATGAAGTTCGATTGTGTCCAGTTGAGTTTGATTGGGCCTAAGCACGCATCAGTGGACCTAATTGACCACCACTGGGCCTAATAAACTATCATTGGGCCTAACAAACCATTTCTCGGCCTCTCAGGCTTCATTAGGCCTAAGAGAACAACATAGGCCCTAAGTAACATTTAGTGGATCTAGTTGGCCTTCATTGGACCTAACTAACCTTAATTAGGTCTCATTAGCCTTCATTGGGCCTAAGCAATCATCATTAGACCTAACTGACCATCATTAGACCTAATTGATTATTAAATTAGATAAAAATCATATAAATAATAAGTGTACGAGCCAACTCGAGCTCGCTATGTAAGGCTTGAGCTCGTTTAGTAAACGAGTCCAATATCAAAGCTCTAGCTCGGCTCGAGCTCATTAAGGCTCGGCTCGATTCGAGTTTTTATTCATTCGATCTTGAGTGGCTCACGAGCGGCTCAGCTCGTTTATACCCTTAAATATAACTAAAAAAAATTCTCGGACACTCTATTATGAGGACAACGTCCCCGCACTAGGTATTGTAATTTTCTTTTAAACTAATGTATTCAAACGTATTTCTAATTAGAGTTAATTATTCCCAATGAAGTTCGATTGTGTCCAGTTGAGTTTGATTATCCCCAATTGAGTTCGATTATGTCCACCAGAGCTTGATTATGTCCAATTAAGCTTGATTGTGCCCAACGGAGGTTGATTATGTCTAATTGAGCTTGATTATTTTCAATTAAGTCCGATTATATGCAGTTACAGTCGATTAAGTTCCATTGGAGTCGATTATGTTTAGTTGGGTTCGATTATATCCAATTGGAGTCGATTGTGCCCAATGAAGTTCGGTTATGTCCAGTTAAGCTTGATTATGCCCAATTGAGTTCGATTATGTCCACTTGAGCTTGGTTATATCCAATTTACCTTGATTATGCCCAATGGAGTTTGATTATGTCAAATTTAGCTTGATTATGTTCAATTGAGTTCGATTATGTCCAATTGAGCATGATTATGTTCAATTGAGCTTCGTTTATGTCCAGTTGAGTTTGATTATGTCCAATTGGAGTCGATTATGACCAATTGAGCTTGATTATGCCCAATTAAGCTTTATTATGTCCATTTGAGTTATATTATGTTCAAGTGAGTTCGGTTATGTCCCATTAGAGCCGATTATGTCCAGTTGAGCTTTATTATGTTCAATTGAGTTTGTTCATGTTCAATTAAGTTTGATTTTTTGGGAAAGAGGCACAACCCCGGCAAAACTTTATTAATAAAAAATGAAAGAATAGGAACAACCAAACGGGAAAAGGACCAACCCGCTACAAGTCAACGGGTCAATCCAAAAACCCACACAAAAGCACTAGTCCGGCCATGGGTTAAGACACTCAGACCCAGCCCAAAAAAACCAAACACTAGACCAAACACCAATACAAATTGGAACCAAGACATTGCCCATAATAAAAAACAATACTCCTCAATATGAATGGAAAAAAAACATGGGATAACAACTGCATGCCTGCTGCCATCAATATCAACAAAAGCCATAGTCATCTCTAGTTGTGAAGGACCTGATATGCAATCAATACACCTCACAAACCCAATCTGCCAATACATATAATCCATCAAACCCAGCAGCACCCAAATCCTCATTTTACCAAATCTGTAATTTTTATCAGCAACATCAACAATATTATATATATGGCCCCCATCCCAATAACCACCTGTCATATAAATCTGAAGCATAGAAGGCAAAGTATAACTTCCATCTATCCCACAATAACAAATGATAACCACCATATAACCAGTGAGAACTTTAAGCCTTTTAGCACCTTCCATTATATCCTGACCCAACCCAAATATATGCAAATACCCGTTAACTTCAGCAATACTCTTCCTTGCAGGTTTTGCAGCCCCTAAGCTGCTACAATCAAACCTCCTATTTATCCCATGCCACACATACTCAACAGCCTTAGAAAATACCATCAGCAGGAAATTAATATAAACCCTGCATACATGAGGGAAAGCAGCACTACATAACCACTCACTCAGATTAGATGCTCTCAGGCCATGTTCCTCATGAGTAATTATCAGCAACCCACTAACCACAATAACATCAGCAGCCATAACTAATCTGAGACCAGCTTCATCAACTTGCAGCATAATTTTACTAATCCTACCAGTCACCCAAAGGCTCTCAACATAACTAGTATTTTTTCCAAAAGGACTAAACTGCCCTTGACCACTATCAGATCTCTTTATATATTCCCAACAATGCTGCATCAAAAGTGAACCACCAGCCTTAAACAAATATGGCAAGATTTCAGACCACCTAATATCATCTAAATTACCAAAATACCCCTCCTTGCTCATATATTCAGAACTGTAACAGTTATCCTTGTCTCTTGGTTGTAGCCCACACCAGCTGTAAGATAACATCCTTATATCATGCCAATGAACTCTAATTCCTTTGTTCACACCAGGTAAAGATGAAATGGTGCCAGTAGAACAAACCTTTGCCATGTACACCATAACAAGTTGGACCATAACTCCCTCCCCAACCCATAGCCAAAGAATAAAATGACTCAATGACACAAAGGAGATTAAATAAAAGGCTGACTCATCATTTTTAACAAAAGGGTTTGCATACCAGTGAATAGTGCTAAAAATACAAAATTTTTGGGTGGAATAAGATGTCCTATAAGACCTGGTATGCTCCAACCTTATAACTCCCAAGTAGGTGCATATAACATGCCACCAACAACCTAACCACCAATTCAAAAGGGCAGAATCAGTTATTGATTCAAATGAGAACCAAGTAACCGACAGAGTATAAAAATAAAAGAAACAAGACACCAAAGAGCCAGATATGAAACAGGGAGGCAACCAAGGCTACCAGATGACTACCCAACGTATTATAAGGTCCTCAACATCATATTTGGAATCCCAATCCAAGCAAAACCCATCCCCACCTACCTCACCAAATCTACTCTCAAAACTCAGCAATGAAGGTGCATAATGTGTGCAATGTGTACCAAACCAAGTCCCATCCCAAACCCCAAAACTCACCAAGTGAAGAATCAACCCCAACCAGTCCCACCCCAATACCCCACTCCACACACCAAGATGTAAAATAAAAATAAAAAAAAGAAGGATCCAATGTTTCTCTCTCTGTAATCTAGCCCCAGTATATTCAATCTCCCCAAATCCCAGCAATTCAAGTTAGTTTGTAGTATCATGATGACTATCATTTGTGTTGCTTTTTCCATAAACCTTAAACCCCCATAATTCTCCCATCTTAACGGTTAGGGGAGTTTTCCTTATCTTCAAGCTCAGCAGTTTACATCTAACCATTTCCACAATCTGACCACAAATAACTTCCACAAACCTTTCCTTTTCTTGAAAAATTCTCCAGTTCCTCTCTTGCCATATAAAGTAGACAATAGCACCAAACATCAATCTTTGTATGATGCTTCTAATAGATTTAGATTTAGGAGAAGCACTAATATAAGAAGTACACTCCTCAAGAGAATCAGGGGCACTATCAAGCATAGCCCGCCTCTTAAGTCTATTCCACACCTGCCTAGAGTAGTCACACTCAAAAAACAAGTGTGTATGGCTATCTCTTTGGTTTCTGCAAAATACACATTTCAATTCTCCTTCAACATCCCATTTTTGAAGCCTATCTTGAGTAAGAAGTCTTCTTTTACATGCCATCCATAATGTGAAACTGTGTCTAGGAATACTCTGACTAAACCACACAAGGGAAGCCCAGTGAACATCCTGATGCCTATCATAAAGATCATTGAAGGCAGCTTTGGTAGAAAATACACCCAAGGACCCATCACTGGATCTCCAAACCACCTTATCAGCTTTCCCAATTATTAAATTAGGAGGTTCTGAACTGAACAACCCATGGAACATATCCCTCCATTCTTCAGGCCAAGCCCACCTCCCATCAACAACAACATCCTTCACTTTTGTAGAGGTGCTCAAACCAGCTCTATTTATCACCCTGTTGCTAATGAATGAACATAATGGACTTAAAGGATGCCACATATAAAACCAGACATAAGTTGTCTCACCATTACCAATTTGTGTATAACAATGAGGCCAAACAATATCTCTACATTTCATAATGTTCCTCCAGCTCCAACATTTATCTCTTTTATCAGGTATTTCCCATTGACTTCTGCCCTTCAATCTGTGAGTTTGAATCCACTTTTTCCAAATATTCTCCTTCCCACTAATAATGTTCCAAACCAATTTTGACACTAAAGCTTTGTTTCTGACTTTCAAAGACTTAATACCAAATCCTCCTTGAGATTTAGGGAAGCACACTTCATTCCAACTAACCCGAACCTTTCCTTTGCAATTATCAGTTTGGGTCCAAAGGAATTTATTTATTATCCTCTCAATATCTTCAATAATAGAGATAGGCAGCAAAAACACAGAAGCCCAATAAACTTGCATAGAAGCTAAAACAGATTTGATTAATTGAAGCCTCCCAGCAAAAGATAATGACTTATTCTTCCAATCATCAACTCTTTTCTTCACCCTATCAATCAGGCTGGCACAGTCTTTGGAATATAATCTCTTAGCCAGCAGGGGAAGCCCCAAATACCTCACAGGAAGCACTCCCACCTTAAATGGAAGCAGATTCATTATTTCAGCCTTAGTACAAGGCAGCACATTACCAAAGTACATGGTGCTTTTATTCATATTCGGAAGCAAACCAGAAACCCCACTAAATTCCTCAAGAGCCACCTTGATCACTATAACTGAATCACAGTCAGCGTTCACAAAGATCAACAAATCATCAGCAAAACACAAGTTTGTGATACCCAGCTTCCTACACTTCCAGTGATAGTTAAAATTTCCAGCCTCCCTAATCCTTCTATTGATAATTAGTGTGAGCACCTCCATGACCAAAGTAAACAAATAGGGAGACATCGGATCACCTTGCCTAAGCCCTCTTTTGCCTTTGAAAAACCCATGACTATCCCCATTAACATTAATAGAATAGCAAGCAGACCTGAGACATTTCATAATCCAACCCAGCATACAGGGATGGTACCCAAAATGAATCAAACACTTCTCCAGAAAATCATGATTAACAGTGTCATAAGCTTTTTGTTGGTCAATCTTCACAACCAATCTCCTAGCTCCACCCTTTCTATGGTAATTCCTCATCAATTCTTGAGTAATCAACACATTACCAACGATTTGCCTTCCAGGAATAAAGGCAGACTGGTTATTACTAACCACAAGATCAAGAGAGTGCTTTATTCTATTGCAAATAACTTTAGTAATTCCCTTATATAGTACATTGCAGCAAGCAATAGGTCTATAATCAGCAACATTTGAGGGATTATGACATTTAGGAATCCCTCAAATAGTACATTGCAGCAAGCAATAGGTCTACAGTCAATAGTTTCCCATTTTCAAAAAACTCCTGTATAGCTCTACAAACTTCATCTCCCATAATAGACCAAGAGGCTTTGAAAATTTTTGCAGAAAACCCATCAGGCCCAGGAGCCTTATCATCATCAATATCAAAAATAGCCTCTTTAACTTCTTCCTTAGTAACAGGTCTAACCATATAATCAGCCACCTCCCTAGGAACATGTTTGGTAAAAAGAGAAGTAGGATCAACTAGGGGTTGCATAGGGACCTCATTTCCCATAAAAGACTTGAAATGATCAACAAAAGCCTCCCCAGCCTGCTCTCCCTCATGATAATTACCATTCATATCTTTTATACCATTAATTCTACTCCTAGATTGCCAACCTTTTACAGCTTTATGGAAATAACTGGTGTTCTGATCCCCTGCAGCAAGCCAATAAATCTTAGCCTTTTGTTTCAAAAATAATTCCTCATCTTCTTCAGCATCTTTCAAAGCATGGAGATATATCAACTCTTCATCCCTCAGATCTTGACTGGAGTTATCAGCCACAAGGGCTTCCTGAATCCTTCCTAATTCCTTTCTCAGAAACTTCACCCTATCAGCCAAATTACCCTGCTCTAAGGCAAGTTTCCTTAAAGGTTTCTTCAGGCTCTTTAACTTAGAGGTAACCGAATACATAGTACAACCATAAATATGTTGTTTCTAGCCTTCCTCCACAATAGGCAAGAACTGTTGCTTTTTAGACAAGTAATTCTGAAATTTGAAAGGCTTAGGCTTCCAAGCAATCTTGATAGGCAAGGTAACCAGACTAGGAGAATGATCAGAGGTATAAAAAGGTAGAAAAAGAGCTTTTGCCTCAGGAAAAGTAGACCTAAAACAATTGTTGCTCATCACCCTATCCAGCTTTTTTAAGGAGGCCATCAGCTTTCCCAGGGGTTTTATTCCATGTAAAATGTAAACCAGATGAAGGAATATCAGCAATGCCAGACTTCAAACAACAACGTCTAAACTCATCAATAGAGGATATAACATGTGAAGAACCAGAGGAACTCTCAGCAGGGTCCAATGTTGCATTAAAATCACCAACAACTAACCAAGGATCATCACCAATGCTGTTTCCAAATTTCTCTAAATCAGTCCATAACACCCTCCTCTGAATAGCATTAATATGCCCATAAACAAAGGAACAATAGAACTTGTGCTTCCCATCTTTAGATTTGATATAACAATTGATAACCTGATCAGTAAAGTCAATGATCATAATATCCACAAAAGCAGGGTTCCATCCTACAATAATTGTAACCCAATTGTGACAATGACACTATTAGATTCCCATTCCCAAGCACCAAAGACATGAAAACACACCTTCTGCAGCTTGTGAGCCTTAACATGCGTCTCAACAATACAACAAACACTAACTCTCTTGTCATTCATAATATCAAGAAGTTGGTTTTGATGCGATTTCTTCACTAGACCTCTAATATTCCAAGTAAGGATGTTTAAGTTCATTGAGAGGAAGCAAAAGAGGTTTGAACATCCAATGCTTGAGTATCCAAGGATTTTGAAGTAGAGTTAATCTTCATAAAATTAGCCATTTCATTCTCAACAGAAGCAACCTCATTCTCTTCAGATTCTGCAGCACTATAGTAACCATCTGAGCCATAATCCTCAGTAAGTAACTCCCAAATTCCAAGCCAAACCCTTCCTTAAATCCACTGTCCTCACACATCTTCAAGAAGAATTTGGTTTGAAGGTAGCTCCAATTGGCCATAATATTACAGGAAGGAACTTGTTTATTATTGATAAATCCCAAAACTTCATCCTTCCTTTGCTTTTCAAGTAACTCAAAAAAATCATCAAACACACTACCCCCATTATCTACAGAAGTCTTAGCAAGCAAATCAGGGGGCTTAGCCATAGGAATACTACCAAACACCAGTCCAGAATTAGCTTCAACTTTCCTTTTGTTCAGTAGAAAATTCTTAATGTGTTTTTGACATAAAGCATCATTCTTAGCACGCCTCACTTCTTTGGCTTTAACAGATTCCACTGGATTCTTACATTCCTGATTATCAATACTCATGTCATCAGACTGCAGAGACTCAAATCTGTTAGATAACTTCACCCTAACAGGATCAGCACTCATAGGTTCGGTATTCACCAGTTTAGGATTATCAGGTTTAGTATTCACAGTATTACCCTTATTCTTAACCCTGTATTCCATCTTGACCTCACTACCATTAATACCACCCCCAATTCCCCCTTTACTAGAAGACCCTCCAACCTCACCAGAGACATCCCTACTTCCAACCCTGCCTAGCATCAGAAACATATGCAGCCCCTTTCTGCTTTGCATTAGGAAGATCATGAGCTCCATTAGACTTAGGAACAGGAGAATTATTAACATCATTAGATTTAGGATCAGAATTCCCTGCACCATATTTTCCCTTAAACCCTTTACCAGGAGATGAGGGAGCATTACCTTTAGACACCGTTTTTCCAGGAGAGTTAGGACTAGACTTCAGGCCCCCTCCCCCTCCACCATCCTGCTGTTTAGATTTCTTCTTCACAACAGGTATAAACCCATCATTAGTTTCCAAAGGATTCCCCCCCCCCCCCTCCACTGGGCTAGTAACAGGAGCAGACTGCCCCTCAGCATGATCACTTCGAGGCTCAAGTTCTTGTTCACTTACAGGCCTAGCCTCACATTTTTCAAAAGAGTGACCAAATACAAAACAATGAGAACACTTGGGAGGTAGAGCTTGATATTCAATAGATACATTAACCTGGGTCATAGCCAAAGCACCCATATGAGGATATAACACTCGAACTACTGAAGGTTGATCATCAGAAGCCTTAATCTCCACAAGCACTCTAGCAAACCCAGTAGCACCATCTGAATTACCACACTTATCTTGAGTTATCTTGTCAAACAAAACCGGTTGCCCCACATAGCTAGCCACCTGACAGACACCTTTAGTATTCCAAAGTTCCATAGGTAATCCTTTAATGATAATCCAGGTAGGAACAGAAACAGGATCCGACTTATCCATATTTACACCAGGTTCCCACCTCTAATAGAGAGGCACATTGTTAACCACCCAAGGACCAGACTCAAGAATAGCATTCATACCCTTTTCAGAATCAAACTTAAACAGGAAAATACCAGCCCCATTTGTTTGAATATCCATAATCCCAAACTTTTTCCACATCTTATATAGATTAAACCTGACAAAAGCTAAAGATAAGTCACTGCCCACAAAATGACCATACAGATGGTTACGATATAATTGCTTAGCCTGGACAATAACTTCAACCTTAACCATAACCACCTTTTCTCCTGATTCCAGAACCTCCGAAGGACAGAATGAACTTGTTCCTTGAGCCCAGCAGCAACAGAAGCATAAGAGCCACCATTCATAACCCCATTGGTTTCAGTTTCAGAAGAATTTCCAAACACAAATTTCTTGATAGCCGGAACCGAGCCAAGAACTGACTCTTTAAACCCACCTCCATTTAATTGCCGCACAAGATTAGAAGTACTAGACCCAACCTTTTCCTTTGCTTTCTTCATTTGTGACCAAATATATTTCATACTAGTGTCTTTTGATATGGGGAGATTCTTGGGACAAGTATCTTTACCAATATTATACTTCACATGTAAAACTGGTGGCAAAGACTGCTCAGACTTAACAATCTCCTTTTTAGGTAAACTAACCTTGATCAGTTTCCTTCCATCAACCCCAACACCCAGCTTCTTATCCCTAGACACAATTTTAGGATCGATCCTTTTAAGTTTTTTACCACTAATGGGAACACAATGCTTGGCTTCCCCATCTAAATCCAAAAAAATCTTAGCAGATTGAGCAATTATCTCAGATCTTTCCAGCTCCTTTCTCTTGAACATAAACCTCAAGCTAGATGTCATGTTATTAACAATAGGATTATGCTTCAGAAAAAAAACTCTTCACAGTTTTAGAATGAGACTTCATGAACAATTTTGAATACTTTTCATGGAACTCCGAGTTACCAACACACAACAACGCACCAGCTTTAGCCATAACACTGGTCTCCATAGGAAGACTATTCTTACCCACCTCTCCCAAACCATCCCCTTTAATACTCTGCCCATTAGAACCAATCATACCCTCAGCATCCCCATCCACAGAGACCACATTCATTTTAATCAAACCTTCATTATCCTCACCTTCAGTCACCATATCAGTCGAACATTGCTCATTATTATTACCACCAGAATCAGATTTCAAATCCATTTTCCCACCCTCAGTTATCATATCAGCATCACCAGCAGTATTGAATGATTCACCTATATCACCCTCAACAGAACCCTGGACTCCTCTACGTTTAAACAATTCAACAGCAAGGAATTTATTAAAAATATGTTATTCCGTATCATCCGAAGGGTTCGTAAGAATATTCATAATCGAAGGATCAATAACACCCCTAGCAGAAGAATTATCATCAAATAAACCATGTGTACCTGACGATGGAGTTAGGTCAGGAGAATAATCGATGCTGACATTAAAGAGATTCAGGTCACTCGGCTCAATAAATGAATCTGTAGCAGCATCGGAATTTATTGCTATGGATTCCGACTTCACTTTCTCATCATTAATAGGCACCGAACGGCAATTATTATCACCGTTCCTAGATAATCCAGCAGCAATCGAAGAATCAGGAAGATTACCACCATTGCTAATATTCAGGAGAGGTTTACGATCAGTATTCATGTGAGATTTCATCCCAAATTTATCACAGCTACCCAGATCAGGAGGATCCCCCAAATTACCAGACAGTTTGGAGCCCTTGTTCAAACGATCTGAAGATCGAGTCATGGTCCCCAGATAAGGAACCTTCAACCAAACGAAATTGATCAAAGGAGAAGCTGATGAACGCACAGAAACCAGAGAGAGAATTCTAGAGAGAGAAAGTTAGAGAGAGAACAAGATTGGTTTAATTAAGTTTGATTATGTCCAATTTAGTTCGATTATGTACAATTGAGTTAGATTATGCCTAATTGAGTTCAATTACGTCTAGTTAGAGTCGATTATACCTAATTAAGCTTGATTATGTTTAGTTGAGTTCGATTATGTCCAACTGAGTTCAGTTATATCCAATTATAGTCGATTATGCCCAATTGAGTTCGATTATATTCAGTTGAAGTTGATTATGTTCAATTGAGTTTGATTATATCTAATTGGAGTTGATTATTCCTAATTAAGTTCGATTATATCCAGTTGATTATGTTCGATTGAGTTTGATTATATATAACTGGAGTCGATTATGCCAATTAAGTTCACTTATAACTAGTAGGAGTCGATTATGCCCAATCGAATTCGATTATATCTAATTGAGTTTGATTATGTTCAATAGAGTTCGATATTTCCAATTGGAGTTGATTATGCCCAATTGGAGTTGATTACGCCTATTTGCGTTCGATTATATCCAAATTGAGTCAATTATGTCATTTGAGACAAATAATTAAGTGAAGCATGACCATGTTCCCCTAATTGACCTTCATTAGACCTGGTTGACCTTCATTGATCTAACTGACCTTCATCAGGCCTCACAAGCCTTCATTGGGCCTAAGCAAGCATCATTGGACCTAACTGACCACCATTAGGCCTAACAAACCATTGCTCGACCTCATCAGGCTTCATTAGGCCTAAGAGAACAACATAGGCCCTAAGTGACATTTAGTGGACCTAGTTGACATTTATTTGACCCAAATTACACTTCATTGGACCTAACTGACATTCATTGAGCCTCATTGGCCTTCGTTGGGCTTAAGCACGCATCAGTTGACCTAATTGACCACCACTGGGCCTAATAAACTATCATTGGGCCTAACAAACCATTTCTCGGCCTCATCAGGCTTCATTAGGCCTAAGAGAACAACATAGGCCCTAAGTAACATTTAGTGGATCTAGTTGGCCTTCATTGGACCTAACTAACCTTAATTAGGTCTCATTAGCCTTCATTGGGCCTAAGCAATCATCATTAGACCTAACTGACCATCATTAGACCTAATTGATTATTTACAAGGCTTTAAACACGCGCTTTGTGCGGCGTTATATAAATGTGACTGTAGAGTACAATCCGGAAGACTACTTTTTTAATAGCCAACAAATGCCTCAAAAAATCAGAGAGCATTTATACTAGTTGAGCTCAATCCAGGGAAAAACCATCTCCGTGAGCGGTTGGTGGTAAAACCTCTTAGTCTTAAGTCTCATCATTAATAACTCCTCGGACAAGTCCTTTTGATTTCCTTTTTAATGGGATTATACACGTATCATAAAAATAGTTTTAGTAAAAGAAAAGGAATTAAAAACCACTATTAAAATTTTAAATTTCCCCCCAATCTAAAATTTATGCTTCCCTCTCATTTTATTCTCACCCATCCCTAACTAAATCCCCTTTCCCCTTTAATCACCAGATGCGAAGTCCATAGCCCCTTCTTCATTCCGCTTTCTAGATTCCAGCCCTGTTGATCATTCAATCTCAGGGGCTATCACTATCAGCCTTCAACATCCTTTATCATTCTGATATGGATCCGATCGGGTAATCAAATGGCCAAGAAAATAGATAGAAATCCAGATAGAATTATAGAGAGAAACATAGACTTTTGATAACTTTTCTAACCTCCTTCGTTCATCTCAGACTACTCCTTTTAAAAGGATTACAAAGAAGCAAATAACTACCTAAAACATGGACGTGAAGGGATTCATGGGAAATAACCCATTACTCCTCTATCTAATTTGACCACTAATCACGTAACCAAATAACTAAACTTAAACATAAATAAATAAATAAAAAGACAAGTAAATTAAAACTAAATGCAATAGTGAACTTGTGCATGAGCTCCGATGCAAGGTACATATCATTCCACCCCACTTAAATTCATCTTGTCCTCGAGGTGCAACTCGGAAGAAGCTTGGGTCACGGAGGAGGCCACTCGGTTCTTCCAGTATTATTTGGTGAGGTTTTTGTAAGACGCCATGGTGGATGCCACTCCCGTTTCCCCGGTTACACCTTTGCTCGGTTCCTCGTTTGACCCAGACGTAGCAAAGCTCCTATATAACAGTGGACTGACTTGTTGATGAATTGATTGCACTCCTTGCATTGACTTCTGTTGTGGCTTTAGATCAGGCCGTAAGTGGTCTAATTTAGTTAGAGCCCACCCTTTTAATGTCACGTGATAATTACCACCATGACTTAAACCATGATTTCCCATCAATGATACTCCACGATCCCTTAAGTTTGGCAAAGACAGTGTTGGAAGATGAGGAGGGGCAGTTAGTGGGAACGGAACCAGTTTGAGGTTTGACATTGTTGGCGGGGACGGTGGTGCATGTTTGGAGATTGGGTTTTGAAGAGTAGCATCAGACGAAAGGAAAAGGGTGGTGGTCTTGTGAGTCGAGGAGCTACTAGTAAAGGTAGTAATTGACACGGTAGTAGGACGAGACTCACCGACATATCGATGTTGCACGACATTGACACTTGTTCGTAGTTCTTGCAAAGATGTGAGGATCATTCGAACATCAACTCATGTCAAGCAAAAGTTTCCAGGGTTCTTCGTTGAAACTCCGCATCAAACTCGTTGTGAGTATCCATGGATCACGACCGCTCTGATACCACTGATGTGGATCCGATCGGGTAATCAAATGGCCAAGAAAATAGATAGAAATCCAGATAGAATTATAAAGAGAAACATAGACTTTTGATAACTTTTCTGCCCTCCTTCATTCATCTCAGACTACTCCGTTTAAAAGGATTACAAATAAGCAAATAACTACCTAAAACATGGACGTGAAGGGATTCATGGGAAATAACCCATTACTCCTCTATCTAATTTGACCACTAATCACGTAACAAAATAACTAAACTTAAACATAAATAAATAAATAAAAAGACAAGTAAATTAAAACTAAATGCAATAGTGAACTTGTGCATGAGCTCCGATGCAAGGTACATATCATTCCACCCCACTTAAATTCATCTTGTCCTCGAGGTGCAACTCGGAAGAAGCTTGGGTCACGGAGGAGGCCACTCGGTTCTTCCAGTATTATTTGGTGAGGTTTTTGTAAGACGCCATGGTGGATGCCACTCCCGTTTCCCCGGTTACACCTTTGCTCGGTTCCTCGTTTGACCCAGACGTAGCAAAGCTCCTATATAACAGTGGACTGACTTGTTGATGAATTGATTGCACTCCTTGCATTGACTTCTATTGTGGCTTTAGATCAGGCCGTAAGTGGTCTAATTTAGTTAGAGCCCACCCTTTTAATGTCACGTGATAATTACCACCATGACTTAAACCATGATTTCCCATCAATGATACTCCACGATCCCTTAAGTTTGGCAAAGACAGTGTTGGAAGATGAGGAGGGGCAGTTAGTGGGAACGGAACCAGTTTGAGGTTTGACATTGTTGGCGGGGACGGTGGTGCATGTTTGGGGATTGGGTTTTGAAGAGTAGCATCAGACGAAAGGAAAGGGGTGGTGGTCTTGTGAGTCGAGGAGCTACTAGTAAAGGTAGTAATTGACACGGTAGTAGGACGAGACTCACCGACATATCGATGTTGCACGACATTGACACTTGTTCGTAGTTCTTGCAAAGATGTGAGGATCCATTCGAACATCAACTCATGTCAAGCAAAAGTTTCCAGGGTTCTTCGTTGAAACTCCGCATCAAACTCGTTGTGAGTATCCATGGATCACGACCGCTCTGATACCACTGATGTGGATCCGATCGGGTAATCAAATGGCCAAGAAAATAGATAGAAATCCAGATAGAATTATAGAGAGAAACATAGACTTTTGATAACTTTTCTGCCCTCCTTCATTCATCTCAGACTACTCCGTTTAAAAGGATTACAAAGAAGCAAATAACTACCTAAAACATGGACGTGAAGGGATTCATGGGAAATAACCCATTACTCCTCTATCTAATTTGACCACTAATCACGTAACAAAATAACTAAACTTGAACATAAATAAATAAATAAAAAGACAAGTAAATTAAAACTAAATGCAATAGTGAACTTGTGCATGAGCTCCGATGCAAGGTACATATCATTCCACCCCACTTAAATTCATCTTGTCCTCGAGGTGCAACTCGGAAGAAGCTTGGGTCACGGAGGAGGCCACTCGGTTCTTCCAGTATTATTTGGTGAGGTTTTTGTAAGACGCCATGGTGGATGCCACTCCCGTTTCCCCGGTTACACCTTTGCTCGGTTCCTCGTTTGACCCAGACGTAGCAAAGCTCCTATATAACAGTGGACTGACTTGTTGATGAATTGATTGCACTCCTTGCATTGACTTCTGTTGTGGCTTTAGATCAGGCCGTAAGTGGTCTAATTTAGTTAGAGCCCACCCTTTTAATGTCACGTGATAATTACCACCATGACTTAAACCATGATTTCCCATCAATGATACTCCACGATCCCTTAAGTTTGGCAAAGACAGTGTTGGAAGATGAGGAGGGGCAGTTAGTGGGAACGGAACCAGTTTGAGGTTTGACATTGTTGGCGGGGACGGTGGTGCATGTTTGGGGATTGGGTTTTGAAGAGTAGCATCAGACGAAAGGAAAGGGGTGGTGGTCTTGTGAGTCGAGGAGCTACTAGTAAAGGTAGTAATTGACACGGTAGTAGGACGAGACTCACCGACATATCGATGTTGCACGACATTGACACTTGTTCGTAGTTCTTGCAAAGATGTGAGGATCCATTCGAACATCAACTCATGTCAAGCAAAAGTTTCCAGGGTTCTTCGTTGAAACTCCGCATCAAACTCGTTGTGAGTATCCATGGATCACGACCGCTCTGATACCACTGATGTGGATCCGATCGGGTAATCAAATGGCCAAGAAAATAGATAGAAATCCAGATAGAATTATAGAGAGAAACATAGACTTTTGATAACTTTTTTGCCCTCCTTCATTCATCTCAGACTACTCCGTTTAAAAGGATTACAAAGAAGCAAATAACTACCTAAAACATGGACGTGAAGGGATTCATGGGAAATAACCCATTACTCCTCTATCTAATTTGACCACTAATCACGTAACAAAATAACTAAACTTAAACATAAATAAATAAATAAAAAGACAAGTAAATTAAAACTAAATGCAATAGTGAACTTGTGCATGAGCTCCGATGCAAGGTACATATCATTCCACCCCACTTAAATTCATCTTGTCCTCGAGGTGCAACTCGGAAGAAGCTTGGGTCACGGAGGAGGCCACTCGGTTCTTCCAGTATTATTTGGTGAGGTTTTTGTAAGACGCCATGGTGGATGCCACTCCCGTTTCCCCGGTTACACCTTTGCTCGGTTCCTCGTTTGACCCAGACGTAGCAAAGCTCCTATATAACAGTGGACTGACTTGTTGATGAATTGATTGCACTCCTTGCATTGACTTCTGTTGTGGCTTTAGATCAGGCCGTAAGTGGTCTAATTTAGTTAGAGCCCACCCTTTTAATGTCACGTGATAATTACCACCATGACTTAAACCATGATTTCCCATCAATGATACTCCACGATCCCTTAAGTTTGGCAAAGACAGTGTTGGAAGATGAGGAGGGGCAGTTAGTGGGAACGGAACCAGTTTGAGGTTTGACATTGTTGGCGGGGACGGTGGTGCATGTTTGGGGATTGGGTTTTGGAGAGTAGCATCAGACGAAAGGAAAGGGGTGGTGGTCTTGTGTGTCGAGGAGCTACCAGTAAAGGTAGTAATTGACACGGTAGTAGGACGAGACTCACCGACATATCGATGTTGCACGACATTGACACTTGTTCGTAGCTCTTGCAAAGATGTGAGGATCCATTCGAACATCAACTCATGTCGAGCAAAAGTTTCCAGGGTTCTTCGTTGAAACTCCGCATCAAACTCGTTGTGAGTATCCATGGATCACGACCGCTCTGATACCACTGATGTGGATCCGATCGGGTAATCAAATGGCCAAGAATATAGATAGAAACCCAGATAGAATTATAGAGAGAAACATAGACTTTTGATAACTTTTCTGCCCTCCTTCATTCATCTCAGACTACTCCTTTTAAAAGGATTACAAAGAAGCAAATAACTACCTAAAACATGGACGTGAAGGGATTCATGGGAAATAACCCATTACTCCTCTATCTAATTTGACCACTAATCACGTAACAAAATAACTAAAGTTAAACATAAATAAATAAATAAAAAGACAAGTAAATTAAAACTAAATGCAATAGTGAACTTGTGCATGAGCTCCGATGCAAGGTACATATCACATTCATTGATTCATCGACGTCACACAAGCAGAAACATTGGCAGTCCCCTAGCAGCCTTCATGTTACGTGTTATAATAGTTGAGGGGGTTAGATGTAATTCTAGCAAAAGTGTAAGGTGTGAATGTAACTTGTATCCATTGATTGTACTTAAACGCAAGTTATGAACATAATGAGATATCGATGATTTGAGTAAACTTTCCCTTTCTCTTTAGTTTCTTCTTCTCTGTAATCAATCGATCACGCCAATGTTATGGTCAAGAGAATGTTATGGTCAAGAATCTCTTGATCAACAATGGCGTGATCGATTGATTACAGAGAAGAAGAAACTAAAGAGAAAGGGAAAGTTTACTCAAATCATCGATATCTCATTATGTTCATAACTTGCGTTTAAGTACAATCAATGGATACAAGTTACATTCACACCTTACACTTTTGCTAGAATTACATCTAACCCCCTCAACTATTATAACACGTAACAATACCTTCCCCTTCTAAACATCCTTGACCTCAAGGATATATTACAGCTTAATATCATAAAGCAATTTGGCATCCACTTGGCCAAACAGCACTCTGTTGTCCCCTCTTCTACAACTTCTGTTTTTTGGGGGGTATGAACAATTGTTGTTTTGTCATCTACCCAGTTGACTATGTCAATCATTGACTTTTGACACAAACAAGCCAACCATGCCGTTTGGTACTTGAAAGCTGGTTGTGAACATGTGCCAACCCAATGAAGCACTGTAGGTTGGAAGCTCCCAACTTGAATTGCTCCATACAAATAAGAACACAAATTGACGGACTCCATTCCTAGGCAAACATAGCCTTGGATAACATTCAGCACATTTGTTGACTTTGGAATTGACTCACATGGACCTTTATGAAAATGTAGCTCCATAAAAAAAATCACCTCTATACCGAAATGTACGGCTTTCCCAAAATTGACATCGGTAATAATTCCACTCCAATTCAAAAGACATCCACTCCTCACCCAATAACTAGTTGATTTTTGCAAACGCCGATTACTATGACTTTGACCATCCTTGTACCTTTGATAAACTTGATTGAAACACATATTGTCAGACCATACTTTGCCTATATTCCCCATTTTAAAAATGTTGAACAAATGCAAATCTAAAACCCAAATGAAACATAAGTTTAATTCAGCATCACCTTTAGAAGGATTGACTAAAACTAAACATATGTTCCTATTAACTATAATCCCACATTTAATCCCCATTCTAGGAATGTTGATCAAATTTAGAATATCACAAGAAATGCCATACGGATTGTCCTTGACTTCCATCATATACACTTCAACCAAATACTTAACCCATGAACAAATATAGAGCTTCCAGATTTGGGTATTATCATCCAGCAATTTCCTATACATCATCTCGTCCTCATGAATTAAACAATAACAGAAACCGGCCAAACTGATGTCAGTGACCATTTTTCTCAAATATTGATAACATCTTTTACTCAAAACCATGTGGGTATTAAAAAATATTCCAATTAAAAACGAATAATGTTGCCAACCCGGTTTCCATTCAAAACTTTCAACTCTTATTAAATCAAACTTATAATGTGACCATTTCACCACAAGCCATGAAAACACTACTTCAAGTAATCCATCGCCTCCTATACTAATAATGAACCACAACCTTTTGGATTTCCACTTGTGCCACTTGTGTATCCTTGCCTTCAATTTTAAGAGACTTTCTCTCTCACAAATTATGCAAGAGTTTCCTTTCCCTTGACTACTCAAGAATTGCAACAATTTTTCTTTCTCATGAACTTCTTTATCGACCACACTCCCATGAGTCAAAATTGCAATTGTAGTTGAAACTGGAACACTAGCAAGGATGCCATCAATCTCTTCTACTTCCTTTTTATTTCCATTTAAACATTTTATATCAACATCAGAAGTATATTTTTCATTTACCTTAAAACCACCTACTTTCATTTCCGCCCTTACACCTTGATTTAAGGTATCACCACTTTCACATGTACTTTTACAAAAATTTAAATGGATCTGATCTTGAGCTTCTTCTTGGATTTCAGTATCTACGGATTCTTGAATCCCATACCCAATTCTTTGAGGCATTTCATCCAAATCAATTGATTCTTGAATCACATTAGGCAATTCATCTAAATCAATTGAT
>JBCNJP010000017.1:57271178-57340878 GCA_039602395.1 Deinandra increscens subsp. villosa
TCACTATATATAGTGAGGGTGCCCATTACAAGTAAAGGAGTCTCCGAATGTGGAGATGATGAATTTCTTGTAGAGTGTGAGATTTCCATTCTAGAGAGAGTGAGTCATGGATTTTCTAGAGAGAGATTGTGTGTTCTTCATGATTCATTGATTGTAATCATTCGATTTGTTCATCTTTCTTGTTTATGATTATTCATGATTCATCATCATCATCTTCTTCATTTGTTTTGAGTTTTCGAATCCGAACATGTTCTTGCTCAAGATCGAGATTCTTGATGTGAAAATCGGTCCTAACAGGAACACAGTTGACAATATCATGAAAAACATTATGCTTTGTGATAATCACAAGTGCAATCACATGAGAAATAGAAGTAATCACACAAGAAAAAGAAAATGTCTGATAGTGTGGAATACACTGGTCAAAGCAAGTCTAATCAATACCTTAACATATCCAGATGTTATGAGTATGTTTCTGCATGAGTTTTAGATGGAAAAATTATACCGGCAATCAGCATGACTTATGTGCTTCAATTAGTTGACATTGAAGTGTAGTTCAGTGCGTCTTGATCAATATGATCCCATATAGTGATCTTTCTCATACAAAAAAAAATAGAGCTTGATTTTGTATTGCAATATCATTTCTTTTCGGAAAAGTACAAAAAGATTTTTGGTGTGTTTTAGCATAAGTATGAAAAATCAAAAAGATTTTAGGTTTGTTTTGATATAAACTTTCTAAAAATCAAAAAGATTTTGTTTCTTTTTTATTTTCGATCTGATCAACACGTGATACAAATCAAATTTTCAAAATCATATCTTGGAGTCTCAAAGAGACGTTTTGCGCCGAGATTATTTCAATTTTGAGCAGGTTGCTAAATTGAAAGATATCACAACTTCAAGTATTCTGAAGCTGCTGATAGAGACAGAGATACACCGAACATCGTCAAGTATTCAAGATCAAGCTACTATCAAGTTGAGAAAGAGTTTGTTTAAAGATAATTTGAACGGATTCTGCACTTGAGGGGGGGGGCTTGATTAAGAATACAACTTTAGTATGTTGAAAAGATACTGCAGACGACGAGGGGGAGTTTGTTAATGTATAATTTGTGTGTCATGTGAAGTATCGAGACAAGACGATGAAATGTTCAAGACAAAGTTCAAGTTCTAGGCGAACTGGGTCCGAACTGAAGTTCAGATCCGGGCAAACTAGCAGTTCGCCTGGAGTTCGCCCAGTCGAGTTTAAATAGAACATTTGTCTTTATTTTCGTGAACTGAGAGAGATAGAGTCGTGTTAAGTGTGTATTTTCCACGGTGTTTCTCTGAGTATGTTTTCTAAGTGATTACTGATTGTTCATTTTTTTTTTGCATGGAACACAGTTGACAATATCATGAAAAACATTAGGCTTTTTGATAATCACATGTGCAATCACACGAGAAATAGAAGTAATCACACAAGAAAAAGAAAATGTCTGATAGTGTGGAATACACTGGTCAAAGCAAGTCTAATCAATACCTTAACATATCCAGATGTTATGAGTATGTTTCTGCATGAGTTTAAGATGGAAAAATTATACCGGCAATCAGCATGACTTATGTGCTTCAATTAGTTGAAATTGAAGTGCAGTTCAGTGCGTCTTGAACAATATGATCCCATATAGTGATCTTTCTCATACCAAAAAAAAATAGAGTTTGATTTTGTATTGCAATATCATTTCTTTTCGGAAAAGTACAAAAAGATTCTTGGTGTGTTTTAGCATAAGTATGAAAAATCAAAAAGATTTTAGGTTTGTTTTGATATAAACTTTCTAAAAATCAAAAAGATTTTGTTTCTTTTTTATTTTCGATCTGATCAACACGTGATACAAATCAAATTTTCAAAATCAAATCTTGGAGTCTCAAAGAGACGTTTTGCGCCGAGATTATTTAAATTTTGAGCAGGTTGCTAAACTGAAAGATATCACAACTTCAAGTCTTCTAAAGCTGCTGATAGAGACAGAGATACACCGAACATCGTCAAGTATTCAAGATCAAGCTACTATCAAGGTAAGGAAGAGTTTGTTTAAAGAAAATTTGAACGGATTGTGCACTTGAGGGGGAGCTTGATTAAGAATACAACTTTAGTATGTTGAAACGATACTGAACATGACGAGGGGGAGTTTGTTAATGTATAATTTGTGCGTCATGTGAAGTATCGAGACAAGACGATGAACTGTTCAAGACAAAGTTCAAGTTCTAGGCGATCTGGGTCCGAACTGAAGTTCGGATCCAGGCGAACTGGCAGTTCGCCTGGAGTTCGCCTAGTCGAGTATAAATAGAACGTTTATCTTCATTTTTGTGAACTGAGAGAGATAGAGCCATGTTAAGTGTGTGTTTTCCACGGTGTTTCTCTGAGTATGTTTTCTAAGTGATTACTGATTGTTCTTTTTTTTTCCATGGAACACAGTTGACAATATCATGAAAAAACATTATGCTTTGTGATAATCACAAGTGCAATCACATGAGAAATAGAAGTAATCACACAAGAAAAAGAAAATGTCTGATAGTGTGGTATACACTGGTCAAAGCAAGTCTAATCAATACCTTAACATATCCAGATGTTATGAGTATGTTTCTGCATGAGTTTTAGATGGAAAAATTATACCGGCAATCAGCATGACTTATGTGCTTCAATTAGTTGACATTGAAGTGTAGTTCAGTGCGTCTTGATCAATATGATCCCATATAGTGATCTTTCTCATACAAAAAAAAATAGAGCTTGATTTTGTATTGCAATATCATTTCTTTTCGGAAAAGTACAAAAAGATTTTTGGTGTGTTTTAGCATAAGTATGAAAAATCAAAAAGATTTTAGGTTTGTTTTGATATAAACTTTCTAAAAATCAAAAAGATTTTGTTTCTTTTTTATTTTCGATCTGATCAACACGTGATACAAATCAAATTTTCAAAATCATATCTTGGAGTCTCAAAGAGACGTTTTGCGCCGAGATTATTTCAATTTTGAGCAGGTTGCTAAATTGAAAGATATCACAACTTCAAGTATTCTGAAGCTGCTGATAGAGACAGAGATACACCGAACATCGTCAAGTATTCAAGATCAAGCTACTATCAAGTTGAGAAAGAGTTTGTTTAAAGATAATTTGAACGGATTCTGCACTTGAGGGGGAGCTTGATTAAGAATACAACTTTAGTATGTTGAAAAGATACTGCAGACGACGAGGGGGAGTTTGTTAATGTATAATTTGTGCGTCATGTGAAGTATCGAGACAAGACGATGAAATGTTCAAGACAAAGTTCAAGTTCTAGGCGAACTGGGTCCGAACTGAAGTTCAGATCCAGGCAATCTGGCAGTTCGCCTGGAGTTCGCCCAGTCGAGTTTAAATAGAACGTTTGTCTTTATTTTCGTGAACTGAGAGAGATAGAGTCGTGTTAAGTGTGTATTTTCCACGGTGTTTCTCTGAGTATGTTTTCTAAGTGATTACTGATTGTTCTTTTTTTTTTTGCATGGAACACAGTTGACAATATCATGAAAAACATTAGGCTTTTTGATAATCACATGTGCAATCACACGAGAAATAGAAGTAATCACACAAGAAAAAGAAAATGTCTGATAGTGTGGAATACACTGGTCAAAGCAAGTCTAATCAATACCTTAACATATCCAGATGTTATGAGTATGTTTCTGCATGAGTTTAAGATGGAAAAATTATACCGGCAATCAGCATGACTTATGTGCTTCAATTAGTTGAAATTGAAGTGCAGTTCAGTGCGTCTTGAACAATATGATCCCATATAGTGATCTTTCTCATACTAAAAAAAAATAGAGTTTGATTTTGTATTGCAATATCATTTCTTTTCGGAAAAGTACAAAAAGATTCTTGGTGTGTTTTAGCATAAGTATGAAAAATCAAAAAGATTTTAGGTTTGTTTTGATATAAACTTTCTAAAAATCAAAAAGATTTTGTTTCTTTTTTATTTTCGATCTGATCAACACGTGATACAAATCAAATTTTCAAAATCAAATCTTGGAGTCTCAAAGAGACGTTTTGCGCCGAGATTATTTAAATTTTGAGCAGGTTGCTAAACTGAAAGATATCACAACTTCAAGTCTTCTAAAGCTGCTGATAGAGACAGAGATACACCGAACATCGTCAAGTATTCAAGATCAAGCTACTATCAAGGTAAGGAAGAGTTTGTTTAAAGAAAATTTGAACGGATTGTGCACTTGAGGGGGAGCTTGATTAAGAATACAACTTTAGTATGTTGAAACGATACTGAACATGACGAGGGGGAGTTTGTTAATGTATAATCTGTGCGTCATGTGAAGTATCGAGACAAGACGATGAACTGTTCAAGACAAAGTTCAAGTTCTAGGCGATCTGGGTCCGAACTGAAGTTCGGATCCAGGCGAACTGGCAGTTCGCCTGGAGTTCGCCCAGTCGAGTATAAATAGAACGTTTATCTTCATTTTTGTGAACTGAGAGAGATAGAGCCATGTTAAGTGTGTGTTTTCCACGGTGTTTCTCTGAGTATGTTTTCTAAGTGATTACTGATTGTTCTTTTTTTTTCCATGGAACACAGTTGAAAATATCATGAAAAACATTAGGCTTTTTGATAATCACATGTGCAATCACACGAGAAATAGAAGTAATCACACAAGAAAAAGAAAATGTCTGATAGTGTGGAATAGACTGGTCAAAGCAAGTCTAATCAATACCTTAACATATCCAGATGTTATGAGTATGTTTCTGCATGAGTTTAAGATGGAAAAATTATACCGGCAATCAGCATGACTTATGTGCTTCAATTAGTTGAAATTGAAGTGCAGTTCAGTGCGTCTTGAACAATATGATCCCATATAGTGATCTTTCTCATACAAAAAAAAATAGAGTTTGATTTTGTATTGCAATATCATTTCTTTTCGGAAAAGTACAAAAAGATTCTTGGTGTGTTTTAGCATAAGTATGAAAAATCAAAAAGATTTTAGGTTTGTTTTGATATAAACTTTCTAAAAATCAAAAAGATTTTGTTTCTTTTTTATTTTCGATCTGATCAACACGTGATACAAATCAAATTTTCAAAATCAAATCTTGGAGTCTCAAAGAGACGTTTTGCGCCGAGATTATTTAAATTTTGAGCAGGTTGCTAAACTGAAAGATATCACAACTTCAAGTCTTCTAAAGCTGCTGATAGAGACAGAGATACACCGAACATCGTCATGTATTCAAGATCAAGCTACTATCAAGGTAAGGAAGAGTTTGTTTAAAGAAAATTTGAACGGATTGTGCACTTGAGGGGGAGCTTGATTAAGAATACAACTTTAGTATGTTGAAACGATACTGAAGATGACGAGGGGGAGTTTGTTAATGTATAATCTGTGCGTCATGTGAAGTATCGAGACAAGACGATGAATTGTTCAAGACAAAGTTCAAGTTCTAGGCGATCTGGGTCCGAACTGAAGTTCAGGCAACGGCAGTTCGCCTGGAGTTCGCCCAGTCGAGTATAAATAGAACGTTTATCTTCATTTTTGTGAACTGAGAGAGATAGAGCCATGTTAAGTGTGTGTTTTCCACGGTGTTTCTCTGAGTATGTTTTCTAAGTGATTACTGATTGTTCTTTTTTTTTCCATGGAACACAGTTGACAATATCATGAAAAACATTATGCTTTGTGATAATCACAAGTGCAATCACACGAGAAATAGAAGTAATCACACAAGAAAAAGAAAATGTCTGATAGTGTGGAATACACTGGTCAAAGCAAGTCTAATCAATACCTTAACATATCCAGATGTTATGAGTATGTTTTTGCATGAGTTTAAGATGGAAAAATTATACCGGCAATTAGCATGACTTATGTGCTTCAATTAGTTGACATTGAAGTGTAGTTCAGTGCGTCTTGATCAATATGATCCCATATAGTGATCTTTCTCATACAAAAAAAAATAGAGCTTGATTTTGTATTGCAATATCATTTCTTTTCGGAAAAGTACAAAAAGATTTTTGGTGTGTTTTAGCATAAGTATGAAAAATCAAAAAGATTTTAGATTTGTTTTGATATAAACTTTCTAAAAATCAAAAAGATTTTGTTTCATTTTTATTTTCGATCTAATCAACACATGATACATATCAAATTTTCAAAATCATATCTTGGAGTCTCAAAGAGACGTTTTGCGCCGAGATTATTTAAATTTTGAGCAGGTTGCTAAACTGAAAGATATCACAACTTCAAGTCTTCTGAAGCTGCTGAAAGAGACAGAGATACACCGAACATCGTCAAGTATTCAAGATCAAGATACTATCAAGTTGAGGAAGAGTTTGTTTAAAGATAATTTGAACGGATTCTACACTTGAGGGGAAGCTTGATTAAGAATACAACTTTAGTATGTTGAAAAGATACTGCACACGACGAGGGTGAGTTTGTTAATGTATAATTTGTGCGTCATGTGAAGTATCGAGACAAGACGATGAATTGTTCAAGACAAAGTTCAAGTTCTAGGCGAACTGGGTCCGAACTGAAGTTCGGATCCAGGCGAACTGGCAGTTCGCCTGGAGTTCGCCTAGTCGAGTATAAATAGAACGTTTGTCTTTATTTTCGTGAACTGAGAGAGATAGAGCCGTGTTAAGTGTGTGTTTTCCACGGTGTTTCTCTGAGTCTGTTTTCCAAACTGGCATTATGCAAGATTCCATTTGTTGTTATACTGGTCCAGGATGTTGAAGGCTTTGTTGACATGCTTGAGGTGATCGTCTGTCATCACCAATTCACCACTATATCATCTATATAGACCTCGATGGTGTCCCCTAAATTTTCTTTAAACATCAGGTTCACCAGCCGCTAATATGTAGCACCTACATATATTAGTCTAAATGGCACAATAATCTAGTCTAAATGGCATAACAATGTAACAATATATACCTATCGGAGTAATGTAGGTTGTATCTTCTTGGTCAGATTGTTCCATTTGGATCTGTTGGAATCCTGAAGTAGCATCCATGAAAGTTACCATCTCATGGTCTACGGTTGCATCCACAATTGAATTAATGTGCGGCAATGGGAAATGGTCCTTCGGGCTTGCTCGGTTGAGTTCAGTAGAATCTACACTCACCCTCCATTTTCCGTTCTTCTTCTCCACTAGCACTACATTGGTGAACCATATTGGAAGCCTTATCTCTCTAATCATATGGGCTTTTAGTAGTCGATCCTATTCTTCTTGTATAATTACGTTCATTTCAGGGGCAAACTTCCTTCTTTTTTGATGCATTGTCCTGAAAGAATTGTCAATTCCATGTTTATGAGTTATAATGTCTTTTGAAATACATGTCATATCCTCATGCTTTCTGGAAAAGGTTGACATCCCGAATTTTAGGAAATTCACCAACTCTAGTTTAGGTGACTCTGGATGCTGGTACCGATGAATACTTCTTTCTTAGGATGCTCAGGATCCAAGACAACTTCTTTCACATGTTGCTCCCTGGCTTCCAACACATCCCTGGCCTTCTTCTTTAATTTCTATGCTTGACGAGTCTTTGCTGATGTTTTCATCGTGGATGTGTAGCAATCCTTAGCTTCCTGCTGATCACTGTTGATGGTGACCACCCACCAAGGAGTAGGAATCTTTACAGATTAGTGGTAATTTAAAGGGAATGCCTTCAATTTCATGAATCCAGGGTCTTCCCAGGATGACATTATAACTACACAGATTATCGATCACACAGAACCACTATATGGAGTTTATACTGTCACACCCCCAAAAATCCCACGCGCGATAACGCACCGCAGGGAGCGTGACAAACCAGGATCGACGTCCATTAGTTACACCAAACGACAAATAATTAATAAAAACGTTTCCTATTTCATTAAAATATAAAACTAGAGTTTTACAAATGCGGAAGCGTAAATACAATAAAAGTACTTATTTAAAATCTTTGTCACCCAAAGTGACGTGGCTTGTTCAAAGACATTATAAGCGTTTCAAGACTCATGCATGCATACTCGTGATACTCGAACATCCGCAACCTGAGAAATAACATGCTAAAAAGTGTCAACACAAAGGTTGGTGAGTTCACATGTTTATCAGTTCAAAAACAGTTAAAGTTGAAAGTAGTGCCACTGTTCAAAAACAGTTCAAGTTGTGTTTAAGATTGACCATTCAACAACGGTCAAGTTGAGTTTAAGATTGACTGTTCAACAACAGTCAAGTTGTAAGAGCATAATCACTAATATATATCAAATAGCTAGCTAGGCTATATACATGAAACTTCGCACGTTGATGGTCACCGAAGCTAACATTTGTTTATAGTTTGCGCAGTTTGCCTTGTTGTGTTTAGGACGAATATAACACCCGTTCGATATCCAATCGAGTCAGCGCGACTGACCCGGGTGGGGTTTGTCAGACCCAGTAGTACTACAATATATCTCCCGCTATCGTCATTAATACTAACGGTACCATAAGAAGGACTTTGTTGTATCAGTGTGCTACAAGTACATCAAGTGATATATAAAAGTCTAATTATCTCAGTTGTATAGTTGATGCATGTTAATCTCCCCCAACAAGATTAAAAACAGTAAAATGGGGCCGTGAAACTCACCTTAGGGTGCGTAAATAGCTTAAACCAAAAGCTAAGCAAATGAAGACCTGATCATGCAACATAAGTTCATAACGGTCTATAAGTAAATATCCCAAAGGTTTCCGAGAACCCTTGTATCCAAACAATACCCATGTTTGACATAGTTTGACTTTTTAGCAAAACTTGACAAATTCGAACCGAGACTCATTGGTGACTCATTATTTGAAAGTATTTTTTTTATTATTATACAAATCATTTATGTAACTAAAATTCATGTTCATGCAAGTACGGTTTATTTTGCATGCACGTCTCTAATAAAGTTTCCTAATAAGGAAATGTTCAACATACATCACATACAACATCCACATTGCACATTAGACTAATCATACAACCTATACAAGACAAGCGCAATCTTGATCCTCAGTGAGTTCATGCAAGTATTATCCACTTCAACTAACATAGGCATAACATGCAACGTTTCTCTGTTCTAATGTTTATTCAGGTGCCAAAGATTACCAGATTGAACTAACCAAGTCATCTAAATAATTTCTAAAACTTTACACACGGAAACTTACATCTGTTATGATTAGTTTTCATTAAGGAAACAAATCCCAATATTTAACTTATCACGACCAAATAATTAGAACTATTTAACATGTCCCGAAACGTAGTTGTTTGCGCATTGATTTTGTTACAAATGAAAGGTGGTTCAAAACTTAATGAAAACGTGTTATTCTAGTGGCGCTTATTAGGTAACATATTAACCTAAGCTCTAGAAAAAGAATCACTCAATTTCATTAAATAGTAAGTGAGCTATAGTTTTTCAAAGTTGGTCTATCTTTTAGATATAATATGTCCGAAAATAGATTTTATAAAAGTTTGTGTAACCATTCTCTTGATCATTTATAAAATTCCTTATTATTATGAAATGGTTAAACACTATTTTTAACATCAACACTTAGATTATAAACATGATTATCATATCTATCATCTTAATCACAAGTTCATCAAATTAATCATAATCATCATATTATCATCAAGATTATCATGAATATCTACTATCACAATCATCATCGTAACATAATCCTATGATTATAGCGATCAACTTATCAAGAACATCAACATCAAAATTTCATCACAAATCAATCATCATCAAGATTTAACACTTATCATTTCTTGTTAATGTTAGATAAAAATACATCATTCTAACAAGAATTTTATCACTTTAACCAACCCCAAATCTTTGGATATCTAATGGGTTTTAATCCAACCCATATAATGATCATATTAACAAGAAAACAACATCATAAAATTTACCCTATCAAAAGTTGATATGCGGCTGATTATGAAAAGAAAAGGTCCGAACAAAACTATCCAAATCAACACTTGAAAATAGCCTTTAGATCAGCCCCAAAAGGAACCCCTTAACCAGACCTTCGGACATTTAAACAGAAAACCAACCGTTGGATTTCACCATCTACGTGTTACTAAGATGTTGTCCAAATTTGGTAATGATCCGACCGTTCAATCTCCGTGAATTTCAACTTCTATGCTGGTATGTCACCCAAAAACGGGATTTTTTTGTGAAACTTTGTGTGGTGGTTTTGTGATGGTGATCAAGGATGAATATGAGGATGTCAAAATGGTGTTTCTACAAATCCCTTAAGGACCTATCATTTGCCTCTCCTTTATGCCAAAAATGGTTTCTTAATTGATGATAATAATCATCCACATTACTAGCTAATTAAACCCACCATTAAGAAGTTATTACTCCAACATTAACTAGTTGTCATAAGTAGCATGTAACATGACCAAATTCCCTTAATAAAACTTGTTACATCATTTAAAATAATAACATGTGACATCTCTTTTCATAAGATTCTAGATAACCTATCACAATGTCACAAACATGTCATGTATTAAATCACATAAAGGCATAGATTATATAGTAGCATAAAATCAAGAATCACGTAACATGTAATGTGTCATATAGCATGTAATATACTCTATCATGAACCCAACACGGAATAAAAGATTACATATAATAATAACATCATATAACATGTATCACAGGTTATATAATGCTATATAGAATAAACCATGTTTTAACCAACATTTTAAATCACCAATGGACTGACTTAGTAACTGAAAACACATGACAACATCATGACATGCAAAACGTTAACCATCTTAGTTAACCGGATAAACAAGGTTACTAACGAAATTAACATGGAAAATTACCAGTTGTCACATATACCTTCTGTATAGACTGGTAGTTTCCTTTTCCAACTGTGCTCTTTGTTTCTCCACTGAATCCCACCAGCACTATTGAAATCTTCACAATTTTAGTATCTTATTCAATGCTTCCAGTTGAATGATGTTAACGGAACTTCCTCCATTAATCACCATCCTCCTCACATAGTGGTTGGCTATGTAAAGGCTTACTACTAGTCTGTCATGGTGGGGATCCTGGACATTACACATGTCATCTTCATCGAAAGTAATTTTCTATTGGTCTGAGACAGTTGTTGATTGACAAGTCGTCTTTCCTTCTCTGACCTGGTTACTCGGGCATGCCTCTTATCTACAGAGTAAGAAGGTCAGAAACTCTAGATATAATGAATTACCTTAGCATTCGAAGATGGGGATGCCGCTCTTTCAGGCATCCTGGTACGCTGGTCTGAATCCATGCTTCTATCATGCTGGTCATCATTTTGAGACCCAACATTCTGGTCAGCATTCCTGGATCTGTCCTTTTTTTCCAACAGCTCTTTCAAGTGCCCCTTGCTTAGGAGATAGCTGATCTACTTTCTCAGGGCTATGCAATCTTCCGTTGTCACACCCCGGAAATGGCAAAACGTGGGCGTGTGATTGATTGGCATCATGGTCATGGTTATGAATAATAGACATCTAAATGAACAATTATTTAAACCATTTGTCTTTCGAAAACATAAGTCTTAAACATTTAAAACGATGACAGCGGAAAGTATTAGTGGCGAATACAAGTTTAAGTTTCAAAAGACATAGTCATGAGATTTATAAACATAACAACCCTAAGGTGTAATGCATTTTAATCCCCAAAATGAAATGCATGAACACTCAGCAAGCAGACCCATGATATGAACAAGCAAGATCTATGTAGAAGGGCATTGAATTGCATCCTTAAACACCTAAGAATTCAAGAATTTAAAAAGTCAACAGAATTGTTGGTGAGTCACAGGTTTAATAACACTTAAACTGTTTGAAAACCATGTTTGAAAATGTTTGGCCATCATGATATTAAATAGTTGATTACCGTGGTTGTAAAGATTAAGCAAGAACCTTGAATTCAAAACTAACTATTTACCCACTCCTAGTGTTCTTCCCCGAGTACACCGAATGACCAGAATAACTAATGTACCCCTTGACTATAACCGTGGAGTCATGACTGAAGCGACCAAGTCAGGGCAGGGTTGTCAACCCAAATAGATCTACTCACAAGATATCATTTCGAATGAACTAATTAAATTCAATTAATAGCGGGAATTTAGGCATATAACATGAATCAACATGAATACACAGACTAGGGAAAATAAAAGAACATGAAAACATTACGTCTTATAATTGTCGTAATATTAGACAAAATTAATTTAAAATTGGCAATTATTGAATTCTCCCCCAAGTTAGAAAACAGAAATATAAAAAGGGGCCGTGAAGACTCACATGATATGTAGATGGATTGACATATAGGAATTTATATGTAGCCTAGAAAACGTCTACAAAGTAATGTTATGACGTGTTAGGGTTTGGCTATTTGGATTAGTGAATACGTCACCCAATGTTTAATGCTAAGTCTCGACAGTTATTACCCAATGATAGTGATGGAAATCCTAGGATATTATTAATTGGCTAATAAATAATATTAAATTTGATGGAGTTTATTATTTAGTTGAATAAATATATAATAATTGAATTTTCATGAAAGAAAAATACATATATTGAATAATATACGTTATTTTTCATAAAACGTCATGAAAATATAAATATTTAATTTATTACATATCTGTAAGGTTTTGAATCCCTTAAAATAATAAATAAAAATCTTTCATTTATTAAGGTTCAAATGTGCGTGTTCTACCGCTCGTCAATACACGGTTTTTGTCGCGTTTTACAAAAAAAATTTTGACACTTGAAAATATGTCCATTTCTATAAAGAAATGTTTCCAAAAATATATGAGGTTATATTTTGGTAAAATTCAGGTGTCGGTTCGTCCGGTTGTTAGCCGGTTTCACCGGTATATTCGTTATGACTTGTTTTATGACGTTTTGAGTTTTCTAATAACTTAGAAAATGTTTATGGATCTTTTTTTAATGTGTTTTATAGTTTTAAGTTGCCAAGTGTGCCGGTGGGAGTTTAACTTGTGAAAATTGACGTTTTCGCATTAACGAAAGTCATAATTTTTGTCCGGTTTACTTCTAAAACATTAATTTCCATATTTGAACTTCATGAAACACTTTTATATATAAAAATGAGTTTGTTTTAATTTCTGGACCAGATCTTAAATATGTTTAAAAACATTGCATATTTTAGTTCGTAAAGTCGCGTTAGGGGTTTCGATTATTTTGTTTTTGAACGTTTAACACTTCAGTTCAAAATGTGGCTTTAGAATTTGTTTTGGAATCTTACTAATACATGTGTATTAGGTCACAACTTGTCATAAGGTTTGTCATGTTTATTTTTACAATAATATCATAATTTTGGATTTTTATGACATAAAAATATTATGAAATTTCTTTTTGTGTTTAGTGGTCTTCTTTTAACAAAATAACATTTTATAAACTTAAAATGACCACATAACATATTGGTTTCCAAGTTTAATAACCAAATCATATGTTATGGCTACCTTCAGTAAAATCATATGTGACACAAATTTTATGACACACATTTATATGTATCATCTTATTCATCTTTTAGGAATTTATGTATTTTCCATACCTTTATTACTTCTAATATGATAAAATGACTTTTTCACCCAAAACATACATACTAGTATATTTAGATGTCCATGGTTCTTAATGATTTTTGAAGCATTTTTACAACATAATGTCATTTATGTTAAGACATAATCATAATAACAATTATCTTTAAAAAACCACAAGTGTAACCATAATCTAATTCCATCAAGGTGCATGTAATGCTACTAACATCTTATATTGCTAGAAAAACATCAAGCAACAACATCAAGACTTGAATCGTGAACATGATTTTCTGACATAATATGGATGAACATGGAAATATTAGAGAGAAGTAAGGATTTTCTCACTTAAGCTTCCTTTCATCGGTTATGACTTAAATGGATTGTTGAACTAGCTTCCAGTTAAGCTCCAATCCCACCCTTGATCTTGATTTAGGAAGATAAGTGATAAGAAAGTGAAAGGAAGTTCATAAACATGATGAAAGAAATAAGGAATTAATAAGAGGAAATGAAAGATTAGAAAGAAAGAATGGAAGAATGATTATGAAATAGAGACAAAGAATGGATTACCTTGATGTAAGAAGCTCGGAAAAACTTAGATTGTGTGTTTGAATGGTGGAAATCGATGGTGATGGTGGCGGATTAAAGAGAGCCGAGAGATGGAGAGAAAGAGAGAGTGAAAGTTTTGTGATAAAATGGTTGTGGGTGTTAAGTATATAAGATTGTGGTTAGAGGGGCTTAGGTTCACGGGTTCAATTGAACCCATTAAGGCTCGGTTTTGATTTGGTCCGAACCAATGGAAAAAGAAGATAAGGAAGGGGCTTAAGCACTAGATCTTGGTTTACTTGAACCACACTTGAAATGGTTAGCTAATTGATCAAAGTGGGTGTGTATGTGAGCATGGAAACCGGCCAAAGAGGGGGGGGGGGGGAGGGAAAGCTTTCCATAGTGGTTAATAACCTTTGGTTTATAGTTTTGGTTGTACAATCGCTTACAACATTGTCCCATACCTTGGACACATAGAAGGCATCTAGGGGACAAGTAGATTAGGTTTATGGGTTGTCAATAGGCATGTGATTTTAACCCACAAAAGTCTAGTTAGTGTTTAGTTTGGTTTGGTTAAACCCGTTTAGGAAGGAGGGAGTAACCGGGAAAGAGAAAGAACAAGAAAAAGAAAAAAAGAGGGACTCGGGACTCGAACTCGTGACCGGGAGGAAAGAAAAAGAAAAGGGTTGGGCTCGGACCCAATCGGAAAAGAAAGAGAGGAAGGGGACGATGACCTATTTATATAGGCTGATATATGATTGGCCGAACCTCAAGTTCAACAAACTCCCCCCTCGGCATGTGCAGTATCATCTTCTCCATTAAACTTGTATCTTGTATCTTCAATCAAACTCTTCCTCGATCTTTGACGATGATTTCAATCTTAAATACTTGATATCGCATCGTGTGTAATCTCTTTATCAACAATCTTCAGAAGACTTGAAGTTGTGATGTTCTCTTCCCACTTAGAAACCTGCCAACATAAATAATCTTGGTGCAAAATGTCTCTTCGAGACTCCAAGATATTTTGATTTTGTATTTCGTGTTGATCAATCGAAAACAAATAAGAAACAAAATCTTTTTGGCTTTTAGAAACTTTATATCAAAACACACCTAAAATCTTTTTGGTATTTTCTGATAAGAAACGCAAAATAATACAGAATCAGACACTATTTTTGTCTTTTGTGAGAAAGATCACAACTTGGGATCATATCAGGTATAACATGATGAACTACATTTCAATGTCAATTATTGAAGCAAATAAGCCATGCCGATTGCAGATATAATTTGTCCAACTTTAAAACTCTGGCACAATCATACTCATAACATCTGGATATGTTAAGGTATTGATTAAATTTGCATTGACCAGTGTACCCCACACTATCAGACATACTCAGATATGCTTTTGCTTATCACATTTTGTGATTTCATTTGTGATTTTAATCACATAATGATTGTAACCATGATATAGTCAACTGTGTTCCATGCAAAAAGAAATAAGAACGTTAAATCGTCTACCTTAAGGTCGATCTTTCGATATGCAGATAAGGCCTCGGATTTAACAAAATAAGAAAATAAAACAAGTTGAAGTTGCATAACTCAACAACAATCAGGACGGTACTCCCGTACACGCAGAGAAAGTCCGATGAGTTATATGAAACACTAAAGAAAATAAAGCAGAACGTTAAACGAACAACAATCAGGTCGATCTTTCGATACATAGAGAAAGTCCGATCGTTTGACAAAATAAAGAAAATCAAACAAGTTAAAATCTTTGCAAAATGAACACATGTATACACAGTGACTTCTCATTTTATTTTCCACATATCCTTTTCTTGATATATCATAAGATATGCATCAAGATGTTGTCCACTAGGTTAAGCATCAGATTTAGTGTATATCACATTTGTATACTTTCTGATTTGCCGAGCCTACCTTGCACATTGATCAAATGGTCTTATGGCTTTTTCATCTATTTTATCCATGAGTCAGACAATGTCAGCCAATGTACCATCATTTCCCAAACATGTCGGATACAATTTTTTATTTTTCAATGTTTTTGGCTTTTTGCATTTTTCAAATGTTTTTGTCCTTTTCAAATTTCTCCCCCTAAAAATGACAACTCTATTTATAGATTTTCATTTTTAGGATTTGAAAAACAAGACACGTTTTTTGTATGTTTGCAAAAACAAATTCCCCCTCAGAATGAGACGGAGGAAAAAAAACAAGAAAAATTGATCAACCAACACAAATACTAGCAATTTAGCATGTTGAAAAACAAAATTGATTTTGAAATGCAATTTAATTAGAACAGATATTTCACAATCAGCAATTCAGCAATCACCGAATGGTCTTCCTGAAACACCTGCTTGAGACCAAATAAAACATTAGTCACGTTGGGATCGACCCGAATCAACAGCGTCGGGTCGCCCGGTGTCTTCCACAAATTCCTTGTTAGCCTTGGAAACAACTTTTGGTTTCCAAATTTGTAAAATTTTTAATTTTTGATCGGAACCAGAATCAGATTCAACTGACGAACTTGATTTAGACCAAAACGATTTACGAGTTGATTTAATCTTTGGGGACCATGGTTCATAAAAAATTTGACCTTTGTTATCCATATATTTTACAGTTTTGTGGATATTGTAGGGATATGATCATGTAATAGTAAGCGTATGTCCGGATATTATTTAAGCCTACGGGGTCACACGTCTCGACACCAAATGTATTAATATTAATTAATAGTTAATTAATATTTATCACGAACATTTAACGAGGTTTCGTTAAAAACTAACAGTTAATTGTTAACAGAGGGGTGTTAGTTGTAATTAGAGAGAATTGTAATTGGATTACAATTAAGAAAAGGTTGTGGATAAGGCCTCTAGGCCGAATTCGGCTAGGGCTCTTATGCCTATCCCTTTTGTTTGTTTATCAAGTAATCTAATCCTATAAATAGACCCTCTGGGTTTAAGGATTAGTTGCTGCTTTTATCAGATAAAAGAAAACTCTAATTCTCTCTCTATACTCTCTCGAATTGGGCAACAAGAAAACCCAAGGGGGTTGCGATTTCTTGTGTGGTTCGACCAAGCCTACATCAAGAGGAGTTCGTGATCGGTTGCTAGCACATAGCATTGGTGTGTCGTGTGTGCGATCGTAGAGGGATTTGTGTTAAATCCTCCAAGAGATCAAGTCTTGCCGAGCTAAAAAGGTACACGTTCTAAAACCGGTTAGTTAGATTAATTCATAGGTTTCTTTCCGCTGCGTACTCGTGTTTTGATAATAGTTATATAACCTAACAGTGGTATCACGAGCCACCTATGATTTTAATTAATTACCGGGAATAAAACTTGGAAGGGGGGTAACCAAAACAAGATTCTAGCTTTTCGATTCATTTAAAAATCGTGTTTTACAATTGGAAAAGGTTTCGCAATTGGTAAAAACGAAAAAAAATTCGATGGAATAGGACTTTTCGACCCGATCGAAAAGTCCCTGATTGAAAAACGCTTCTCGACCCGATCGGAAACCCTTGATTTCCGATCGGAAAACCTATTCCGGTGCGGAGACCCTTGATTTCCGACCGGAAACCCTACTTTTCGATCCAAATCGTAAAGTGTTTACGAACTGGTCGAAAAGTAACCGATCGAAAAGGCTTTTCGGGCCGATTGAAAAGTATCCGATCGGAAAGGTTCCGATCGGAAAGGCTTTTCGACCCGATCGAAAGTCCACGATCTAAAAGTACCCGATCGAAAACCCTGTTTCGATCTGAAACCCCTGCTTTCCGATCGAAAACTCAAATAATGAATCAAAAACCTCTTGACGAATCGGAAACCCTTATTTTTAGCTCTAAAATTTGATTTTTGTGATCTAAAATTATAAATCCAAGTTTTTTTGTTATTATTAGATAATTGTTATGAACAACATGTTGTACCTTTAAGATTTTAAAGTGTTAAAAAGAAGTAAAAACCATGATGTTTCATGCAAATCGTTCATGGTTCTTACTTAAATGAAAGAGGATTAAATTAAAATTATATTAGATAATTAGAAACCCTAAGATTATGTGATTATCTGATAATTGTGACATAATAAAAGGATTATTGCAAATTTGTTTTATGGGTGAGCAATAATCCTTTGATCGGGTCGAAAAGCCTTTCCGATCGGATACTTTTCAATCGGCCCGAAAAGCCTTTTCGATCGGTTACTTTTCGACCAGTTCGTAAACACTTTACGATTTGGATCGAAAAGTAGGGTTTCCGGTCGGAAATCAAGGGTCTCCACACCGGAATAGGTTTTCCGATCGGAAATCAAGGGTTTCCGATCGGGTCGAGAAGCGTTTTTCAATCAGGGACTTTTCGATCGGGTCGAAAAGTCCTATTCCATCGAATTTTTTTTCGTTTTTACCAATTGCGAAACCTTTTCCAATTGTAAAACACGATTTTTAAATGAATCGAAAAGCTAGAATCTTGTTTTGGTTACCCCCCTTCCAAGTTTTATTCCCGGTAATTAATTAAAATCATAGGTGGCTCGTGATACCACTGTTAGGTTATATAACTATTATCAAATATGATTTTGTTTATAAAATAAAATTTGTGTCCTAAAAGTCAAAAGAAACACCGGCTCACCCATTTGAACACACTCTAAGAGAGGTATAAGTCGGGTCGCTCTGCTTCCCTAAAGTGGGTAGGTTTTTAATTGCAAAAGTTGCAAACCTCACCCCTACGCTTCTTTGTGTGTTGCAAATGGAGCTACCGAGCTCTTTTGATTTGGAAGACAAACGAAGAATTTTATAAACACATTATGTGATGAAGAAGTGCATGAATCTTCACACATAACCTTTTTGATCACGCATCAAAATTGTTTTGACCCAATCCAAACTTAAGTCTTTGCCATCCACCTTGTAAAGGACACTTGTGGATGTCATCTTACTCATTGGTACACAATGGTAAGATGGCATTTGCATGACAAATTCCCACTCATTGGTACACAATGGTGGACAATTTGTGCGTTCTTGGCTGGACGACTTAAAACGAGCTAGGCGGTGATACCCTTGGCCCGTGGCAAAAGATGGGATGAAACATGACTACAAATCACTTGGTGCAAGTTGTAGGTCCCATAAAATCTAGGAATTGTATTTGGAATACAATTAGTGATCGTCACTTACCATTTGAATGCATCATTTCTAGCAGATCAACTGATGAAATGATGGCATGTCAATTGGATCCTAGCCTTAATAAGCTTAATTGTTTAAAATGTTTAAACAATGGGTAATTAAATTTATTAAGGAAAAGATTATCGAAAATACTGATTTTTGAACTTAATCTGTTTTGTAGATGGCAACAAACCCTCCTCAAAACAATGTTGGTCATGCTTTTCGTCAAATGTTTGAAAGAGAAAAGCTGAACGGATCTAACTTCAATGACTGGTACCGTCAACTGAGGATTGTCCTAAGAGTTGAACGGAGGACCGATGTCCTTGAACATCATTGGCCGACCGAGCCAGCTGCTGATGCTTCTGAGCAAGAGAAAGCGTTCTACAACGCAGAGTACAGCAGATACGATGAGGTTGCTTGTATGATGATCTCGAGTATGACTCCTGATCTTCAGAAGCAATACGAATTTCATACACCTTGTGATATGATCAAAGAGCTAAAGAAGATGTATGAAAAACAAGCTGGTGTCGAATTGTTCGACCTAGTTGTGGAACTCCACGACTTGAAGCTTGAAACTGGTAAATCGGTCAGTAGTCATGTGCTCAAGATGAAGAGCTACTTTGACAAATTGGAATCGCTAAATTATGGGTATAATCGTGCTATTGCAGTTGGCATGATCCTCAAATCGCTTATGAAGGATTTTGAGGGTTTTGTGCGCAACTACAACATGCATAGTATGACTAAGACTATACCTGAGCTTCATGCTATGCTTGTCGAGTATGAAAAAACGATTCCTAAAAAGGCCACTGAAACACCCCAAGTTCTTATGATCAAAGGGGGTAAGATCCAAAAGGCTAAACGACCGCAAAAGGGGGAGGGCAAGATTGATGGCAAGGGTAAAGGCAAGGCTGTTGCCCATATCCCTAAAGCCAAGCAAACCCCTCCGGCCCCTAAAGAGCATCAGGCTAAGGACCAGATCTGTCACCATTGTGGTGAAGTCGGACACTGGAAGAGGAACTATCCTACCTACCTAGCTGAGTTGATGAAGAAGAGAAAGAATACTAGTGGGACTAGTACTTCAGGTATCTTCACAATTGAATTATTTTCCTTTTCTAAGAGTGATTCATGGGTGTATGACACCGGCTGTGGAACTCACATCTGTAATTCGTTACAGGGTCTTAGAAAGAGGAGGAAACTGAAGCCTGGGGCTTTGCAGCTGTTCGTTGGAAATGGTTTGCCAGCAGCTGTGGAAGCTATAGGAGAATTTCATTTAATTCTGCCTTCTGGGTTATCCATTGTATTAGACAATTCTCATTATGCACCTTCTATCACTAGAGGTGTTATTTCAGTTTCTTTGTTGAAAAACCAAGGATACATTAATGTTTTTAATGATATCAGTATTTCAGTTTCTAAAAATAATGTTCATTATTTTGATGCTATTCCTTGTGATGGCATTTATGAAATTGATATGCGTGGTTGTGTTTCAAATAATTCAATGTTCACTGTTAGCAAACAAGCCAAAACTAGTTTGGACTCTACCTATCTTTGGCACTGTCGTCTTGCCCATGTTGGCAAAAAATCGCATTGAAAGACTTCAACGTGAAGGGATCTTACAATCAAATGATGAATCATTTGATCAATGCGTTTCCTGTATCTCAGGAAAGATACGAGAAAACCCTTTCCGAACAAGCCGCAAAGGGCAAAAGAGCTACTTGGACTCATCCATACTGATGTATGTGGCCCATTTAGACATGTGTCAAGAAAAGGTGCTAGCTACTTCGTAACTTTCACGGATGATTTCAGCCGTTATGGTTATGTTTACTTGCTTAAACATAAACATGAGGTATTTGAAACATTCAAAGAGTTCAAGAACGAAGTTGAAAATCAACTCGGTAAGACCATCAAGATCCTTAGATCGGATCGTGGTGGAGAATACCTAAGCCAAGAGTTTAAGGATTATCTTAAAGCGTGTGGAATTGTCCAACAGCTTACTCCTCCTTACACTCCTCAGCATAATGGAGTGTCTGAGAGGAGGAATCGTACCTTACTAGAGATGGTGAGGTCGATGATGAACCTTACAACTCTCCCATTATCATTTTGGGATTTTGCTCTAGAAACCGCTGTACGCGTTCTAAATATGGTTCCAACCAAGAAGGTTGAAAAGACACCATATCAATTATGGCATGGAGAAGTCCCTGTGTTGTCTTACTTAAGAGTCTGGGGATGTGAGGCACTTGTGAAGCGTGATACGCCTGACAAATTACAACCCAGGACTACTAAGTGCATCTTCGTGGGATACCCAAAGGAAACAATGGGTTACTACTTCTATAATTCTTCAGAAAACACTGTTCGTGTTGCTCGATATGCTGAATTCTTTGAAAAAAAAATTTATAGCTCAAGAGAACAGTGGGAGAATTGTAGAACTACTAGAAGATGTGTCACCTTCTGAAACAACTAGCAATCATCAACTTAGGGGGGGGGGGAATGTTCAAAGAGATGAACCTCAAGTCGATGATGTTGCGATTCCACTTCGTAGATCCGAAAGGGTCGTACGTAATCCGGATAGATGGATTGGTCTAGTCGAATCCAAGGATAACGCATCAGGAGATCTCAATGAGCCTCAGAACTTCAAAGCTGCATTATCAGATCCGGAATCTGACAAATGGCTTGAAGCTGCGAATGTGGAAATGAAATCCATGCAAGATAACCACGTTTGGACCCTGGTTGATCTTCCTCCTAACGCAAGAACCGTTGGGAGCAAATGGCTCTTCAAGAAGAAGACCGACATGGATGGAAATGTACACACCTATAAAGCTCGTCTCGTGGCGAAAGGTTATACTCAACGTTTTGGCGTTGACTATGATGAGACCTTTTCACCAGTAGCAGACATGTACTGCGATAACTCGGGTGCATTAGTCACCGCCAAAGAACCTGGAGTTCAAAAGGGCGCCAGACACTATGCCAGGAGATATCACTACGTTCGTGAGCAGATCGAACTAGGTGAAATCAAATTACTCAAAGTTCACACAGATATTAACTTAGCTGATCCTTTCACGAAAGCTTTGTCGAGGCCGAAACTTGAAAGGCATGCCGAGGGCATGGGACTTAAATTAGCTAGTTAAATCATGTATGTCTGATGTTCGGTGTTTGGATAAAGGACATTAAGCAATTTCTGTTTATATAATGAAATAAAGTATTTGATATGTTTGATTTCATTTAATGGTTAAGTTGTGTCCTATATTTGCATGTTTAATCCTTGAGTACTTGTCAAGTATTCTAAATTGTCCATTGTCGATTAACTATATGGGAGTATAGTTAAACTAAGACAAAATCTGAGTGATTGGTTTGGATGGTCCCACCAAACTCACATGGTATTCATTGGATGCATACTGGACTGACCCACTAACGAATTGTCACTTTATGGATCGGCGTCATTGAGTGAAATTCGTAAATGGTTGCTTTACTTATCCTTAGACTTGAGATACAAGCAGGTCATGCATGTATGGATTGCACTTACTTGATATAGGTCTAACTATCCTGAATAAGGTAGTACAAAAGGGCTATTATCAGTAAGTGTAGTGAAGTATGTGACTTGACACGTGTAGTCAAGAGGATTTGTTCCTTCAGCTTTGTGCTGATGCAGATACCACCGGGCCCCTCATTGGACTAATTAAGATGTTTGCATGGCCGTGCCCAAATGAAATCTAGAGATGTCTCGATTTGCAATTTGGTAATCTTAAGTTAGTTGTGAGAATGAGAAACAGAATCGTTAAAGTATGGAATGACTTTGATCCGTATCCATATTTAACACGGTATCGGTAACAAAGGGATAGTAAATTACTGTACCATTTTAAATACACTTTGAGAAACTGTACTTAAATATTTCTGGGAGCATTGGCGTGTTGCTAGACGCTAACCAATGTTATTACCTTTACTATTGCTAGCTCAAGTGGGAGCTGTAGGGATATGATCATGTAATAGTAAGCGTATGTCCGGATATTATTTAAGCCTACGGGGTCACACGTCTCGACACCAAATGTATTAATATTAATTAATAGTTAATTAATATTTATCACGAACATTTAACGAGGTTTCGTTAAAAACTAACAGTTAATTGTTAACAGAGGGGTGTTAGTTGTAATTAGAGAGAATTGTAATTAGATTACAATTAAGAAAAGGTTGTGGATAAGGCCTCTAGGCCGAATTCGGCTAGGGCTCGTATGCCTATCCCTTTTGTTTGTTTCTCAAGTAATCTAATCCTATAAATAGACCCTCTGGGTTTAAGGATTAGTTGCTGCTTTTATCAGATAAAAGAAAACTCTAATTCTCTCTCCATACTCTCTCGAATTGGGCAACAAGAAAACCCAAGGGGGTTGCGATTTCTTGTGTGGTTCGACCAAGCCTACATCAAGAGGAGTCCGTGATCGGTTGCTAGCACATAGCATTGGTGTGTCGTGTGTGCGATCGTAAAGGGATTTGTGTTAAATCCTCCAAGAGATCAAGTCTTTCCGAGCTAAAAAGGTACACGTTCTAAAACCGGTTAGTTAGATTAATTCATAGGTTTCTTTCCGCTGCGTACTCGTGTTTTGATAATAGTTATATAACCTAACAGATATATGCAGTCGTTGGACAATCAGCAGCTAGATGTCCCTGTTGATGACATACATAACAAAGTCTTTCTCTAAAATTGTTTGAAAATTGTTTTGATTTTTGAGAATCAGATGAATGGTCAGAATGAAAGTTATCAAAGAAACCATCAGAAGAAGGGACTCCTTGAAGATGAAGATCTTCCAGAATAATAAGAAAATTCCTCCTGGGATGGTGATGTCTTTGCAACTTTTGCCTTAGAAGCCTTAGAAGCCTTTACTGATTTCTTTGCTTGAACTGGGTCTTCGAACACTTTGTAACCTAAACCTTTGTGTTTAGATCCTTGAGTCTTTGAAGAATTGGACGAATAACCCGAAGCAACTCTTGACTTAGCATCACTAGTGAATTTGTCTTTGATATCCTTCAGCTTGTTCTTTTCAATCAAAACATTTTCTTCTTCGGTTGCAGATGAAGAACTCGAAGCAACCTTATCAAACACTTTCTCATTTTCCAGCAATACAGACTTTGAAGTAAATTTTGGAGCTTCACCCAAAGGTTTCTCCTTCGTTTTACTTGGACTTGTTCTTCTTGGGTGGAGTAGCAAACTTTGAATAGTCATGAAATTCATTGTTTGGATCAATCTGAGCAGAAGTAACTTCAATCAAATCAACTGGTTGAGGTACCAAGTGAATATTTTCTTCCTTAGACTTCTCTGAACTCTGATCCTGCTTGTATAAGAAATTTAGCAATGTCGGTGACAAATTGCAATTCTTAACTTGTCTTTTCAACTCCAAAATCTCCAATTTCAAGTCATTAATTTTCTGTTGACCTTTAAACACCTCTTGTTGTGACCTGATGAATTTTGCATTGAGATCATCATACTCATAAGTTTGTAACTTCCTGATTTCACATTCAGCATATAATTCTTCAAGTACATTTTCTCTCTTTTGCTTGTAGATCTCAACATGTTTTGTTAATACTTCATTCTTGTCTCTGTAAAGAACATTTTCATCTTGAAGAATAGAGATCTTATTTTGAATTTTTTCTACAGTAACAACAGTTTTATTAATAAGAGCAGTAGCTTCTTCATATTTTTGCTGAACCGGATAACTCTTCTCAAATAGATTCTCAAAATCATGAGCTGCGTCTAACGCTTCAGCTTTGGCTTTCTCACACTCTGCAGCCAATTGAGTGTTTTCCTTCAAAACATCTTCATGAATATGAACCAACTCATAATACTTCTTTTGAAAATCCTCCAACTCTTTCTTTAACACCACAATTTCTTCAGTTGAAATTTGGCGACGTTGTTCAAAACTTGCAATTTCCTTGAGCAACTTCTCACATTTATAACATTTGAATTCGTCATCTTTTGAACTCTCAGAAGTCTTAGGTAATTCTTCTTGAACCAAAGAAGCACTTGAATAAGAATTAGAATCAGTCAGAAGATTATCATCATCATCATGATGCACAGTCAAAGCAATTGAGATTGGAGTATGATTCTTTTTAACTGCTGAATCTGCATTCCAGGCAAATTCATCTGGATGCCAAAATGTTTCAGACACATCATTAGCAAAAGTAACTGATTTCTTCTCAACTTTATCAACTTCTTTTGGTGAATGAAATACTAAGTGTGCATGTTGACCAGTTTTCAATTTAAGATCTCCAGAACTTGGACATTCTCGAGCAAAATGACCATAATTTGAACACTTGTAGCATTTCACTTTTGACTTAGCCAAACCAATTTTACCATCCTGATTCAATCGCTTCTTCCCAGTTCTGTTAAAAAAATTCTTTGTTCTTCGAACCAACATTGCATATTACCAATTCAGATCCATTTCTTCCAAATGATCATAATCAATTCAATCATATTCTTCATTAGTTAATTCAGCATTACTCACATTACCAGTGATAACACCAAAATATGAAGATACCAAAGCAGACATCAACGCATTATAATCATCGACAGTTTGAAGAGACAATGCACTTTGATTTGAAGAGCTCGGAATTGAAACAGGACAACCAGCAGAAAAATAACTAGGAGTTTCAGATTTACCTACCAGAAATGCTGTAGGAGGTGCGGAACTAAGAATATTAGATTTCCCAGCATTTATGGTTGAATCATTGTTACCATAATACACTGTAGGATTTTGAACTTGCTCAGGAAGTGACTTGTTCACCTTTAACTCCATATCCCTTGCTTGGATTCTTTGAATTAGATCATTAAAAGACAATTTTGGATAATCTTTATCATTAGTGATCATCATCACATAATTTTCCCATTTTTTAGGTAAGGCTTCCATGATCTTTTCTTTCTTATCAGCTTAATCTTTTGTAAGATTCACCAACTTCATTTCACTCATTAAGTGAGCAAATCTTGCAATCAGATTTGGAATCGATTCATTTTGATAATTCTTGAAACTGTCAAATTTCTTCTTCAACACCTTTTGTCGACTTTTCTCGTACTCGTCATTGCCTTCGCATCGCTTTTCTAGAGCATCCCAAAAACTCTTTGCGGTATAGTTGCTTGAAAATTGATGTAGTAAATCAGTAGGCAATGCCATTGTTAAAGTGCCATAAGCCTTTTTCTCAGCTTGATATGCTTTCTTTTGTTCACCGGAAAGCTTCCTTTGAAGAATTGGTTCCCCGTTCTCACCTATAGGATATGTATATGGTTCAGAATATGATAACCACATATCGGTATCATTTGTGGAAACAAACGCTTCAAATCATGTCACCGAACTATGATATTCTTCCAATTTGAGTAATTTGGGAACTTTCTGACTTGTTCCAATTTCATTATCATAGTTAATCATTGTTTGCATCGTTGCCTGAACCGAATTTTGAATAGCCGCGAATGCTTGAAAATCGGACATTTTGAAAAATCTGATTACTGTTCACTCCGAACCTTGTCCGAACTTCCTCTGAACTGTCACCGAATATAGAGCGAACTTGGCTACGCCGAACTCTCCCCGAACCTGACCTTCGGACGGGCACAAACCAAACAACTCCGAACACTCACCGAACTCTATCCGAACGTTGACCGATCCCTCACCGAACTCTCACCGAACCACAATAATGGCCGATCTCCGTCCGAACTTGGAGTTCGGAGCGGTTACACCGAACGTGTCTGAACCTCAAATGAGACAGATTTCACTCGACATCATTTTCTCGATTTTCAACATTTTTTACTGGAATTTTCGACAGTAATTCAAGCAAAGTTGATAGAAACAACTCAGGAATGAATTTTGAATGAAAAGCACAATTTGGACAATCAAACGAACTAAAAAATGATTGACATTTTCGCAAAAACATGAATTTAAACTCAAAACTCCGAGAAACACTGATTTCTGACTAGTAGAGCAAACCAAATGCTCTGATACCACTTGAAATTGCTTGAGCGTGTGGATCTTCTACTTAGTCGTAAGGAAGTCAATGTAAACGAGTAAAATACGAAGAGTAAATACAATGAAACTAGTTATAACCACAGAGAATCACAGAGTACACTCAGAGAATATATGACACGGAAGCTCTACAATTCTATACAAGATGACCTATTTATATAGGCTGAAATACGATTGGCTGAACCTCAAGTTCGGCCACACGTTCGGAGCTGTCCGAACTCCAGGTTCGCTGGGAGTTTGGACCTCAGCATCCTTGTGTGATTCATCTTGTATTCAATACTTCACATGACGATCAGTAACCGTGTATCAATAGTTGCGGGCCAGCGGGTTGGGCCGCAAGAAGGAAAGAAAAAGGAAGGAGAAAGAAAATGGGCTGGTTGGCCCATTGGGCTCACTAGGCCGGTTCAGGTCTCGGGTCGAGTCGAGGTGAATCCGAGTCGATCCAATGAGTCTAGTGAATATTTGCTTGTATTAAAACGATTAACGGGAATGAATTTGGATTTTTGACACGAGTTCGGACGAATTGTATAAATTTATATATAAAACGGAAAAAATGAACTTCGTGTTCTATTCGACGAATGGGATTGGAATGTCACATGTCTTGATGTTATGATGATTGATATGTACACTTTGAAGATTTTCGATTTATTATATTCAAAGACGTTGTTTGACGGAAATATAATACGTTTGAATTACCATTTAAATCTAACGTATGATTGAATTGAATATAGTTTAAAATATAATGGCTAAGTTTTATGAATATAAAACTTTTTTTTGGAATGAACTCGTTGTTTGAATAAACGACTTGGTTTGAAACCTGTTACGCCGTAACGCAATGTTTTGAAAATAAAAAAATGATTACTTTATAATTCTTATTATTAAATTTCCACAAAATTATATCTTATGAAATATCTTGTTATTGAAGCTCCGTTTGAATAAACGTAGAACTTTGTGAATGACTTTCAATACGGGTACGGGTTGTCAGACCTAGTTTGACTATGGTGGCACGCAAGTTCGACTAATTTGAATAATAAGCCTAATGCACATAGAAATCAGATAATTGTACGCTAATATAATATTAAAGATAACCTGATATATACGGGTTGTCACATCCGTGTTGTGACCGAAGTCTTCATGATAGGCACATCACGTGGACCTAGTACGTGGTTATTTTGGTGCGCAACGGTTACACCGTACCAAATGGTATGCCGCTGACCAAAATGGTCTGTTGACTTTCTAGTACGTGGTCAATGGTCCGTTAAGGTTTTTGGTCAACTGGTTAATGGCCCGCTGAAGTATATGGTACGTTAGAGTTTATGGTCCGCCGCAAATTTCTGATGCATTTATGACGGCCCCAGCCAGGGGCTGCCGCCCCTTGGCCCCGCTTCTCGGGGGCGCTGCCCTCGAACCCCCGTTAATCAGTAAATAAACATTTGGGGGGTAGTTTCAAGAATGGGGAGAGGTCTTGGAAATTTCAAAGAAGAAACCAGTTATCGGGTTTACTCTTGATTCGATAGTTGTGAATTTATAATGAAGAGTTACCAGATTCCGGTGCTTATCATGAGTTAGTCGTCGAACTTCTGAATGATGTTTGTGGGTAGTCACGGTTTTTGATGATGGGCATATATTCAAAAACAAGTTTCTGTTGATGGACAGAGATTCAGAAACTGGGGTGTGATTACTTTGGAACGTTTGTCGGAGATTATCTTTTTACACAAACATAAAATATGTGATTCCATTGCGAGCTACCTGAAGAACATATTGCTTGTGGGGTTGGAATCGAGAATTGAATATGTCACATGTTTAGGGGGAAAATTGGGACCCTTGAAAATTTCAAAGTAAGGTTTTATTTGATGAAAAATGGAAAATGTGAATATTCAATAGCAATCAGTTCAGGGATGATGGTACTTTGTGATCTTCATGGAAAGGTGATGTATTCTGATGTTCGTGCAAACCGATATGTCAAAGTTTTCGATTATAGTTTGGAACTCTCTGTCATATGCCCGATACTTTCTTGAGTTGTAAAGACTTGGTGAGGTTCCAGTCTACAACGAGATATGCGTTTACCGGAGTTATATATTGGGATGTATTTCATGCTGAGGGGGAATTTCTATGATTAAATATGCTGATTGTGTTGGTTTTCATAAAGAACAGAATGTATTACAAGTTAGTGAAGATTATGAATTGTTGTCCACATGTAGTGATGTTCGTGGATGTCTTTACAAGTTTCCGGGTAACAACTGATGAAGTGAACCATTATCATATATGTCGGTTCTAATTGGATGGCTGTGCTTGAAGCTAGGGGGAACTTTGTTGGTTGTGGAGATTGTACAAGATTTGAACTGTTTCCTGCATGCCTGATATTCAATCCAAGGGGAGTTTGCTGAAGTTCGAGATTTCAAGATGTAGCAGACTGACTGATGAGGATTGTTGGAAGACAAAGACCTATATTCGATAGTAATGTCCAAGGGGGAATTTGTTAGAGCATGTTCAGGGTGTGGTCATTACTGTGCGAATTATGTAATTATCTAGATTGTTGAAATAGCTAGGTTGCCAACGTACCATGAAGCATACCAAATGGTACGCTGGGTAGTCTGGTACGTTGGGCATGAATACCTATAAATAGGTGAAGCTTAGCTGTACAATTTAGATTTCTGGTCATTTGTCTTTGTGTTGAGAGGAGAGATCTGTCCAACCTCTCCCAGAGCTTCATTGATGTACACTTCTTCGGTTCGTAACCTTTCGACACAATAAATGATTAGATTTCTCTGTCTCTATCTTTCTATGATCTGGAAACGATTCGTATCGTGTTTTAACACGATCTTCCTCCAGTCTCTTGAATCCTAGTGCTCTGTTCCCTACTTCGTCTAGTTTCTGACAAGGATTCATCACTAAATCTTCATAGAATGTTGAATCCTTCTTCAGTCCCATCTTGAATGCTTGTACAGCAGTTGTGATATCCAGGTTTGGGATGTCCAAAGCCTCCCAGGGGTTGTAGAGACCTTCTTATCAAAGTTCACATTCTTATTTTTTGATGAGAGGAACAAAGGTGGAGGAGGAGGGAAAGCGAGTGAAGCCGAGGTGGTTAAAGATTTTGAATCGGATGAAGTTTTAGGTTGTGAAGCCATTTTTATGAACTTTATTAAAATTAGATTTAGAATCAATTTGGCAAGAGTTTGAAAGATGGTTTGCACCACTTGAATCGTGGTGGACGCTAAATTGTTTTGACCAAAAATTATAAACCTAACTTTAGTGATCAAATTAGTTTGTGAGGTGCGGTGCCCACGATGCACGCATATGCGTCCTTGTGTGAAATACTGTTTAACAGTTTTAATAAAGGTAAAGCTATCAAATTGCTCATCACAACCAATGGTTTACTAGGATTTAAGACAAAACACCAGGATTTGTACGAGCTAAAAAGCCCTTAAACCTTAGATGTCTCTAAGGACCGCCCGCTTAAAAAACCTCGGGGGTGATAAAACACAACACCAATTATGAATGCACAGAAAAGATTGATTGCAGAGGTTTATAGCAAGAAGTGTAACACTCCAATTTTCGTAAGCAGGCTAAGAATGATGTTCGGGAATGTTTTTGAAAGGAAATAAAGGGAGGTGAAAGAGTGGGACGCTTGGGTGGAACAAGAACTTGAAAATGGGAGATTGTCTATGTTTCTGAGGGAATACAACCGTATCCGTTACAATGGATACGTTCGTATCTGGTGGAGCGGATCCGGGCCGACAAAATTGCAAGTCGTGATACAGCCGTATCGGGTTATGTCAATACGACTGTATCAGTCCAAGAAGTATAAAATGTGTATTTGACTATTTTTCATTATTTTTCATGAAATTTTCTGGATAACTCATATGTGAGAGCTGTTGTTGAGTTCCAGAAGAGTTGTTGAAGGGATTGGGAAGCCAGAATACATCAAGATCACAAGGGTAAGTGATTTCATGCTTAATTTATTGATGTTGAATGTTTAGAGGGTTTAATCATGAAATCTATGATTTTGCTCAGTTTGAGGATTGTGGTGACGATCTGTGAATGATAGTGTGCTTCTGATCATTAAGAGCAAGGCAGATTTGAGGTTACTTTATACATGCATGCATAATTTCTATAATTGGAAAGTTAGGGTTTGCATGCAAAGATCAAAGGTGAATTTGGTTATTTCCAGTGGTTTGTTGAAAGGGTTTTGTGTTTATATGTAAAAGGAATGATTCTGGAAGCAAGGAACGGGTAAACGACCACTGGAAATGGCCAAAATTGTAGATTTTGGGTTTTGTTGGGATGAATACGCCCGTATTCAGGAAAAGGATATACGGTCGTATTCATTTTAGTGATGAATACACCCGTATTGGGGTTATTATGATATGGTCGTATTCATGGGTTAGTCGTATCAGAAAGCTATTGGGGTTGTATTGCATGTATGGAAATCATGCAACTCACATTTGTAATCGACCTGCGATACAGCCGTATTTGTATAATGTAATACGGTCGTATCCAGGGTGATTAGAATGTGAAAGTTATTTTAATTAGGGAAATTGAGCCCGTAAGGTCGGGTTCAAGTCAGGGGGTTAATCTGTAATCATTGTGGTACCCTTCAGGGAGTCTTAGGAAAGACATTAGGAATATCTGGGTATACAGTTGATTAGCAAGGGATTAATCGGGCAGTTTGCAAAGTTAGCTAGCGTGAGTTCTAAGAGCCAGTTTTTATATGCTTTAATGTTTTGGGCTGATATGCATATTTATTACTTTTTTTATATGTTTTAATGTTTTGGGCTGATATGCGTATGTATTAGTTTTAAATACCCGAATTGTTTGTAGAATTATGAATAACTATTTTGAAATTGTTAAGGAAGGATAATGGTAACGAGTAATGTAAGATGGAAAATTATAAAATAACGGTTTAGGTTATCGCATTATGGTGTGGGGGTCAAGGGTAAGGAAGTCTAAGAGGGTTTATGTAATAGTTGGTGGCTGCATGTAAATTACGTTGGTTCATTTCTTGGTAAAAATAGTGGAGTCGTCCTCAACCGGATTGAAGATTGCTCATCTCTAGTTGTATTAAGGGGGTGGTGGATAAGCTGCTGGTACATCCTATATATAAAACTCTAGGGAACAATAGAAGATGATGCTAAAGTTTATACCGTGCAGTTAGAAGTCACGGGCCACAGTGAGACAGAACCAGTAGTGTTTATAGGGAGGGACCATCTGTTGGGTAAACCGGTGAGGGGCTTGGGGGATTAGAAGGGTTTTAACTACCGTCTTAACTCTTGGACATTGAACCAGGAGTGAGGTTCACTGAGCCTAGGCAGGGCCAAGAAGGGAAAAACTCTTGACTAGGAACCATTTAAGCCTAGGGAGGCATGATGGAAATGGGATGGCGGTCCAAGGGCAAGGCTAAGCTAATCTACTACCTTGTTCATGGAACGAGGCAGAAAACCTCACTAGGGGGTCGGGCCTTTCTGTGGGAGCGGGGATGGACACTTTATTAGGGGGTAGAGTGGAACGGACAGATTGTACAGTTAGGTCTGGGTGTCATTGCGAGCACCCGGAGTTAGTGACGACTGACTCTGTTCAAAGACGATGACGATTGCCTTAAGTGATACGCAAACAAAAGTAGGATTATGCTTTAGCTGTAACTTGCAGGGATTAAAGGGTATAATGGGGGATTATGGCTGGGATTAAGGTTCTAGAGATAAGGGGTGTAATGGGAGATTATACCCGGGGTAAACAACTTGTCAATAAAATAAGGTGTGTGATAGGGGATTACACCCGGGGTAATGTTTTCTACCTGAAAGTTATAAGTATGTTTATAAAAAGAATGTTTGCATGTTTATTATGTATAGAGCTGTTCTTTTATAGGGGACCCAAAAAGTTTTAAAACAGGACTTAAAGGAAAGTTAATGGTTTTTAGAATTTATAACTCATTAGCATAAGCTGACTTTTTAAAGTATGCATATCAGGTAAAGCAGGGGCTTCAGGCATCAAAGGAAAAGCTCATGCTTGAGCAAGTTATGTGGCATAGGATCAGGGGATAGTTATTGGCAGGCTGGCATAGATAGTAGTTGTGATGGATGTTTTGTTGGTATTCATATTTATGTTTGTAATGTATTTGGATGTTATACTTGGCCTTATTAAGTATGTTTTTATTTAGTTTTCGTTGCTTTGTTATCTCTGTTTATGCCATGTGTTCTTGAGTAAATCCCATGAGTGACCACTCCTGGTTCCAAGTCTGGGAGGTGGTGTCACACTAAGTGAGTGAATGTGAGTAAAACTATGAGTTCGAGAGCTTGGAGTCCCGTAAATGGTCCTATGCCACTTAAATTTATACATAAAGTCCCTAACTGACATCCCATATTTCCAGGGATGAAGTTTTTGTGTTTGGGGATGGTTAGAGTCTGAGTCTTACCTCCTCTATGTTGGGTTTTACAGTGGGTATCCTGGTTACCGATTTTAATTTTTATTAAAACCGATTAATTTTTTTAAATTAATTCATACTTAATTTAGCAGCAAAATTATTCTAAAACATCGCGAATACAAACCACAAACAGGATTAGTCACCAATCGCAACAAACACAGAAAAACAATTATTTGAAATAAATAATTAAAATTCATATCTAAATAAATTAGATATACCTTGGCGGGATCCGAGCAACCGCTCGAGAAACCCGAATTCAACGGACAGTCGCTATTACAAAATGAGACATCTGACCGAACCGGCGGGTCAGATCATCTACGGAGTCGACGACCATAGGTGGCGGCAACGGCGGCGGTGACGAAAAAACATGATCAACCAGGATCGTAACAGGAATTGTCCCCACGACGATCTCGTCACTGGTCGATGGCGGTGGCAGCGATACGGTGGCAGTGGTGGTGACCGGCAGGTATGCGTCGGTTGCGCCTGCAGCGCGATGACCACCAGCCAACGATTAACCAGTGGTGGATGGCAAGCCGCGTCAGCGGCGGCGCTAGTCGCGGCTGCGGCGTCGGTTGCGGTTCGGCTGGCGGCGACCGCTCGGGCTCATTCGGCTTCTTTCTCTAATCTCAAACACACGCTGGCTAAACGGGGATCCATTGGGATGAGGTGAGGATCGACGGTGGCGGCTACGGACGTCATAAATCCAATCGCCGGCGGCTTGGGAGTCGGCTTGGGGTTCAAGACAGCGAGGGAAGGATAGGGAGAATTAGGGTTGTAAATTTTTTAAGTAACTTCTTCTCTAATTCTCTCCCTCCCTATTTTAATATTAAAATCGTGGACCGGGGCTTTGACGGAATGGGCCCGGTTGCGATCCTATCCCATCCACCATTCGGATTAGTCTGTTAAACCAGTAACAACTGATCAATCCGTTTAATCAAAACACGAGCGCTTTAGTCGAAAACGTTTGGTCATTTAACTAAATAAATAAACAATTATTTATTTAATTGATCAATTGTTCGTTTTAATACTAATTAACGGGTAATTAGATTTATGGTCCATTGACCCGGGTGTAACTCTTACAGGTCAATATCGGGTCGGGTTTGTTAGTCTGTCGGGTCAGGACACCCTTTTTCCAACAGTCTCCCACTTGGACTGAATGCGACAGTTTAACGAGGGCAGTCAGAGGAACTCTAGCTATGCATGGTTACACCAACCAGTATTGACACTTTAAGTCGTCAGCCAAAGTATACTTGATTGTTAATCAAGCAGATTGATGACTTGTGCATTCATTGTCATATGTTCCTTTCCGTATAAGACATTGATGAATTATAAGACATGGACTCTCAAACATTATTCATAGATTATCGTTCTCGATACAATTCGAAGTGATCACCAAACACAAAGTAAGTTTAGGTGAGACCTCACACTTATCACTTGGAATCAACGAGGGCGCCATCTGTCTAACGGTTGTAGAAGTAAGAGTACAAAATCCCTTGTTGAGGCATACAGCTCCCACTAAACTTCAGATCCATTCCAAAAAGTAACCGTTATGGTTGGCAGTTACGCGACAAAGTTAGGCTACAATCAAAGAATGTTCCTTGGTAGACGGGAGTTCGAATATGCGTCCTAAGTATAAGGATACATTAGAGAATGCATTAATCAAGCAAGCAAGCCTTCCATGTTTTCGTTGCTTGATGCGAGTTACGTCCAATGTCATTCAGTAATGAGGTCCATGAGTTTGAACGTTAAACCGTTTTATGGTATAAGTAGTCACAATAGTCTTACTTTAGTATAGCTCCCACTAAACTAATCGATTACTGACATTTAGAACGACTTGATGTTCAAGGATTAAACGTATTAATATTGAACACATTTATGTAATTCATTATTGCATAAAACAGATGGAATAAGAATAATATGGATAACTGTTAATATACATACATCCAAATACTAAATTAAAACATGTCTTTAGCTAATCTAAGCCCTGTCGCTTCTCTGTGGCGAACATGAGTCTCTTGAGTCATTGGCTTAGTGAAGGGGTCCGTTAAGTTTTGATCTGTATGTACTTTGCTTATTTTAATTTCATTTCGGTCAACTACTTCTCTAATGTAGTGGAATTTTCCTTAGGATGTGCTTGGCCTTCTTGTGAACCCTTGCTCTTTGGCTTGAGCTATAGCACCTGTGTTATCGCACAGCATCTCGATTAGCTGCCTAATGCTTGGCACGACATCGAGATTGGATATGAATCTATTCATCTATAAAGCTTCCTTAGCAGCTTCTGAGGCGGCTATCTGTTTGGAGTCAGTAGTAGAATCTGATACTACTGGCTGTTTTGAGCTTCTCAAGGAAACAACCCCTTCATTAAGAGTGAAAACGAATCCCGAATTCGAACGAGTGTCATCTTGGTCAGTCTGAAAACTCTAGATATAATGAATTACATTAGCATTCGAAGATGGGGATGCCGCTCTTTCAGGCATCCTGGTACACTGGTCTGAATCCCTACTTCTATCATGTTAGTCGTCATTTTGAGACCCAGCATTCTGGTCAACATTCCTGGATCTGTCCTTCTTTTTTTCCAACAGCTCTTTCAGGTCCCCCTTGCTCAGGAGATAGCTGATCTCCTTTCTCAGGGCTATGCAATCTTCTGTTGTTACACCCCGCAAATGGCGAAACGTGGGCGTGTGACTGATTGGCATCATGATCATGGTTATGAATGATACACATACAAATGAACAATTATTTAAACCATTTGTCTTTCAAAAACATAAGTCTTAAACATTTATTTAAACATTTAAAATGGTGGCAGCGGAAAGTAGTAGTGGCGAATACAAGTTTAAGTTTCAAAAGACATAGTCATGAGATTTATAAACATAACAACCCTAAGGTGTAATGCATTTAAATCCCCAAAATGAAATGCATGAACACTCGGCAAGCAGACCATGATATGAACAAACAAGAATTCAAAAAGTCAACAGAATTGTTGGTGAGCTCACAGGTTTAATGACATTTGAACTATTTGAAAACCATGTTTGAAAATGTTTGGCCATCATGATGTTAAATAGTTGATTACTGTGGTTGTAAAGATTAAGTAAGAACATTGAATTCAAAACTAATTGTATACCCACTCCTGGTGTTCTTCCCTAAGTACACCGAATGACCAGAATAACTAATGTACCCCTTGACTATAACCGTCGAGTCATGACTGTAGCGACCAAGTCAGGGCAGGGTTGTCAACCCAAATAGATCTACCTACAAGATATCGTATCGAATGAACTAATTGAATTAAATTAATAGCGGGAATTTAGGCATATAACGTGAATCAACACGAATACACAGACTAGGGAAAAGAAAAAGAACATGAAATCAATACGTCTTACAATTATTGTAATATCAGACAAAATGAATTTGGAATTGGCAATCTTTGAATTATCCCCTAAGTTAGAAAACAGAAATGTAAAAAGGGTACGTGAAGACTCACTTAATATGTAGATGGATTGACAGATAGGAATTTGAATGTAGCCTAGCAAACGCTACAAAGTAATGTTATGACGTGTTAGGGTTTGGCTATTTGGATTAGTGAATGCGTCACTCAATGTTCAATGCTAAGTCTCGACAGTTATTACCCAATGATAGTGATGGAAATCCTAGGATATTATTAATTGGCTAATAAATAATATTAAATTTGATGGAGTTTATTATTTATTTGAATAAATAAATAATAATTGACTTTTCACGTTAGAAAAATACATATACTGAATAATATACGTTACTTTTCATAAAACATCATGAAAATATAAATATATAATTTATTGAATATCTGTAAGGTTTTGAATCCATTAAAATATAATAAATAAATCTTTCATTTATTAAGGTTCAAATGCGTGTGGTCTACTGCGCGTCAATACACGGTTTTTGTCGCGTTTTACGAAAAGAATTTTGACACTTGAAAATATGTCCATTTTTATGAATTAATGTTTCCAAAAATATATGAGGTTATATTTTGGAAAAATTCAGGTGTCGGTTCGTCCGGTTGTTAGCCGGTTTCACCGGTTTAAGCGTTATGACTCGTTTTATGACGTTTTGAGTTTTCTGATCACTTAGAAAATGTTTATGGACCTGTTTTGATGTGTTTTATGGTTTTAAGTTGCCAAGTGTGCCGGTGGGAGTTTAACTTGTGAAAATTAACGTTTTCGCGTTACCGAAAGTCACAGTTTTTGTCCGGTTTGCTTATAAAACATTAATTTCTATTTTTGAACTTCATGAAACACTTTTATATGTAAAAACTAGTTTTTGATACCCGTGCGACGCCCGGGCAGACTTAAAAAAAAATGAATCCAAAATTTAACATGTTATAATAAATGTAATTCGATAATTGTTTTGTAATACTTCTAAACAAAAGAATCTAAAAGCTCAAACACAATGAACAACTTTCCATCCTTTTTATGAGGCAAATTCTGTACAATTCATACACATGGCATGCAAATATAATTAAAAAAAGAACTAAAACCATAATAGACCCAATAGTCTATTAGTCTATGCATAAGGTAGAACAATACTTGTGTATAAACAATCACATTAGAGCAGAGATAGAAATAAACTTGCCTGCCCAGAGCTGGATATGCAAGTTTCTCGTAGAGAGGTCATTTTAACTCTTTTGCTCACCCTCCAGCTAGATGCTCCTTAATTATATTGTCAAAAGCACAAATAAGTTCCGTTGCAGCTGCTATGCAATTAATTACCCAAAACAGATTCATTAACTGCTCGATAATTGGACAATGATAAATCTCAATCATTGAGACTTTCTGAATAAACTGATATCATACCAACCCGTGTCAAGAATCATTGGACTCTAGTGACCGGCTTAAGTGCTTCAACAGTGAGCACACTATTCCCTTTTACGACCTGTGAAAACAAAACAAATAGAAAAAAAAATCAATTTCTAAAGATTCATTCAGTGTCGATTTATAATTACAATCATGTTAAGGAGATCATTACCACCATGTCTATATCATTTTTCTCATCACCATCAACTTCCTGGTGTTGTCAGGTTCATGAACTGATCAAACCCTCGAAGTGTTCCAACCACTACTCGATTGGTACCAAGTTTTACTGCAATGCAATTTTAACAATTTTAAAAACAGTGTCATTCTTTAAGAACATATCTCATGACACAATAAATATAAATGAACACAACAACCATGGAAACAGAAATATTAATGTGAAGCATATTTTTAGGTTTTGAAAGTATACAACAGTCAATTTCCTTCATGTAGCTGTTTCAATATAGTCCAAACAGAAAGAACTTCAAAGTACATATGAAATAAGGATACCTGCATTTAGAACATGAACGTCTACTATAAGTAAAATGTTCAATGATTTTTGTCTAACTGTATGGCCACTACATAAGATTGATTAGATAGAAACCAATAAGATGGAATTTTGCCAATCTTATTTTACCATGGATGAGTCCTTGATGATTTCAAAAGATTTAATTTTCTCTATGCGGTTGCAACATGAGACTTCTTCATTTTAACCATGTATCATCTAAAACAAACTAATCACATTCACCACCTGAACACACATATACATACATATATATAAGCAAAAGAAAATAGTGAAAAGGTGAAAATTATACTTACCAATCATAGTTCTTGACTCACGAACCAAAACAGCCAGATTTTTAAATAATTTATTTACCTCACCAATCTGCTTTTGAATGCACTCACACACTTATGTTACCCGCATAAAGTAAGAAACTGTTTAATTAAGGTATATGCGTGTAAGCATTTTTCACTTCAAAAGATTGAAACAGTAGGCTTAATAGACTAAACATAAGATGTAAAAAATATGGCTATTAGTACGAAAAGGAACGTGTTCTTAGTAGACTTAATAGACTAAACATAATATTCAGTAGTTACTGTATTAATTGTAGTTGCAAAAACTATATTATCACAATAGTATTTTAATGAGTTGAGTATAACAGTTGACTAAGTTGTAGGCCCAGAAAAACTAAAAAAACTCCGAGCAATATCACCATTTGAAGCATTCTGACCTACTCGGTTTTGTTTTATATTTGCCTTTACCCCTTCAGTCTTTTGGATGTAAAACCCATCCCAATTGGCAATTGCTACATGTATGCTTAGTTTGGTCAGATTTGTAATTTTGTATTCGATGAAAAAGTGTCTGTAACTTACTGCTTATGCCTATAATTTATATTAAAACCCCAAAAATATAACTAAGAACACACAAAGTCATACCAAATAAAGTCATACCAAGTAAATCTCCAAAAACTATTAATATACCTCAAGACATAATCTTCATGGAAAAAGCGCAGTTCAAGAATGAGTACATAATTATTTGATTTTTTCTTTGTTTTCTTTTTTCGAATTACATATTTCTAAAGATGTATGTTTAAAAATTACATCTTATGTTTAAAGAGATATTAGGTCATTGAAACAGAGCAATTGTTCAATTTGAAACCGACAGATCATGAAGAAACTTCGTATCAAATCAAGTAAAATCGAGATTTCAATCTAGGAACAGAATTGTATGAAAAGAAAATAAAACTAACCGTCGTTGCTAACCCTAGCAGCCGCCACCAACCATCAACGGAATTTCCGACATCAACGTAGTTGCTAACCTTCCGTCCCTTCATAACCCTGACCGATGGAGTGAAGATCTTGGATTGCAATTCTCGTTAAGTGAGGGTTGGAAGTGAATCGTTAATGAAGATTAAGTAGTAATTGATTAAACTCAGATGCGTGTTCTTAAATGGAATACATACTTAGATGAATAGCAGGTGCGCGAGATTGAAGCTATCAACAGGCGATGATGCAATGGAGAGGACGATGAACCGTAGTCCAAAGAGAGATCGGAGAGTAAAAACCTAATTTTCTGATGATATCAAAGTTCAACATCGACTAAAAAAAGATCGCATTTAAGAGTTAATAGTGTGGGTCGGGTCTAAAAAAAGATCCGCGTGGCTTTGAGATGAGATCCGCGAATAATTAACGTGGGGGTCATTTAGGCGGGAAATTGATGCTGAGGAAGGTTGTGGTGATGCCACCTCAGCATCAATCTTTTATTTTATATAGTATATAGATAGATGATTGTGTTTTAAGTTCTGGACCAGATATTAAGTATGTTAAAAAATACTGCATATTTTAGTTCGTAAAGTTGCGTTACGGGTTTCGATTATTTCATTTTTGAACGTTTAACACTTTGGTTCCAAATGTGGCTTTACAATTTGTTTTGGCATCTTACTAACACATGTGTATTAGGTCGCAACTTGTCATAAGGTTTGTCATGTATATTTTTACTAAAATATCATAACTTTGGATTCTTATGACATAAAAATACATTATGAAATTTCTTTTTGTGTTTAGTGTGATTTTTTTTAACAAAATAGCATTTTATAAACTTAAAATGATCACATAACATATTGGTTTCCACGTTTAATAACCAGATCATATGTTATGGCTAACGTTTAATAATTCATATGTGACACAACTTTTATGACACACATTTATATGTGTCATCTTATTCATCTCTTAGGAATTTATGTATTTTCCATACCATTATATCTTCTAATATGATAAAATGACTTTTTCACCCAAAACATGCATACTAGTATATTTAAATGTCCATGGTTCTTAATAATTTTTTAAGCATTTTTACGATATAATGTCGTTTATGTTAAGACATAATCATACTAACAATTTTTTTCCAAAAACCACAAGTGTAACCATAATCTAATTGCATGTAATGCTACTAACATCATAGATTTCTAGCAAAACATCAAGCAACAACATCAAGACTTGAATCATGAACATGATTTTGTGACATAAAATGGATGAAACATGGAAATATTAGAGAGAAGTAAGGATTTTTCTCACTTAAGCTTCCTCTCGATCGGTTATGACTTAAGTAGGTTGTTGAACTAGCTTCCGGTTAAGCTCCAATCCCACCCTTGATCTTAATTTAGGAAGATAAGTGATAAGAAAGTGAAAGGAAGTACATGAACATGATGAAAGAAATAAGGAATTAATAAGAGGAAATGAAAGATTAGAAAGAAAGAATGGAAGAATGATGATGAAATAGAGATAAAGAATGGATTACCTTGATGTAAGAAGCTCGGAGAAACTTAGATTGTGTGTTAGAATGGTGGAAATCGATGGTGATGGTGGCGGATTAGAGAGAGCCCAGAGATAGAGAGAAAGAGAGAATGAAAGTTTTGTGATGAAATGGTTAAGTGTTATGGGTGTTAAGTATATAAGAATGTGGTTAGAGTGGCTTGGGTTCACGGTTCAATTGAACCCATTGGGGCTCAGTTTTGATGTGGTCCGAACCAAGCGAAGAAGAAGAGAAGGAAGGGGCTTGAGCGCTTAATCTTGGTTTACTTGAACCACACTTGAATTGGTTAGCTAATTGATCAAAGTGGGTGTGTATGTGGCCATGGAAACCGGCCAAAGAGGGGGGAAAAGATGGAGGGAAATCTTTCCATAGTGGTTAATAACCTTTGGTTCATAATTTTGGTTGTACAATCCCTTACAACATTGTCCCATATCTTGGACACATAGAAGGCATCTAGGGGACAAGTAGATTAGGTTTATGGGTTGTCATTAGGCATGTGATTTTAACCTACAAAAGTCTAGTTAGTGTTTAGTTTGGTTTGGTTAAAACCGTTTAGGAAGGAGGGAGTAACCAGGAAAGAGAACAAAAAAGAAAATGAAAAGAAGAGGGATTCGGAACTCGAACTCGTGACCAGGAGGAAAGAAAAAGAAAAAGGTTCGGCTCAGATGCAATCAGAAAAGAAAAGAGAGGAAGGGGACGGGCCGGCTTGGACTGCGGCTCTTCGGGCTGGGAGAAAGAAAAACAGGCCATCGGGTTGGGCCACAAGAAGGAAAGAAACAGGAAGGAGAAAGAAAATGGGCCGGTTGGCCCATTGGGCTCACTGGGCCGATTCAGGTCTCGGGTTGAGTCGAGGTGAGTCCGGGTCGATCCAACGAGTCTAATGAATATATGTTTGTGTTAAAACGATTAACGGGAATGAATTTGGTTTTTGACACGAGTTCGGACGAATGTATAAATATATATATAAAACGGATACAATGAAGTCGTGTTCTTTTCGACGAATGGGATTGGAATGTCACATGTCTTGATGTTATGATGATTGATATGTATACTTTGAAGGTTTTCGATTGATTATATTCAAAGACGTTTGACAGAAATATAATACGTTTGACTTTAACATTTAAATCTATCGTATGTTTGAATAGAATATAGTTTAAAATAAAATGGCTAATTTTTATGAATATAAAACTTTGTTTTGGAATGAACTCGTCATTTGAATAAACCACTTCGTTTGAAACGTGTTATGACGTAACGCAATATTTTGAAAATATAAAATGATTATTTTATATTTCTTATTATTAAATTTCCATAAAATTATATCTTAAGAAATTTCTTCTTATTGATGTTCCGTTTGAATAAAAGTAGAACTTTATGAATGACTTCCAATACGGGTACAGGTTGTCAGACCTAGTTTGACTATGGTGGCACACAAGTTCACCTAATTTGAATAATAAGCCTAATGCACATAGAAATCAGATAATTGTACGCTAATATAATATTAAAGATAGCCTGAAATATACGGGTTGTCACATACGTGTTGTGAACGAAGTCTTCACGGTAGCCACATCACTTGCACCTGTCCTTCCACGATGCAGATTTTTCATTCTTTTTGGGCCACTTTTCATGATCTCCTAAGTTCTGCATGGTGCTCATCACACCTAAAATATCAGTAGAAAAATTGTAGTCAGTTAGCTTAGGATATTTTCATCCTCGTCTACACTTCTGTTTCTATGGCTATGGGATATCGATTAGGGCTTGGATCTCTGAGATCTTTGGTAGAAGGATTTTGATTTCCGGTTTGGATGCTCATATGTTGAGGGTGCTTTAACCTTCTTCTGGATTTTGCAATATTCCTCCAGTCTCTTGAATCTGAGTGCTATGTTCCCTACTTTGTCTAGTATCTGACAAGGATTCATCACTAAATTTTCATAGAATGTTGAATCCTTCTTCAGTCCCATCTTGAATGCTTGTACAGCAGTTGTGACATCCAGGTTTGGGATATCCAAAGCCTCCAAGGGGTTATAGAGACATTCTTATCAAGGTTCACATTATTATTTTTTGATGAGGGGAACAAAGGTGGAGGAGGAGGGAAAGCGAGTGAAGCCGAGGTGGTTAAAGATTTTGAAGCGGATGAAGTTTTAGGTTGTGAAGCCGTTTTTTATGAACTTTATTAATAATTAGATTTAGAATAAATTTAGCAAGAGTTTGAAAGATGGTTTGCACCACTTGCCTCACGGTGGGCGCTAAATTGTTTTGACCAAAAATTACAAACCTAACTTTAGTGATCAAATTAGCTTGTGAGGTGCGGTGCCCAGGATGCACGTATGTGCGTCCTTGTCTGAAATACTGTTTAACAGTTTTAATAAAGGTAAAGCTATCAAAATGCTGATCACAACCAACGGTTTGCTAGGATTAAAGACAAAACACCAGGATTTGTACGAGCTAAAAAGCCCTTAATCCTTAGATGTCTCTAAGGACCGCCAGCATAAAAAACCTCGGGGGTGATAAAACACAACACCAACTATTAATGCACAGAAATGATTGATTACAGAGGTTTATAGCAAGAAGTGTAACACCCCAATTTTCGTAAGCAGGCTAAGAATGATGTTCGGGAATGTTTTTGAAAGGAAATAAAGGGAGGTGAAAGAGTGGGACGCTTAGGTGGAACAAGAACTTGAAAATGGGATATTTTCTATGTTTCTGAGGGAATACGGTCGTATCCATTGAAATGGATACATCCGTATCAGGTGGAGCAGATTTGGGCCGACAAAATCGCGAGCCGTGATACGGGCAAATCGGGTTATGTCAATACGACTGTATCAGTCCAAGAAGTATAAAATGTGTATTTGAGTATTTTTGGTTACGTTTTACGAAATTTTATGGATAACTCATATGTGAGAGCTAATGTTGAGTTCTAGAAGAGTTGTTGAAGGGATTGGGAAGCCAGAATAAGATCACAAGGGTAAGTGATTTCATGCTTAGTTTCATGATGTTGAATGTTTAGAGGGTTTAATCATGAAATCTATGATTTTGGTCAGTTTGAGGATTGTGGTGACGATCTGTGAATGATAGTGTGCTTCTGATCATCAAGAGCAAGGCAGACTTGAGGTTACTTTGTACATGCATGCATAATATCTATAATTGGAAAGTTAGGGGTTGCATGCAAAGATCAAGGGTCGATTTGGTTGTTTCTAGTGGTTTGTTGAAAGGGTTTTGTGTTTATATGTAAAAGGAATTATTCTGGAAGCAAGGAACGGGTAAACGACCACTGGAAATGGCCAAAATTGTAGATTTTGGGTCTTGTTCGGATGAATACGCCCGTATTCAGGAGAAGGATATACAGTCGTATTCATTTTAGGGATGAATACACCCGTATTGGGGTTATAATGATACGGTCGTATTTATGGGTTAGTCGTATCAGAAAGCTATTGGGGTTGTATTGCATGTAAGGAAATCAGGCAACTCAGATTTGTAATCGACCCGCGATACAGACGTATTTGGTTAACGTAATACGGTCGTATCTAGGGTGATTAGTGTTGATACATGGTTCCTGATCATCATGTGAAGTATCGACTACAAGACAAAGACATGCAAGATTGCTCGTGTCCGAACCTTTGGGGAACTCCAAGTTTGGACATGTCCAAACATGTCTAAACCTGGAGTTCGGCTGAGCGTGTTTGTGTCTAGTATAAATAGTATGTCTTGTGTTGTATTCAGGAGCTCTTGAACTTTCTGTGTCAGATCATAAGTGTGTGTACTCTGTGGTTCTCTGTGGTCTAATACAAGTTTCATTGTATTTACTATTATGTTCACTCTCGTTTTACATTGATTTCGATATGACTGAGTAGAGGATCTACCGCTCACGCACTTTCAAGTGGTATCAAAGCATTCGGTTCTTTATACTGGTCGGAGATTACTGTTTTTCAGAGTTTTTAGTCAAATAGTGGGGGTTTTTGAAAATTCTTGAAGTTTTTGAGTTCGTTTGATCATCTCGAGTGTGTTTTTCCTGAAAAATCTTCTTCTAAATCGCTTCTATGGAGTTTATCTGAGTTTCTGTTCATAATTCGTCCGAAAACGCCGAAAATCGCAAAAATGGAGTCGAGAGTATTCAAGTTCGTCAGAGGTTCGGCATTAACTGAAAAATAACCGCTCCGAACTCTAGGTTTGGACAGCGTTCGGATATTTTCTCTCCGAAATTCGGGTTCGAACATAGTTTGGCTGAGGTTCGTTGTTTCTGAAGTTCAGGTTCGGCACAGTTTCGGCTACTTTATTGTTGCTTTCGAAGTTCAGGTTCGGCACGAGTTCGGCAACTCAATTTAGGTTCGGATTAAGTTCGGACGAAGTTCGACATAACATATTGGGTTCGGCTGAGGTTCGGATAAACAGTAATTGAGATTTCTGGAAAATGTCACGAAAACTGACGTAACTTGAGAACCGTAAAGAGTTACGGGAGCTAATACCAGCCAAAACGAGCGTCTTGGAAAGATCTATAATTTTACTTGCCTAATGGCCAGTACTTTCCGTTTTGGTACCTAAAATTCACTTCCAAGACCTCCGTTTTTGGGTTTGAAATTTTGGTATATAAGTTTTCAGACAAGATGAGTGATTTTTCAAGCGTTTGCAGCAATTCATAATTCGGTGCAAGCTACAATGCAAACTATGATGAACTATGATAATGAAATCGGAACAAGTCATAAAGTTCCCAAATTGCTCAAATTGGAAGATTATCATAGTTGGGATAAACGGTTTGAAGAGTATGTGGATATAAATAATTTTGATATGTGGTTGGCAATTTCTCATAAATATGTTTATCCTAAAGATGAAACCGGGGAGCCAATTCTTCAAAGAAAACTTACTTCTGAACAAAAGAAAGCATATCAAGCTAAGAAAAAGGCGTATGGTACTTTAATAATGGCATTACCTAAAGAATTGCTACATCAATTTTCTGGAAACTATACATCGAAGAGTTTATGGGATGCAATGGAAAAGAGATGTGAAGGCAATGACCAATATAAGAAAAGTCGACAAAAGGTTTTGAAAAGGAATTTGATAGTTTCAAGCATTATCAGAATGAAACTATTCCAAATTTGATTGCATAATTTGCACACTTAATGAGTGAAATGCGTCTAGTGAATCTTACAAAAGAAGAAGCTGCTTTGAAAGAAAAGATTTTGTAAGCTTTGCCTGAGAAATGGGATTGAAAATGCGTGAGCATATGGATCGTCTACTCGATCTAGCTAATCGGACATCGAAACGTAATTAACCGATTGTTTTATTGATCAAAATGAACAATTACAATCAGTGTAAACACAAAGAATTAGACTCAGAGAATACACACTCAGAAACACACACTTAAGAGATCTCGCACGCTCAGAACTACTGAAAACAAAGACCAAACAACTATTTATACCCGACTGGCCGAACTCCCTCCGAACCCCAGGTTCGGCCGGTCCGAACTTCAGGTTCGGACCTAGTTCGGCCAACCCTAAATTGGCTTGAACTTGGTCTTCATTTGATACTTCACACGACGCACATTTCATGTATCAACAAACTCCCCCTCGTCGTGTGCAGTATCCTCCTCTAATTTCTTCAACATCATCAAAACTGTATCTTCAATCAAGCTCCCCCTCAAGTTAAGATCTCGTTCGTCCAATGAGATGAATCTTCGAACAAACTCCTCCTCAACTCGATCGTAGCTCAGTCTTGAATACTTGATGACATTCAGTTTATCTCTGGTCTTTATCAACAAGCTTCAGAAGACTTGAAGTTGTGATAGCTTGCACGACTGCATCCTGCATCAGAACTTAAATAATCTTGGTGCAAAACGTCTCTTTGAGACTCCAAGATATGATTTTTGAAAATTGATTTTATATCACGTGTTGATCAGATCGAAAATAAAGCTAGAAACAAAATCTTTTTGGCTTTTTGAAAAGTTTATATCAAAACAAACCTAAAATCTTTTTGATTTTTCAAAGTTATGCTAAAACACACCAAAAATCTTTTTGTACTTTTCTTGATATGAAATGAAATTGCAATACAGAATCAGACACTATTTTTGGTATGAGAAAGATCACTATACGGGATCATATTGGTCATAACGCACTGAACTACACTTCAATTTCAATTAATTGAAGCACACAAGTCATGTAGATTGCTGGTATAATTTGTCCATCTTAAGCTCAAACAGAATCATACTCATAACATCTGGATATGTTAAGGTATTGATTAGATTTGCTTTGACCAGTGTACCCCACACTATCAGACATATTCAGACATTTTCTGTTTTTCTTTCTATTTCCTTTTGTGTGATTGCATTTGTGAACTTTTCACAATGCATAACTATTTTTCATGATACAGTCAACTGTGTTCCATGCAAAAAGAAATAAGAACGTTAAATCGTCTACCTTAAGGTCGATCTTTCGATACGCAGATAAGGCCTCGGATTTAACAAAATAAAGAAAATAAAACAAGTTGAAGTTGTATAACTCAACAACAATCAGGTCGGTACTCCCGTACACGCAGAGAAAGTCCGATGAGTTATACGAAACACCAAAGAAAATAAAGCAGAACGTCAAACGAACAACAATCAGGTCGGTCTTTCGACACGCAGAGAAAGTCCGATCGTTTGACAAAATAAAGAAAATCAAACAAGTTTAAATCTTTGCAAAATGAACGCATGTGTACACAGTGACTTCTCATTACTCTTTTCACACTTATTTTTCTTTTTGTGTCATGAAATACGCATCAAGATGTTATCCACATGGTCAAGCATTAGTATTTAGTGTATATCACATCTGAATACTTTCTGATTTGTCGAGCCTACCAAGCACATCAAACAATGATCTTATGGCTCTTTCATCTACTCTATCCATGAGTCAGATACGTATGCCAATGTACCATCATTTCCCAATGATCAATTTCTCACAATTTTTATATTGTGCATGTATTCACCTTCCTTCATTATATATTTTGCATGTATTCACCTTCTCCCAATACCATGCATTTGCTCAATTACTCCCCCTTACTTACAATTCTCCCCCTTAAAATGAAAACTCTATTTTTGGATTTTCATTTTACACAAAAACAAGACTCTATTTTTGGCTTTTTGGAGAAAAACTTGTAAACAAATAAAAGTGATCAATCAACACGGATATGTTGCAGTGTTAAAATTCAGAAAATTTTGCATGTTAGAAAAATATAGCATGAAATTTAAATTAAGCAGAATACTCCTCCATCAACAACTTTTCAATCGTCGATAGGTCTTCTAGAAGTACCTGCACACTGGTCAAACTGATTAGTTCACAAATGACCCGAAGCGAATCGCTTCTGGTCGACCAGTATCCTGATTTTGCTTTGAAACCACCTTAGGTTTCCATTGTTGTTGTTTTGGTAATATCAGTTTTCGATGAAACAGTCACAGGTGACTGTGATGATGAACCTACATTTTGATCCTTTGAAAACTTTGGAACAAAACGTTTTTGTTTTTGAAAGAATGTAGGCTCAACTTCATCAAAAACTCTGCCTTGTTCATCAAAGAACTTAGGTTGGGCAGGTTTACCAAAAACTGGTTTCTTGTGAAACCTTGAATTTGATTCAACAGAAAGTGGACAATCTTTTGCCATGTGCCCTCTTTGACGGCAAACATAACATAAACGTGTGGATTTGTCCCACTGTTGATATACCTGTGACGAACACACATGAATATCTCTAACATGATCAGAAAGAGAATCATATACCTGATGACGATGATCATGCACCCATTTAGAAGTTGGGCTACGAGATTTAGAACTTGCAGATGAAATATCAGCTTTCATAAAAACTTCTGAAATCTTCCGAGCATCAACGCAATGAAGAGGAAATTCTTTGTCAGAAAACAATTGATCAGAACCCTTGAGTTTATAAAACCGCTCAGGGTTGAACCTTGTCTGCTTTGAAAGACATCCTTCTTTACTTGCTTCAATTTAAGCTTCTTCAAACTTTGTGCTTCAGATGCTGGAACCTTCTCAACTCGAACCTTCTTTTCATGAAATCCCAGACCAACTTGTTTACCAGATATCTTCTCCTCAGAATTTGAACTCTGATGTCCATTCTTAGCCAATCTTGTGAATTCAGCTTTCATATCAGTGATTTTCTTCTGATCATAGAAAATAGTCTCATCAATTTCAGGTTGAGACTGAATCTTGTCACTGGATGTAGCCGACTTCTCATTATCAGCAGAAGATGAACCAGAAACAAATTTTGGTGCTGGAGGAATCTCAGATTTCAAAACCTTTTTCTTGTTCTTCTTGTTTTTCTTCTTCTTGACAACTTTTGCTTCTTCAGAAGTAGCAGATGAAGTCTTTGAATAGTCAACATCCTCAACATGTTCCTTCACTTCTTTGAAAGCTTCCTTGATATGAGCAGGAGGTGATGCAGTTTTATCAAACATTCTTTCAAAATTTGCATCATTTGCTAAGAAGCTTGTGAAAACTTGAGAATTTGAAACATTGTTAAGAAGTCTTTTAGCATCAAGAACTTGAATTTTGAGATCAGAAATTTGCTGTTGAGCTTCTGCAAATTCCTTTTCTTTAGCAATCAAACGCTTTGCAACTTTGTGAGTTTCAAATTTTTGTAAGCGAAGATTATCAAGTCCTTCATGTAACTCCTTCTTCAGTTTAGCTTCATTTCTCTTTTGAATTTCCAGATTTGCAGTTTGCACCTTATTAACTCTAACCAACTCTCGCTTCTCATCCAACAACTTTTCCATATCAACTTGATATGCTTTAATCTTAGCATCAGATTCTTCAACACTCTTAGTAAGCAAATCAAGCTTGACCTTTGATTTGTCAAACAAATTCTGGAAATCATTCGCAGCATCTTCTGCTTCTTCCTTCCATTTCTTTACTTCTTGTATCAATTCATCCTTTTCTTCACAAATCTCAGCTTTTGAAGTTTCAACACTTTTCTTATCTTGCTTCAAAACATCTATAACTTCATTCAACATTTTGATTTCAGTACCCAAACTCTCATTCTTCAAAACCAACTCTGTTTCATGTTCTTTAGAAATTTTCAATTCAGAATTAATCACATCAAATGCCTCAGACAATTGTTGAACCTTCTTCATCAACAAAGCATTTTCCTTCATCAGACTTTCCAAGTTTTCAGCAGATTCATAAGAACTTGGAATTGAACTAGTATCAGAACTAGTATCCGAACAATAATCTTCTTGTAAATCATGAGTAACTATTAAGGCTGATGAATCATACCCAAGTTGTTTACCCCAATCAATAGCACCATCTTTTTGAACTGTCAAAGCTGTTGTCTTGCCTGTATTACTTGTAGATGGTTGAGTAAAACCAGGTTTGGATGATTGTGGAGTATCAGATTTCTGTTGACATTCTTTGGCAAAATGTCCAAGTTGTTGACATTTATAACACTTTAACTTTGACTTGTCAAAACCCAATTTGTCACCAGAAATACGTCTTCCATGTTTCTTGAAAAACCTCTTTGACCGTTGACATAACATAGCATATTGCCACGAAACATCCAATTCAGTCAATTGATCATCATCAAGTTCATCAAGATCTTCACTGGTTAACTTTGCATCAGCAACATTTTTGAGAATCAAACCAAAAGATGATGAAATCAATGCAGAAATCATTTTGGCACAATCCTCCGTTGATTCAGCCGAAAAAGCACTTTGAGTTGAAATATTCGGAATTGTGAAATTGCAACCTCTTGAAGAATTATTATCAGAATTTCCTGAAGCTCCAGCTAGAAAAGCAACACTTGGTGCAGAATTTAAATTTGGTTTAGCTTTAGCATTCATGCTTGCTGAATTTTCACCATGATACAATTCCGGATTCTGTAAAGTAACACTTGACTTTTTGTTGTTTAACATTTCCATTTCCCGAGCATGAAGTTTTCCAGTAAGCTCGTGAAATGTTAAAGCAGGATAATCCTTGTCATGAGTAAGTAGCAAAACATAATTTTCCCACTTTTCAGGTAAAGCTTCCATGATCTTTTCCTTTAAATCCGCATCAGATTTTTCAATTCCAACAACCTTCAATTCACTAATCAAATGTGAAAATCTTGAAACTAGAGCAGTAATGTTTTCATTGTCATAATTCTGAAAATTATCAAATTCTTTATTCAAGACTTTCTTTCGACTCTTCTTATAATCAGCATTTCCTTCACATCTTGCAGATAATGCATCCCACAATTGCTTAGATTTCTTGCAAGTACTAAATTGATGAAGCAATTCAGTAGGTAATGCCATAGTAAGATAACCATAAACCTTCTGTTCAAGTTCATAACTTTTCCTTTCAGTAGCATCAAAATCTTGAACTTCCTTAAAATCTCCATCTTCAGTTGGTCGTTCATACAACTTTCGAATTGGAATCCATAGATCAATGTCATTCGTGCTAATATAAGCAGAAAATCGTTTCTTCCAATTTTGGTAATCTTCAAGCTTTAACAATTTGGGAACTTTCTGACTTGTTCCAATTTCATTGTCAAAATTGAGCATAGTTTGCATTGCACTCTGCATAGCAGCAAACGCTTGAAAATCCGACATCGTTGAAAAATTTGAAAAATTAATTCTGATCTGTCCGAACTTGTCCGAACTACGTACCCTCCGTAGCTTCCTCCGAACTAGTCCGAACTTCACCGAACACCTCCGATCTCTCACCGAACCTCAAACACACTCCGAACTCTCAATAATAGCTCCGAACCTAGACCGATCTACCGAACCTAAGAACTCCGATCTGACCGAACTACCTCCGAACTCTCACCGAACTCCTCCGAGTCACCTCCGAACCTCAAGTTCGGAGCGGTTACTCCGAGCTTGCCCAGTTACCTCCGAACTTCGAAGACATTTTTCGAAAACTCGCGAAAACGAACTGATTTTGACGAAACTCGATATGGTGGATCAGAAAATTCGATAGAAAACGGTTTAGAAACAATTTTTGCACAAAACACACGTCAGAAATGATCGAAAACACGTAACGAAACTCGAGAAAACTTCAAAAACGTTCAATAATCCGAGAATAGCAACCACAGATCAGTAGAGTGAACCAGAAAGTGTTAGAGCATTTTATGATGTCTAGTGCTAGGTCTTGTTAGTTTGAGTATGTAAAGTTATTTGTTTATGTTTTGTAAGATCCAGCGGATCAGTGGCGGATCAAGTGGTACGCCGGACCACTTGATACGCTGGTAAGTTGGTCCGCCGGATCAGTCCCTATATATAGTTTTCAGTTTGATTCTGAGAGGGTGTGAGTGAGGTTTACAAGTTCTTAAGTGTGTGTTTTCACGGTGTAACCTGAGTGCTCTGTATTTCTCTCTGTAAACAAGCTGTGATCTATATACGGAAGTTTATTTACCTTGTGTGCTTGAATCCGAACGTAATAATGCACTAGCTTGATCCGTATTGTGTTTTACAAGTGGTATCAGAGCTGTTGGCTCTTTCTATGGTGGAAATCTATTGTTTTTCTTCATTTCGAGACGTTAAACCTTCGGTTAGGGGTGATTGGAAGTGTTTCTGTTTGGTTTTTAATCAATCGAGTCTTCCTGAGTCATGTTTTTACCTAACAGAAGCATCTGGATGTTCAAATTCGATCAAATTCTGAATCTAGTGCGTTTTTCTCGCGTTCGGCCGAACTCCACGTTCGGTGTAACTGCTCCGAACTCCAGGTTCGGAGTACGCTCGGCATAACCGCTCCGAACTCCAGGTTCGGAGGGTCCGAAGGTCAGGTTCGGAGATGGCTCCGAAGGTCAGGTTCGGACTAGGTCCGAAGGTCAGTTTCGGAGAGGGTTCGGAGGATCGGGTTCGGAGGTAGATCGGACAAGGTTCGGACGAGCTCGATCCCAGCCAGGGGCTCTGCCCCTTGGACCCCGCCAGGGGCTGCCGCCCCTTGGACCCCGCTTCTCAGGGGCGCTGCCCCCGAACCCCCGTTAGGTGGGAATTTTACAGAAGCGGATCAGTTATCGAGTTTACCCTTGATTTGGTAGCTGTGGGGTGTTATGTTTGAAGAAAATCCAGATTCCGATACTTGTTACGAGTTAGTGATCGAATTTCAAGAAATGTGTTTGTGAGTAGTCATTGTTCTTGATGATGGACAGAGATTCAAGAACGCGTGTTTCTGATGATGGACAGAGATTCGGAGACATGGTTATGATTACTTGGGAACGTTTGTCGGAGATTATCATTCTACACAAACTGAAGATTAAATGAGATTAAAGATTCCGTTGCGGGCCACTTGAGTTTATCATTCCACTACAAGAATGCGGGGTTGGAATCATAAGAAATTGAAGATTTGAATATGTCACTTGTTTAGGGGGAAATTGGGGACCCTAAAAACTTTCAAAGTTTCATAATTGAAAAAGTGAATATTCAAAAGCAATCAGTTCAGGGATGATGGTGGTTTTTGATCTTCATGGAAATGTGGTATATTCTGATGTTCGTGCGAACCGATATGTCAAAGTTTTCAATTATGGTTTGGAACTTTCTGTCATATGCCCGATACTTTCTTGAGTTGTCGAAAGACTTGGTCAGATTCCAGTCTGCAACGAGATATACGTTTACCGGAGTAATATATTGGGATGGATATGATGCTGAGGGGGAATTTCCGTGATTGAAGATGCTGATCGTGTCTGTTTTCATAAAGATCAGAATGTGTTACAATTCGGTGAAGATTGAAGATTATTATCAAGATGCAGTGATGTTCGTGTGTCTTTACAATTTCCGGATACAACTTATGAAGTGAACCATTATCATACATGCCGGTTCCAATTGGATGGTTGTGCTTGAAGCTAGGGGGAATTTTATTGGTTGTGGAGATTGTACAAGATTCGAATTGTGTCCTGCATACCTGATGATTCGGTCAAGGGGAGTTTGCTAAAGATAGAGATGTTTGCAGCAAGCTGACTGAAGATTGCTAGAAGATCAATGTCTGGATTCGACAGTAACGTCCAAGGGGGAATTTGTTAGATGCATGAACCTTGTGTGGCCGTTACTGTTCGAATTGACGAACAGACTGATTTGAGAGTGGACAAAGTCTGGGGTCCGAGCCTCGGCCGAACTCAAGGTTCGGAGGCTCCGAACCTTGGCCGAACTCCAGGTTCGGAGGTCCCAGGTTCGGCCCAGAATGAAATAGTATAAATAGTGAAGTCTTTGTATTTCATTGTAAGTTTTTGTCCAGTGTCTTCTCAGATCAATGTGTTGAGAGGGGAGGTTCTGTCCGACCTCCCCCGGAGCTTAATCGTTTGTATACTCCTTCGGTTTATGTAATCATTCAACACAATATATGACAAAACTTCCGTCTCATCCATAGAAACGATCCGTAAACGGTTTTTCAAATTGGCTCGGTTAAAAGCTCAAGATGAGGCCAAAGATCGGGAAATTGCTCAATTAAGGCAATTGTCTCTGTCCATGGGTGAGCAGCTTAAGCAAGTGCTTACAACTTTAGCTGCTCAGGGGGAGAAGAGGCCAAATCCTGATGAAACTTGCAGGGAAGAAGAAGAGGTAATGAAGTTTTTAAATGATGATCCTGATAATCCTGATGGTGGTGCTAGTGGTGCTGGTGCTGGTACTGATACAGCAGGAACTTCATCGGCTGCTGCTGCTGGTACAACATCTCAGGGGGAGTCTACAGGCAAAGATGCATATGATGTAACTCCGATATCTAGGGTTCAGATGTCAGAGGGAGAGTTGGTTAATCCCTTTACAAAAGAGCAGCTGGCAGCTATTTTCGCTTTAAATGTGGATGATGTGGAAAATGTGCCAGTTGCTGAGCCATATCAAGAAGATAATTCAGAAGAAGAGGTAATTTTTGAAGATGAGCATGTGGAGGTAGAAGACGTGACGGCAGAAGAATATCCTGATGATCCAACTATGTATGGAAATTTTTCTGATAAGGATTGTTCTGAAGGGTTTAATTTCTTTGGGAAAGATAATGAAGAAGAGGTTGAAACTGAGAAGTCATCAGAACAACCTGAAGTATCTGAGAATGTGAATATGTCTGAAGAGGAGGAAAAGAAGTTATTATTTGAAGCCTGGTTAACAGAACAAAGGGCTAAGAAGTTTCCAGTTCAAGATAAACCAACTTCAAAGACGATTGTCGATCAGAAGAGATCCTTTGATAGAAAAGGAAGACAAGCGTCTGGAAAAATTATCAGTTGGATGTTTGATTCAGAGCTTAACTGCTATGCTATAAAAAGGGAGTTTGGGGTTGTATATCTAAGGAATGCTTCCAGATTCAACACATTACCTGTTTGTGATGTGAGGGATTTGTCGAGAAGTCATTTTTTGAATCCTGGAGAAAATGTTTTGGCTGCTGTGTTCAAAGAAAAGTTAATTGAAGAATGTCAAGGAAGGTTCAGGTTTTTGACTCCTCAAAGACCAACTTATTCTGAACATCCGACAGAGATTCATCCTATTACAGGCAGACCAAGGGTAATTCTGAAATATAAGAAGCCGATTCAGCTAAAGAAGATACCTTTGAAAAGGCTGGAACAGGACTTCATCAAAACATTGAGGTGGTGGTATTATGATGAAGTGACTGGAGAAGCTGTTATTGTGATTAAAGAAGACAACAAGGTTGTGAGAATTTATGATCCGATGTCATTGATAAATTTGTCAAAGAATGATGTTGAAAAGCTGCATTCTAGCAAGATTCTCTACAAGCCTGAATGTCGTGATCAAGCTTTGCAGTTTCAGAAAGTGATAAAAGTTTGTTTTGATGGTGGAATTCATGCTGGTAATAATCGAAGACGGGATTGGAAGAAGACAGAGACAAAGAGCTTCTGAAGACTAGCACAAGACAAGGGGGAGTTTGTTAGAGCATTTTATGATGTCTAGTGCTAGGTCTTGTTAGTTTGAGTATGTAAAGTTATTTGTTTATGTTTTGTAAGATCCAGCGGATCAGTGGCGGATCAAGTGGTACGCCGGACCACTTGATACGCTGGTAAGTTGGTCCGCCGGATCAGTCCCTATATATAGTTTTCAGTTTGATTCTGAGAGTGTGAGTGAGGTTTACAAGTTCTTAAGTGTGTGTTTTCAAGGTGTAACCTGAGTGCTCTGTATTTCTCTCTGTAAACAAGCTGTGATCTATATACGGAAGTTTATTTACCTTGTGTGCTTGAATCCGAACGTAATAATGCACTAGCTTGATCCGTATTGTGTTTTACAGAAAGCTCTGATACCACTTTAAAATGCGTGAGCATATGGATCGTCTACTCGATCTAGCTAATCGGACATCAAAACGTAATTAACCGATTGTTTTATTGATCAAAATGAACAATTACAATCAGTGTAAACACAAAGAATTAGACTCAGAGAAACACACTCAGAAACACACACTTAAGAGATCTCGCACGCTCAGAACTACTAAAAACAAAGACCACACAACTATTTATACCCGACTGGCCGAACTCCCTCCGAACCCCAGGTTCGGCCGGTCCGAACTTCAGGTTCGGACCAGTTCGGCCAACCCTAGATTGGCTTGAACTTGGTCTTCATTTGATACTTCACACGACGCACATTTCATGTATCAACAGGGATAATTATTTAATGATGATCACTCATGATAAAGAATATCCAGGATTGTCATTTAATGATCTGTCAAAGAATCCAAGCAAGGGATATGGAGTTAATGGTGAACAAGTCAATTCCTGCACATGTTCAAAATCCTGCTGTGTATTATGGTGACAATGATTCCACCATGAATGCTGGGAAATCTAATATTCTTAGTTTCGCACCTCCTACAGCATTCATTGCATGTAAATCTGAAACTCCTAGTTATTCAGCTGGTTGTACAGTTTCTGTTTCTAGTTCTTCAACTCAGAATGCGTTGTCTGCTCAAACTACCGATGATTATTACCGGTTCGGTAAGTAACGTAGAATTGACAAATGAAGCTTATGATCAAATTGATTATGATCATTTGGAAGAGATGGATTTGAACTGGAAATATGCTATGTTGGTTCGAAGAACGAAGAAATTTTTCAATAGAACTAGCAAGAAGAGATTAAATCAGGATGGGAAAAATGGGCCTGGACAAGTCAAAGGTTACATGTTATAAGTGTTCTGTTTATGGAAATTTTGCACGAGAATGTCCAAGTTCAACTGAAAATAAATTGAAGTCTGGTCAACATGCTCATTTGGTTATTCATTCACCAAATGAAGTTCATAAGGTTGAGAGAAAAACTGTTTCTTTTGACGAAAACCCGATTGAAATGTTTTGGCATCCAGATGAATTTACCTTGAACAAAGATTCTGAAGCAACAATGAAACATGCTCCATTTACTGTTGCTTTGACTGCTCGTCATGATGATGATGGTAGTATTCTGACTGATTCTATTAATTCGACAATATAAATGATCAAAGAAGTTAAAGTCGAAGAATCAAAATGTCTTGAATGTATAAGATTGAGTAAAAAGAATGTAAATATTGAAAAGGATCTTGAATTATTATCTGAAGAAATTGTGATTCTAAAGAAAGAGTTGGATGAATTTCAAACGAAATATTATGAATTGGTTCATGTTCATGAGGATGTTTTGAAAGAAAATAGTCTATTGGCTGAAGAGTGTGAGAAAGCCAAAGCTGAAGCATTAGATGCAACACAAGATTTTGAAAATCTATTTGAAAAGAGTTATCCGGTTCAACAAAAATATGAAAAAGCTAATGCACTTGTTGTTGAATCGGCTGCTACAATTGAAAAACTTCAAAACAAGATCTCTACACTTCAAGATGAAAATGTTATTTTTCGAGATAAGAATGAAGTTTTGACAAAAGATGTTGAGATTTACAAGAAGAAACGAGAAAGTGTACTTGAGGAATTGTTTGCTGAATGTGAGATCCGGAAGTTGCAAACGTATGAATATGATGATCTCAATGCAAAGTTCATAAAGTCACAAAAAGAAGTGTTCGATGCTCAACAGAAAATCTCTGAATTGAAATTGGAAATTGGAAATTTTGGAGTTACAAAGGCAAGTGAAGAATTGTAATTTCTCGCCAGCATTGCTGAATTTCTTGTACAAACACGATCGGAGTGAGGATAATTCTAAGAAGAATGATATTCATATGTTTCCTCAACCAGTGGATTTATCTGAAGTTACATCTGCTCCACTGGATCCTTAAGACGAATTGCATGATTATTCAAAGTTTGCCACTCTAACAAAGAAAAAGAAGACCAAATCTGAGAAAAAGCAAAAACCTTTGGGAGAAGCTCCAAAGTTTAATTCCAAGACTATTTTCTGGGAAAATGAACAGGTTTTTGATAAGGTTGTTTCAAGTACTTCGTCTGGAACTGGAATTTGAAGAAGAAAAAGTTTTGGTTGAAAAGAACAAATTGAAAGATATCAAATCAAAATTCACTAGAGAAGCCAAGGGGAGAAAAGCTTCTAGTTCTTCTTCAAGTTCATCAAAGACACCTGGTTTTAAACACAAAGGTTTGGGTTTTCAGGTTAAGGAAGTACCAGCTCAAGCAAAGCAGCCAGTGAAAGTTGAAAAAGTTTCAAAAGTTAGAGTTCCAAAGAAATCACCTTCTTCAAAGGAAAATCTTACTATTGTGGAAGGTCATAATTTTCAAGGAGTCCATCTCCTAGGTATGATTCTTATGATGATTTCTTTGATAATTTTGATTCTGAACATATATCCACAATACTGCTAAATATGTGGATAACAAAGGTCAATTTTTTTATGAACCATGGTCTCCAAAGGTAAATCAACTCGTAAGTCGTCTTGGTCTAAACCGAGTACGCCAGTTGATACTGATTCTGGTTCTGATCAAAAATTAAAATCTTTACAAATTTGGAAACCCAAGATTGTTTTCAAGGCCAACAACAACGACTATGTGGAAGACACCGGGCGACCCGACGCTGTTGAATCGGGTGGATCCCAAAGCGACTAATGTTTTATTTGGTGTGAGCAGGTATTTCAGGAAGACCTTTCGATGATTGAGAAATTACTGACTGTGAAATATCTGTGATAACTTAAATTGCATTTCAAAATCAATTTTGTTTTCAAAATGCTAAACCGCAAGTATTCGTATTGGTTGATCAATTTCTGTTTTGTTTTTCACTCCGTCTCACTTTAAGGGGGAGTTTATTTTTGCAAAAATACAAAAATAGTGTGTTGTTTTTTCAAGTAGTAAAAATGAAAATTTATAAATATAGTTGTCATTTTTAGGGGGAGAAATTTGAAAAGACAAAAACATTGAAAAATGCAAAAATCCAAAAACATTGAAAAATGAGAAATTGTATCCGACATGATTGGGAAATGATGGTACATTGGCTTACATCGTCTGAATCATGGATAAAATAGATGAAAAAGCCATAAGATCATTTGATCGATATGTAAGGTAGGCTCGGCAAATCAGAAAGTATTGAAATGTGATATACACTAAATCTGATGCTTGACTTAGTGGACAACATCATCATGAGTATCTCAAGATATATCTAAAAATGATAGGTGAAAAATAAAATGAGAAGTCACTCTGTATACGTGTGTTCACTTTGCAAAGATTTAAACTTGTTTGATTTTCTTTATTTTATCAAACGATCGGACTTTCTCTGCGAATCGAAAGATCGACCTAATTATTGTTCGTTTGACGTTCTGCTTTATTTTCTTTGGTGTTTCGTATAACTTGTCGGACATTCTCTGTGTGTGCAGGAGCACCGACCTGATTGTTTTTGGGTTATACAATTTCAACTTGTTTTATTTTCTTATTTTGTTAAATCTGAGGCCTAATCTGCATATCGAAAGATCGACCTTAAGGTAGACGATTTAACATTCTTATTTCTTTTTGCATGGAACACAATTGACTATACCATGAATACAATCACTATGTGATAAATCATAAGTGAAATCACATTAAAATGTGATAAGTAAAACGCATCTAAGTATGTCTGATAGTGTGGGGTACACTGGTCAAAGCAAATCTAATCAATACTTTAACATATCTAGATGTTATGAGTATGATTCTGCCTGAGTTTCATGTTGGACAAATTATATCTGCAATCGATATGGCTTATGAGCTACAATAATCGAAATTGAAGTGTAGTTCAGCAGGTTATGACCAATATGATCCCAAGTCGTGATCTTTCTCCCAAAAGAGAAAAATAGTGTATGATTTTGTATTGGATTTACTTTTCATATCAAAAAAATACCAAAAAGATTTTAGGTGTGTTTTGATAAAAAGTTTCTAAAAATCAAAAATATTTTATTTCTTATTTCTTTTCGATTGATCAACACGAAATACGAAATCAAATTTCAAAATCATGATATCTTGGAGTCTCAAAGAGACGTTTTGCGCCAATATTATTTATGTTGGCAGGTTTCTAAGTGGAAAGAGAATATTGCAACTTAAAGTCTTCTGAAGATTGTTGATAAAGAGATTACACACGATGCAATATCAAGTATTCAAGTTTGAACTCATCGTTAAGTTGAGGGAGAGTTTGATTGAAGATACAAGATACAACTTTTAAAGTGGAAATTGATACTGCACATGCCGAGGGGGAGTTTGTTGATACATGGTTCCTGATTGTCATGTGAAGTATCGAATACAAGACAAAGACATGCAAGATTGCTGGCGAACTCCGAACGTTCGGACGACGTCCGAATATGTCCGAACACGTCCGAACATGTCCGAACCTGAGGTTCGGCTGAGCGTGTTTGTCTCTAGTATAAATAGTATGTCTTGTGTAGTATTCAGGAACTCTTGAACTTTCTGTGTCGGATCATAAGTGTGTGTACTCTGTGGTTCTCTGTGGTCTAATACAAGTTTCATTGTATTTACTATTGTGTTCACTCTCGTTTTACATTGATTTTGATACGACTGAGTAGACGATCTACCGCTCACGCACTTTCAATTAGAATGTGAAAGTTATTTTAATTAGGGAAATTGTGCCCGTAAGGTCGGGTTCAAGTCAGGGGTTAATCTGTAATCATCGTGGTACCCTTCATGGAGTCTTAGCAAAGACATTAGGGATATCTGGGTACAGAGTTGATTAGCAATGGATTAACCGGGCAGTTTGCAAATGTAGCTAACGTGAGTTCTAAGAGCCCACTTTTTATATGTTCTAATGTTTTGGGCTGATATGCATATATATTAGTTTTTAATACCTGAATTGTTAGTAGAATTGTGAATACCTGTTTTGAAATTGTTAAGGAAGGATAATGGTAATGAGTATTGTAAGAGGGAAAATTCTAAAATAACGGTTTGGGTTATCGCATTACGGTGTGGGGGTTAGGGTAAGGATGTCTAAGCGGGTTTATGTAATAGTTAGTGGTTGCATGTAAATTACGTTGGTTCATGTCGTGGTAAAAATAGTGGAGTCATCCTGAACCGGATTGAAGATTGCTCATCTCTAGTTGTATTAAGGGGGTGGTGGATAAGCTGCTATCGGTAGGCTGGCATAAATTGTTTAGTTGTGATGGATGTTTTATTAGTATTCATATTTATGTTTGCAATGTATTTAGATGTTAGACTTGGCCTTATTAAGTGTGTTTTTCTTTAGTTTTCGTTGTTTTGTTATCTCTGAGTGACCACCCCTAGTTCCAAGTCTGGGAGGTGGTGTCACACTAAGTGAGTGAATGTGAGTAAAATTGTGAGTTCGAGAGCTTGGAGTCCCGTAAATGATCCTATGCCACTTAAATTTATACAAAAAATACCTAACTGACATCCCATATTTCCAGGGATTGAGCTTTTTGTCTTTGGTGACAGTTATAGTCTGAGTCTTACGTCCTCTATGTTGGGTTTTACAGTGGGTATCCAGGTTACCGATTTTAATTTTTATTAAAACCAACTGTATTTATTTAAATTAATTCATAATTAATTTAGCAGCGAAAAACAATTTTAAAACATCGCGAATACAAACCACAAACAGGATTAGTCACCAATCGCAACAAACACAGAAAAATTATTATTTAAAATAAATAATTAAAATTCATATCTAAATAATTTAGATATACCTTGGCGGGATCCGAGCAACCGCTCGAGACACCCGGATTCAACGGACTGTTGCTAGTACGAACTAAGACATCTGACTTGAACCGGCGGGTCAGATCATCTACGGAGGCGGAGACCATGGGTGGCGGCGGCGGTAACGGCGGAGGTGGTGGCAGACCTGCACGGGCGGCGGCGATGACAAAACATGATCAACGGGGATGGCAACAGGAATCGTCACCGCGAAGATCTCGTCACCGGCCGATGGCGGGGCCAGCGATACGGTGGCGGTGGTGGTGACCAGCGGGTATTGGGGCGCCGGCCACGACGACAGGACGAAGCGTGGTGGCGTCGGCTGCGCCGGAAGCGACATGACCACCGACCGGCGATCAACCCACGGTAGACGGCGAGCCGTGGCTGCGGCTCGGCTGGCGGCGACGGCTCGGACTCGTTCGGCTTCTTTCTCCAATCTCAAACACACGCTGGCTAAACGGGGATCCATCGGTATGAGGCGGGGATCGAAAGTGGCAGCTATGGGCATCGGAAATCTGATCGGCGGTGGCTTGGGGTTTATGACGGAGGGAGAGGGAGAATTAAGGTTGTAAGTTTTTTGAGTAACTTCTTCTCCAATTCTCTCCCTCCCTGTTTTAATATCAAAATCACGGGCAAGGGCTTTGACGGACCAGATAAATAAACAATTATTTATTTAATTGATCAATTGTTCGTTTTAATATTAATTAATGGGTAATAAGATTTATGGTCCGTTGACCCGGGTGTAACTCTCACGGGTCAATATCGGGTCAGGTTCGTTAGTTTTTCGGGTCAAGACACCCATTTTCCAACAATCTCCCACTTGGATTAAACGCGCCAGTTTAACGAGGGCAATCAGAGGCACTCTAGCTTTGCATGGCTACACTAACCAGTATTGACACTTTAAGTCCTCAGCCAAAGTATACCTGATTGTTAAATCAAGTAGATTGATGGCTTATGCATTCATTGTCATATGTTCTTTTCCGTATAAGACATTGATGAATTATGAGACATGGCCTCTCATACATTATTCATTGATTATCATTCTTGATACAATTCGAAGTGATCCAACAAACACAAAGTAAGTTTGGGTGAGGCCTCACACTTATCACTTGGAATCAACGAGGGTGCCATCTGTCTAACTGTTGCAGAAGTAAGAGTATAGAATACCTTGTTGAGCCATACGGCTCCCACTAAACTTCAGAGCCATTCCCAAAAGTAACCGTTATGGTTGGCAGTTATGCGACAACGTTAGGCTACAATCAAAGAATGTTCCTTGGTAGACGAGTGTTCGAATATGTGTCTCAGGTGTAAGGATACATTAGAGCATGCATTAATTAAGCAAGCAAGCCTTCCATATTTGCGTTGCATGATGCAAGTTACGTCCAACGTCATTCAGTAATGAGGTCCGTGAGTTTGAACGTTAAACCATTTTAAGGTTCAATTAGTCACAATAGTCTTACTTTAGTATAGCTCCCACTAAACTAATTGACTACGGACATTTAGAACAATGATTTGTTGTTCAAGGATTAAACGTATTAATATTGAACACAGTTTTGTAATTCATTATTGCATAAAACATATGGAATAAGAATAATATAAATAACTGTTAATGTTCATACATCCAAATACTAAATTAAAACATGTCTTTAGCTAATCTAAGCGATGTCGCTTCTCTGTGGCGAACATGACTCTCTTGAGTCATTGGCTTAGTGAAGGGGTCAGCGAAGTTTTGATCTGTATGTACTTTGCTTATTTTAATTTCATTTCGGTCGACTACTTCTCTAATGTAGTGGAATTTCCTCAGGATGTGCTTGGCCTTTTGTAGGTCCAGAAAAACATACCAAATCACGATATTGCTATCACAAACGAGTGCGGAAACCTCGTTAGTGATTGATTCGAGAAGAAAGTAGATGAAAGAGACTTGATAAACCAAAGAAGATCAAATCTTGAATGTAAAACACAACTTTCTTGAGCTAATGAACACTGATCGTAAACAAGTAAGGTGACAGAAATCGTAATCCAAAAGCCGGGGTCTAACAAAAACTAGTGAGCTTATATACTACTCACTTACAAACCCTAATCCAATCATAAACACATAACCGGCCCACATGGCCTAAATCGTAAACACTAAGCCCAACACCCAAGCCCACAAAACTAATGTTCATGCCTTTAATGATAGCCCAACAATCTTCCCCTAGGCATGAACCATTAGTCCGTCTATGGCAGCAGCAGATCAAATCTGAAAGTATTCTGCACATTGCTCGACCACCATTCATTTGCTACAATCCGGTTTGCTGTTCCATGGAAGATCCCCACCCGTATAGCATTCTCAAGGTCATTCTCATCACCGAGAATTGGTTGGGAGGTGAGGAGCTTGATATCTTTTTCACCAAACCTAAGCAGGTCAACCGGATCGTAGAATCGAAACTGCCTCATCTTCTTGGAGAGCACCACCACCTCATGTGTCGTTGGATCATAAAACCAACAGTCAAAGTTCTTGACCAAGGTACCGTCTTCAATTTCATCCAACATGTTTATCACTCTTGTGCGTTTGGTAGGTGGTCGCCTTGCTTCACCTATTAGATCACCAGTTACTGGGTCAGTTCCAGTTTCAACCCATCTCACTTGCCTCAGATCGAAATTCACAAAATTTTCCGCCAAGTGGCTCAACAGATTGTTCCGAACTAGGTCTCCTTCTGTGCTACTCCATCTGTTTATATATGGAGCTCTCAGCAGGCTTCTGATCTCAGGCTCAGTCCAGGAGTGAAATTGAGTTCGTGTTCTGTAATATTCCACTGGACTGTAGCCATCGCGGATAACAGCAAACAGCTTCTTTTCGGAGTCATAGTGCCAGCACAGAATTGCTTCACGACTCCCCCTTTTGTCGATTGAGCTTTCACCAACATCAATGGTGTATTGAGTGGGGGCTGGTCCTTGAAAAAATTCCTTGAACCAGTTGTCGTGACCTTCTGGCGCTTTAGAGATGACTCTTCCACTTCGTGCATAGTCCGACATCTCAATGGTGTCATCTCCTTCATCTTCATTCATAGTCTCTGTACATTGCGCAGCCTGAGATGAGCTTTGACCGGGGTCACCTGAAGCACTTGACACCACAACACCTTTCAATTCATTATACTTCTTTTTCAAATCCATCAAGGCCTCATACAAGTACTTAAACCTATTCTTGTCAGCCACTTCCTTATCCTTTAATTTTCTGTTCTCAGCCTGGAGTGCTTTTATCTCAGTCTCTCTAATTCTGTTCTGAGACATCAGAAAGTTAATGTGTGGGTCTGCACTTTTCCTCATCTCAATAGGGAGCTCAGCAGCTTGAAATGGGCGGAAACTTGGAATAACTGTTGGCGGCAGACTTGTCCCAGTAGAGACACTCACTTTAACAGGGCTGGGTACTACAACGGTGTTATCAACCTCCAGAAATTGCCTTTCTTCATGAACAGGGCTACGTTCATTCAGAAGAGGACTTTAAGTCTGAACCTGGGCAGGTTGATCTTCAACATTCTGATCTGTTGTTTCTTCTTGAACACTTTGACTTTGAGAACTGGACCCTGCTAGATGGACCATCAACAGACTTGAGCTAGTCTTTGTAAACTTGAACCTGACACTTCTTGGATTTGTCCTCTTCCTGGGAGATGGTTCACGAATGGGGACGGGCTCTTCAAGCATCTCATTCATATTGAACTGAGTATCCAACTCTTGAGGGATGGAGTCACCACTAGAAGACGAATTCAGGACATCCCTTGATCTTTTAAGATTGATTGGTTCTAAGTCCCCATAGATATCATCATCCACATTCCCTTGATCAGCGAAGATGTCGTCCATCACGTTTTCTTCATCAGAAGGTATACCTTCTGTTTGATCCAGAACATTTACAGCAATTGGTGCTGTCACATCGTGATCTTCAGCAACAGTCACATTTACAGTCGGCACATCTTGTTCAGGTTCAGCTTCTTCATCTGACTCAATCACTTGCTCTCTAGCAACTTCAGGAAATGCACCTCTTTTGGCCCATTCAATCCTTCCCTGAAAGCTGTTCTTTCCTTTTCTGTCTTGTGTCTGCAGGCCAAACACGCCACTATCCATGAATTTAATATCCAATTTCTCTATTCTTTCATCGATCATCGGGTACTTCTTCATCACCACCATTTGTACGAATCTTGGTGTCATAAGAAACTGATCTCTTGCACTTAAAACTGCATTCCCAACCCAATCTATCAGCATCATTTTTGAGAAGTTGAAGTTCCAGTCTAAGGCCAGTGCGACGAAAGTTGTTCCATGCAGTTTGTTAAGTTGATCGAAGCTAGTTCTCTTTCCCAGAAAGGATTTCTGCATGTAGTGAGCCAGGCACCTCCAGTAGTGCGGTAACAACTTCTTGAAGATAGGAGGGAACTTTCCTTCATATCCCATCAACTGAGCACCTTCTAATACACGAGCCTGTGGGTACTCTATTGGATGTTCAGCTCTGTCATTTATGTTCAATCCCTGGCGGATGTCTTCTTCGAGTATCACAATTTGACGATTCTGAACTGTTGCTGTGATCCTCGTCTTGTCAGCATTTGCCCTTGCTGTTCCCCAGAATTCTCTTACAAGTTGCTCCTCGATAAGCACACTTGTTCGCAAAGCATGATTAAGCTTGCATACATTCAGCCCAGCCACCAAAGAGTAGAAAAGCTGCATGTGCCTCTCTGGTGGGTCATCAAGATATGCAGGTATACAGTGATCCCTTTCAAAATGAATTTCTTCATCAAGCATGTTTTCTGCCATCTGAAACAACGAGACAAGTGTATCAGGCTTAAATTCATCAAAAAGAAATTCTGTTTGCCAACAGTATCTTGAAGTTCAATTGATTAACACATTTAACTTGATAATTTCTGAAAATCTCAATTTAAACGTTCAAGAAAACTATTTGATTTTGAAGCACAAATTGACAAACACATTCTTTAAAATCAACACATTCAATTTTATCTTAAAACGATTAAGTTTAATAAGATTCCAAAAATATTAGGTGTTTATGATTTTCATTCAAGTTTAGGTGAGTTTACGATTCACTATTTGAGATTACGATCAGAAACACGGGTTCACGATCGGGTCAGTCGGAATCAACAAGTCCAATCGTAAACACTTAGGCCCGATCGTAAACGTCATCGTAAACATCAATCGGAAACGAGGATCGTAAACGTCATCGTAAACATCAATCGGAAACGAGGACAGTCGTCTCCTTCATTGAGACGATCGTAAACACCAGAAACCGCCATGAACAGACCTGCAAAACACTCGTAAACTCGTTAGACCACCTCAAATATGCAAAATGTACATCTATCACTACCTATTAACAGTAGCAAACACAAATCCGACTTCAAGTCTCGCTTAAACGACTCGAACACAGTAACAAGAGAAGACGGTCACGAGTTAGTGCTCAAATCGCAAAAACCGTGAATAGACAGACGAATCTTTGAGAAAACGGTTGATCGAAGGGGGTTTCTTGGTCGGAAAAGGTTTGCGAGGGTAGTGACGTGCTCGATTTACTCACAGGATGGCCGGAGGTGAGCTAGATCAGTTTTCCGAGCGAGTGGTGGTGGTTAGGGTTTCTTTGAGGGCGGATCGTAAACGCAGCGAGAGAGATATGAGGGATCGGAAACAGGTGAAGGGTTTTTATACCCTTTAAAAATTTTCATTAATCCCCCTCAAGCTTCAAAAAAGTTTTAAAAACCTCCCAAACCTCTAGTTAAAAAATTAATTCTCATGAAAATTGTTAACTTTGAGAAACTTGAGTATTTACGAAGCTTCCCCTCAGACTCAAACCCCGAGTATCTGATCTTGATCATAAAAATTAATGAAAAATATAAACAATTAAAGACTTGAAAGATAAGATAAACCATAAAACAATTAAAACCTAATTACAGAAATTTAAAATTTACTTGCCTCGAAGCTGATGTAAATTCATGGATCAAACCAGACAAATCTTTAACTGAGGAACCCTTTTCAGCTTCCGTTACTCGACGCTCTAGACAATTGCCCAAAATTTTTGCAACCATATAAACTCACATCCAGTTAAAAATTTTAAGTGCTTAATTGTGGTACATAATTACCGTCATGTTTAACCGTCCCCACACCCAATCGTTCATAGCAAAACCTACCCAACCTCAGAGTTTATTGAGGATTCACAAACCCCCAACTTGAGGAACCATGCACTACCGTCTTGACAAACACTTATTTTCTTAATTATCAGTTGGTGATCAGGTCGGCCGCATAAGCACGCAGAGAAGACCAAACCAAATAATTACTTTATTGAATTTTCTTTTTCTTTTCAATTTTTTTTTAATATTTTTCTTTTTCTTTTTCTTTTCATTCTTCTTTTTGAATGAGGTGTTGTCATAACAGCAGAAACATGGCGTGTGAGAGAGTGAATACTAGGTGAATACCACTCTCAACCCGTTTTTGCTGGGACTCAGTCTTTTAAACTATGTAAACCAGGATGGAAAACTAAACATATATAGAAGTTAAGTTTACTACACTTACATGGATGATCATAGTTTTTGATTTAGCTTACCGAACATCATCTTTGAGTCGTCTTTCACTTCTGCCTTACACGTGTCAGTCTCCGATTGTCTTGGAAATTTATATCACTTCCTACCAACTCAAGGCAAACAAAAGACATCATAAAAACCTCAAACAGATATTTTTTAGATTTTCTGAAACAACGATATTTCTTCCCCTGTTTTTATGAGGCTTTTGAAAGATAAACACATTTTTTTTTTAATTTTCTTAAAAGATATTTACAAGAAATTTTGATCAAATCATTCCTCGAAGGCAATCATCCTTAGGCCTTCGACACACATGTCAAAATTGGGACGAGGGAGGGGTTTTGTGAAAATATCAGACACATTTTGGTCTGAGCTCACCTTTTGGAGCTGAATTAACTCCCGATCATAACAATCACGAATAAAATTGTGACACCCGAGAATTTCAAGGTTAACTTCCGTTAGACA
>JBCNJP010000017.1:57341378-57356561 GCA_039602395.1 Deinandra increscens subsp. villosa
ACACCTTCTTGTGAGACCCTTGCTCTTTGGCTTAAGCTATAGCACTTGTGTTATCGCACAACATCTCGATTGGCTGCCTAATGCTTGGCACGACATCGAGATCGGATATGAATTTCTTCATCCATGCAGCTTCCTTAGCAGCTTCTGAGGCGGCTATCTATTCGGATTCAGTAGTAGAATCTGCTACTACTGGATGTTTTGAGCTTCTCCTGGAAACATCCCCTCCGTTAAGAGTGAAAACGAATCCCGACTACGAGCGAGAGTCATCTCGGTCAGTCTGAAAACTGGCGTCAGTGTAACACCGTACAGTGAGCTCTTCATCAACACCTCCGTATACGAGAAACATATCACTGGTGTTTATCAAGTATTTCAGTATGTTCTTTATAGCCGTCCAGTGAGCTAGTCCTTGCGTCTGTTAGTATCGACTAGTCACGCTCAGTGCATACGAGACATCCGGTTGTGTACAGAGCATGGCATACATGATAGATCCAATAGCAGAGGCAAATGGGATTAATGCCATTTGGCTTATCTCTTGTTCCGTTTTTGGAGCTTGAGATTTGTCCAAGATTGTTCCCTTAGTCATGGGAACGACTCCTCTCTTGGAGTTGCTAATGTTGAACCGTGCTATGATCTTATCGACGTATGTGCTTTGACTGAGGCCCAAAAGGCGCTTAGATCGATCTCTATGAATTTTAATTCCCAGAATGTAAGCGGCTTCTCCAAGATCTTTCATAGCGAAACAAGATGAAAGCCATTTCTTAACTTCGTAAGCATGGGTATGTTGTTTCCTATGATTAGTATATCGTCTACGTACAGTACGAGAAACGATATAGCGCTCCCACTTGCCTTTCTGTAAACACAAGGTTCATCTTTATTTTGATCAAAACCAAACTTTTTGACCTTTTGATCAAAACAAAGATTCCAGCTTCGAGATGCTTGTTTGAGTCCATAAATGGATCTGCTCAGCTTTCAAACCTTATTTGGATTCTCACTAACTTTTTCAACATGAGGTCTTGATTCAGATGATTGAGCAATAATGTCTTCTTCTTCACCTAAATGATAGAAAACATTTGAAAAATTGAACCCTTCAAACAGCGACCCATAATCAAATATCCAATCTGGTCCACTCCCTGCATCTGTCGGATTGTCTTCAAGCCAGTCTACGTTATATGCCTCAATGATAACTTTCGGACTGAATCAGAACCGTGCATGGACACCCAAATGTCTTGAAATATCCCACCGTTGGCTTCTTTTTATAAACAATCTCATACGGAGTCTTCTCATAACGCTTGTTTAAAAGAACACGATTCTGCACGTAACAAGCCGTATTAACTGCTTCAGCCCAGAAGAAGATTGGCAATTTAGCTTCACACATCATTTTCCTTGCTGCTTCAATGAGTGTCATGTTTCTTCTCTCAGCGACTCCATTCTGTTGCGGAGTGTAGGGTGCACTGAACTATCTCTCTATCCCCTTCTCTCCACATAACATATTTAACTCAGCATTCTTAAATTTTGTTCCGTTGTCTGTTCTAATAGCCTTGACCTTCTCGTTCAGCTGATTCTCTATAAGCGTGACAAACTGTTTCACTAAGATCGGAGTTTCATACTTGTTTGATAAAAAGAAGACCCAAGTGAATCGTGAGTAGTCATCCACAATCACGAGACAGTAAGAGAATTTGTTGATGCTTTGCACCTGCACTGGTCCAAATAAATCCATGTGAAGAAGTTGTAAAACGGATGACATTGAATTTGCTATCTTCGGACGGTGCGGCAACTTGTGCTGCTTCCCCTTCGCACAAGCCACACATTTTTCTACAGTAGAGAAATCTTTGATGGGCAGCTTTCTGACATGTTCTCCCTTTGCAAGCTTGGTCAAATTCTTCATGTTAGCATACCCCAGACGCCTATGCCATAATAGAGCTAAGTTCTCATTTTGTTTAGATATGAGACAGGCTACTTCTGAGGTTGGAGGTTGACCCATATTGAGCTGATAAGAATTTTCTCTTCTCGGAGTACGCATCAAGATGCACTCCTCTGGAATTTTAACACCAGGCTTGAGTATTATGCATTCCTTGCGATTGAACAAGACAGAATATTCTCTATCACAAATCTGAGAGACACTTAGCAGACTGTGTGACAGCTCCTCCACATAATGTACGTCAGAAAATGATAAGTTACCACTTCTCACCACTCCTTTCTTGCTTATTCTTCCACCCACACCACCTGCAAATGATACACCTCCGCCATTGAAGTCTTCCACATCTTCCAAAAGGGATAATCCTCCGGTCATATGTCGGGAGCAACCGCTATCAACGTACCAGAGATTGTTGATAGATCTTCTAGGCTGTCCCTACACAAATCAGAGATCAGTGAGATTTAGGTACCCAGGCCATAACAGATCTGGGCACACCTTTGGAATCAATGTAATTAACTAATTGGAGGGTCATTTTCTGGCTTTGATTCAGGTACATTCACATTTTGAATGTTGACTTTTGGTTTCCAGGTGGTGTTTTTCTGTGGCTTAAACACATTTGATGAGTTCTTGACAGACACAGGTTTCTTTTGCGGAGATGTGGCCTTTTTACCAGATGGCTTTTTAACAGGTGTCCACTCAAGTTTCAGTTTTGCGTAAACCAGTTGTTTTGTTTGAGTGATATCTTTTTGTTTTAAAACCTGTTGCTCAACCTTTGCTTTGCCATTAGGTTTATTAACTCTTTTTACTTTAGCCATTTGTTCCTCAACAAATTCTGGTTTTATCTTATCATTTCTTTTGTAAACTCCTTGTCACACCCCCAATTTCCACTAACGGAGTAGTACCGTGTGGGGTGTGATCCAGACCAGGATCCCAGACTTTAGTTACAACTAAACCATAACAGAATTTATAAATTAACATAAAGTTTTAGTTACAGTCCAAAACAGTAAGTTTAACAGTTCAGCGGAAGCATAATTAAAGTTTGCAGTTATGGTGTTACAAAACGATGGATTTAAATATTTGAAATTCCGGGTTTTTTTTCAAAAGGTATCCATAGGGAGTACTGCCACCACTGGTTCCGTCCATGATCCACCTAACGACCTGAAAAGGGATCAACAATCAAGTGTCAGCCAAGGCTGGTGAGTTCACTAGAGCGGTCTACACGCCACATGTAGACCTAATGTATGAATAAAGAAAGGTAAAACACAATCAATAATCATAAGGCCAGTAAAGTTCCATATCGTAGGTAGCTAGCCTATAGTTATGTCCACCTGAATTGTTCGTAACCGAAGCTGACAATGTTTTGATAGGGGATACCTATGAACCTTGCCTTCCCGTGTCTATCCGGATCACGGTGGGTAGGCTAACATTGATCTCAGTCCGACCGCCAGTCGGAGGGTGCATCCCGTGCACCGCTGAGCGGGGGAGTCAATCCCCAGTAGTACTACTCAACATTACCTCGCTACTGTATATTAACGGCTCGAATGTAAGGACTTTTTATAAATAAAGCAATTCAGTGCAACATATGATATTTTGTCGGAAATTTACTCAAGTAAAGAAATACCCTTACCGTTGGGTTGCCATCCTTTACCGGATGCAACTATCTGTGCGTTATTTTCCTAAACCGGATATAACAATAATAGTAAGTGAAACTCACCTTAGGGTGCACTAGTACTCAGCACTTGGTTCGACAGGTTGGTCAAAGTCAACCTATTCGGATAAATATGGCCTAATAAAATTAGAAGGTGCCGCTAGGATGAAAAATAGCACATAATCACCTAAACATGTTTCATGCAATCATACACGTCATTTAAGGCACATACAAGTCTCAAATTGGGAGAAAATCAAGAAATTGTAATTTATGTCAAAGTTGACCCAGAAAGTCAAACTTCAAGCATTTAACTAGTGGCATAGCTAAAATCCACAATACTTGGAGTTAACTCCTTAAATTTTACAGGCATATACTACACATCATTTAGGAATTGTTGCAAAAAGAATCAAGTAAAAAGGTTAAGAAATGAGAAAGTTATGCACGTCGGAAGTTGGCATTTTTGGCATTTAGCAAACAAGTCAAGGTAAAATGAAAACTTGCATAACTCATTCAAAATTTGGAATTTAAACATTAAATTCTCCAGATCTTACTTTCAATATATAAAAATCAAGTCCAAATAGCAACCACACCATTAAAACAAGATTTGCATGCCCAACCAATTTGCAAAGTCCACTTTTCACAGAAAATGACAGCTTTGAGTACCCGACTTGCAGCTGTGTTTTGAGTGACCAAACGGAGGTTTTAGAAAGTGTGCGAGTAGCCGTTGTAAAGCTAAGACATAATACTTTACTAGGGAAAAAGAATCAACTGATTTCGATGAAAATGGAGCAAGTTATGACAGCTGCAAGTTGACCAAAAATTCTGGTCAAAGCTGTTAGAATTTCCAAGTTTGCCAAAGTCTTCCATTTCAGTTTTTATGCTATCATATGGCTATCCAACATACATTAACACATTTTAATCATATTAACACGAGATTTCTTGTTCTAACATGATCATACTCAATTCATAGCAAAATCTCAACATGTGACTAGCATACAAGAGCATCACGCCCAAATTTCATGTCTAAACACCCAACATACATGAAAGAGCACACATAGCAGATTTCAAGCTCAAAACCCAGCCCTAAACCCGAGTTCAAATCTGTCCCAAATAAATATATAACATATCTCAACCTAAAACATGAAATGTGATCATAACAACACTCCATCTAGCATGAAAACACCATAGAACACACATGCAACAACAAATTTCGAAATCAAAGACTTAGGGCTTACAAGTTGGGGTAGAAATCACAGGTAGGAGAAGAGAGGGGAAGAAGGAGAAGCTTCCTTGATGTTCTTGGAGCTTGATTGAGCTTCCAAACTCCGGATTTTAGCTCCTATGTGCTTGATTTTGCGAAAATCTCAAGTGTGTGTGTGAGTGTGTGTTGGAATCGTGAAGAAGAGAGGAGGAGATGAAGCTGGTGATCATGAATGGGGGTGGGGAGTGTTTTATGCAAATTTTTGTTTAAGTCAAAGTTACTCTTGTGGCCCCTCAAGTTTCTTTTTAAACAAAAGTAGTATAAAACTCATTTAAATGGGTTTTTGCTAAAAAGTTGTAAGGTAAGAATTCTAAAAATGTTCCCAAGTGTTTTAAATCCTTTAACACGTAAGATTTAGTCGGGTTATATAAATTCATCATTTATACACAAAAATCCAAATTTACACACGAAGCCCGGTTTCGCATAAAAATGCAAATTTTCACAACTAACACATAAGATCACAAAATAAGTTCACGAGCAAGTTACTAATATTAATTAGCAAATAAACATGAATAAACATGTACTCATACAAATAACGGGTCTCGGGTTCGTTAACGGAACTAACGGAAAAACTTAACAGAGTTAACTTGGGAAGTTACAGTTGTCACACTCCTTTTGATACATAAGTTGGTTTTGGAGTTTTGGTCACATTCCACTTTTCAACAACGGCTTTGTCACTGGTGCCTTTGTGTTTGAAACCTTAGACTGTTGAGTCTTCATTGGTTCCAAACACTGCTTCCCCTGAGACAAAGCTGGTTGTTTTTGCTTTTGCTTTTCTCCTGTCATCATCTTCTCCAACATACTAGTCCGTGGGTTTTGCGGATAGTATGGTTGAAATGGTCTATTCACACAATTAGCAGCAAAGTGTCCTGGTTTTCCACATTGAAAACAGTTCATAAGCCTAGGCCCATTGACATGACTACAGAGGTATGAACGTCTTGGGTAAGACAACTTCCACTCTAGGCTTATCATCCCATTTGTGTATAACATGTTTTGTGGCTTTTTCTGGTTGTGTGATTAAACAAAATTGTTCTGATTTAGACTTGTTTGTTCTATTGAAAGTCGACACAACCTGGGGATAAGCAACAAAGTCTTTGGGCTTAGTCTCACGACTAGTCACGCTCAGTGCATACGAGACATCCGGTTGTGTACAGAGGATGGCATACATGATAGATCCAATAGCAGAGGCAAACGGGATTAATGCCATTTGGCTTATCTCTTGTTCCGTTTTTGGAGCTTGAGATTTGTCCAAGATTGTTCCCTTAGTCATGGGAACGACTCCTCTCTTGGAGTTGCTAATGTTGAACCGTGCTATGATCTTATCGACGTATGTGCTTTGACTGAGGCCCAAAAGGCGCTTAGATCGATCTCTATGAATTTTAATTCCCAGAATGTAAGCGGCTTCTCCAAGATCTTTCATAGCGAAACAAGACGAAAACCATTTCTTAACTTCGTTAGCATGGGTATATTGTTTCCTATGATTAGTATATCGTCTACGTACAGTACGAGAAACGATATAGCGCTCCCACTTGCCTTTCTATAAACACAAGGTTCATCTTTATTTTGATCAAAACCAAACTCTTTGACCTTTTGATCAAAACAAAGATTCCAGCTTCGAGATGCTTGTTTGAGTCCATAAATGGATCTGCTCAGCTTTCAAACCTTATTTGGATTCTCTGTATCAACAAAACCATCAGGCTGAACCATGTAGACATCTTCTTCGAGTTGTCCATTTAGGAAGGCGGTTTTAACGTCCATTTGTCATATCATATAGTCATAGTATGCTTCTATGGCAAGGAGAATCCTGATCGATTTGATCGTGACAACGGGCTAGAAGGTCTCATCATAGTTAATCCCTTGGGTTTGAGTGAAACTTTTCGCTACAAGTCGTGCCTTGTACGTTTGCACATTTCCATGCATGTCAGTTTTTCTTTTAAAGATCCACTTGCTCCCTACTGATCGCGAACCAGGGGTAGCTCAATCAAGTCCCAGACATGATTGTTACGCATAGATTGCATCTCAGCGTTCATGGCTTCAAGCCATTTGTCAGATTCTGGATTTGACATAGCAGCTTTGTAGTTAGTAGGCTCATCATTAGAATCGGCTACTAATAGAACGTCAAAGGCTTCATGATAGCCAACGTATCTTTCAGGCTCTTTGCGCGTCCTTTCGCTTCTGCGAACGCTTGTGCTTGTGCTTGTGCTTGTGCTTGTGCTTGGATCTGATGGTGCGACAATCATTTGTCGGTCAGATGCAGCGACCGTTTTAGGGTTAGGTGTATCTCGAATCTCTTCAAGATCCACCAGATCACTATTTGTTCCTCGAGTAAAGAATTCTTTCTCAAGGAACTTACCTTTCCTTTTGATGGAAATGATAATTGCACCAGGATGGTAAAAGTACTAGCAGGTATTACCATATTATCCAACAAAAGTTACCTTTTCACCTCGGTGATCGAGCTTGTTGTCAGATTCGCTGGTGATATAAGCTTCACATCCCCACACCCTGAGGTATAATAGTTTAGGAGAAGATCCATGCCATGTCTCATATGGGGTCTTGTCACTACTACAAAAAAGGCCTTTCTTGACGTGCAATGCGTGTCAAGAAATGGTCTTCTTGACACGCAAATGTGCATCAAGGAAGCCGGGGACAAGAAGCTTCTTGACGCGCAAAGTGCGTGTCAAGAAGTTCTTGACGCGTGAACAATGACACGCCATCTATGACGCTCCATTCATAACGTCCATAATGCTCGTCATCTTCGGGTGTCGTCTGTGTTTAATAAATTTTTATTTAAAATGTATTTTTAATGTCGTCTGTTTATGACATGCAAATTGCGTGTCATGACTCTTATGACGCTCATTCTTGCATGTCATCCTTTTAATTGTTTTTTTTAAATAATTTTTTCTAAAATTACTAATTTCCATACTAAATCATATTTCACAAACCAAAATACATAATAGCTGGTGTACCAAAACAATACATTCCATACATATAGCAATTGAAAATAATTCGATTTCGTCATGTTCATACATGCAATTCAATCATAACGACAAAAGTAAAATGTTCAAAATTTACATGCATATACATTTGATCACTATTCCACGATCGTATAAATGAAGTTGCAAGCGTAGGTCAACCATTCTTCACAAATCTCATCAAAATCAGTATTTGTGTAAGCATTACTATCTCCACCAATCTATGTAAAGATAAAATACGAGAAAAAGTGATCATCAAAGATAAAGTTAATTAGAATATGAGAAAACTTACTTTGTTTTGTTCAAGGACTACAAGTCTATGCCGAAATACCTCCTTTATGAAATTCAACACATAATAACCACACTCTGTAATTCACGGCTGGAGTGGACACTACACAAACAATAGAACATAAGAAGTCACTACAAAGCATTTAAAATATATAACTAATCTCAGAAACACATCAAACGATTAGTTTTGCGGAGATGTGGCCTTTTTACCAGATGGCTTTTTAACAGGTGTCCACTCAAGTTTCAGTTTTGCGTAAACCAGTTGTTTTGTTTGAGTGATATCTTTTTGTTTTATAACCTGTTGCTCAACCTTTGCTTTGCCATTAGGTTTATTAACTCTTTTTACATTAGCCATTTGTTTCTCAACAAATTCTTGTTTTATCTTATCATTTCTTTTGTAAACTCCTTTTGATACATAAGTTGGTTTTGGAGTTTTGGTCACATTCCACTTTTCAACAACGGCTTTGTCACTGGTGCCTTTGTGTTTGAAACCTTAGACTATTGAGTCTTCATTGGTTCCCAACACTGCTTCCCCTGAGACAAAGCTGGTTGTTTTTGCTTTTGCTTTTCTCCTGTCATCATCTTCTCCAACATACTAGTCCGTGGGTTTTGCGGATAGTATGGTTGAAATGGTCTATTCACACAATTGCCAGCAAAGTGTCCTGGTTTTCCACATTGAAAACAGTTCATAAGCCTAGGCCCATTGACATGACTACAGAGGTATGAACGTCTTGGGTAAGACGACTTCCACTCTGGCTTATCATCCCATTTGTGTATAACATGTTTTGTGGCTTTTTCTAGTTGTGTGATTAAACAAAATTGTTCTGATTTAGACTTGTTTGTTCTATTGAAAGTCGACACAACCTGGGGATAAGCAACAAAGTCTTTGGGCTTAGTCTCACGACTAGTCACGCTCAGTGCATACGAGACATCCGGTTGTGTACAGAGCATGGCATACATGATAGATCCAATAGCAGAGGCAAATGGGATTAATGCCATTTGGCTTATCTCTTGTTCCGTTTTTGGAGCTTGAGATTTGTCCAAGATTGTTCCCTTAGTCATGGGAACGACTCCTCTCTTGGAGTTGCTAATTTTGAACCGTGCTATGATCTTATCGACGTATGTGCTTTGACTGAGGCCCAAAAGGCGCTTAGATCGATCTCTATGAATTTTAATTCCCAGAATGTAAGAGGCTTCTCCAAGATCTTTCATAGCGAAACAAGATGAAAGCCATTTCTTAACTTCGTAAGCATGGGTATATTGTTTCCTATGATTAGTATATCGTCTACGTACAGTACGAGAAACGATATAGCGCTCCCAGTTGCCTTTCTGTAAACACAAGGTTCATCTTTATTTTGATCAAAACCAAACTCTTTGACATTTTGATCAAAACAAAGATTCCAGCTTCGAGATGCTTGTTTGAGTCCATAAATGGATCTGCTCAGCTTTCAAACCTTATTTGGATTCTCTGGATCAACAAAACCATCAGGCTGAACCATGTAGACATCTTCTTCGAGTTGTCCATTTAGGAAGGCGGTTTTAACGTCCATTTGTCATATCATATAGTCATAGTATGCGTCTATGGCAAGGAGAATTCTAATCGATTTGATCGTGACAACGGGCTAGAAGGTCTCATCATAGTTAATCCCTTGGGTTTGAGTGAAACCTTTCGCTACAAGCCGTGCCTTGTAGGTTTGCACATTTCCATGCATGTCAGTTTTTCTTTTAAAGATCCACTTGCTCCCTACTGATCGCGAACCATGGGTAGCTCAATCAAGTCCCAGACATGATTGTTACGCATGGACTGCATCTCAGCGTTCATGGCTTCAAGCCATTTGTCAGATTCTGGATCTAACATAGCAGCTTTGTAGTTAGTAGGCTCATCATTAGAATCGGCTACTAATAGAACGTCAAAGGCTTCATGATAGCCAAGGTATCTTTCAGGCTCTTTGCGCGTCCTTTCGCTTCTGCGAACGCTTGTGCTTGAGCTTGTGCTTGTGCTTGGATCTGATGGTGCGACAATCATTTGTCGGTCAGATGCAGCGACCGTTTTAGGGTTAGGTGTATCTCGAATCTCTTCAAGATCCACCAGATCACTATTTGTTCCTCGAGTAAAGAATTCTTTCTCAAGGAACTTACCTTTCCTTTTGATGGAAATGGTAATTGCACCAGGATGGTAAAAGTACTAGCAGGTATTACCATATTATCCAACGAAAGTTACCTTTTCACCTCGGTGATCGAGCTTGTTGTCAGATTCGCTGGTGATATAAGCTTCACATCCCCACACCCTGAGGTATAATAGTTTAGGAGAACATCCATGCCATGTCTCATATGGGGTCTTGTCACTACTACAAAAAAGGCCTTTCTTGACGTGCAATGCGTGTCAAGAAATGGTCTTCTTGACACGCAAATGTGCATCAAGGAAGCCGGGGACAAGAAGCTTCTTGACGCGCAAAGTGCGTGTCAAGAAGTTCTTGACGCGTGAACAATGACACGCCATCTATGACGCTCCATTCATGACGTCCATAATGCTCGTCATCTTCGGGTGTCGTCTGTGTTTAATAAATTTTTATTTAAAATGTATTTTTAATGTCGTCTGTTTATGACATGCAAATTGCGTGTCATGACTCTTATGACGCTCATTCTTGCATGTCATCCTTTTAATTGTTTTTTTTAAATAATTTTTTCTAAAATTACTAATTTCCATACTAAATCATATTTCACAAACCAAAATACATAATAGCTGGTGTACCAAAACAATACATTCCATACATATAGCAATTGAAAATAATTCGATTTCGTCATGTTCATACATGCAATTCAATCATAACGACAAAAGTAAAATGTTCAAAATTTACATGCATATACATTCGATCACTATTCCACGATCGTATAAATGAAGTTGCAAGCGTAGGTCAACCATTCTTCACAAATCTCATCAAAATCAGTATTTGTGTAAGCATTATTATCTCCACCAATCTATGTAAAGATAAAATACGAGAAAAAGTGATCATCAAAGATAAACTTAATTAGAATATGAGAAAACTTACTTTGTTTTGTTCAAGGACTACAAGTCTATGCCGAAATACCTCCTTTATGAATTTCAACACATAATAACCACACTCTGTAGTTCACGGCTGGAGTGGACACTACACAAACAATAGAACATAAGAAGTCACTACAAAGCATTTAAAATATATAACTAATCTCAGAAACACATCAAACGATTAGTTTGAGTCGATATAGCATGAAAACTGCATATTACTCCTTAATGGGTCAAAATGGGTATGATCACTATTTTGACAAGAAAACAACAGCTTGTACAAAGTACGTGAGCCACATTCGACGAGCAGAAGCATAAACGAGAATAGGCGGGTTGGTTTATGAGTCAAGGATGTAAGTCGTACTTAGCTTATGCTATTGACTCGAGAATGAAGCCGAAGGAACTAAAGGACGTGCCGGTGGTGTGCCAGTTCCTGGATGTATTTCCAGAAGACCTGCCAGGCATTCCTCCTGATAGAGAGATAACATTCAGGATTGACTTGGTGCCGGGGGCGAATCCCGTAGCAAAGACACCTTATCGATTAGCTCCTTCGGAGATGAAAGAATTAATGTCACAACTACAAGAGTTACTTGACAAAGGCTTCATAAGGCCGAGTATCTCGCCATGGGGTGCTCCAGTGCTTTTCATAAAGAAGAAGGACGGAAGCTTGAGAATGTGTATTGACTATAGAGAATTAAATAAGCTGACAATAAAGAACAAGTACCCTTTGTCTAGGATAGACGATTTATTCGATCTGTTTCAAGGAGCGAGTTGGTTTTCTAAGATCGATCTACGATCAGGTTATCATCAGCTTAAGGTTAGAGATGAGGATATTCCGAAGACAGCTTTTCGGACACGCTATGGTCACTATGAGTTTTTAGTAATGTCGTTTGGGTTGATTAATGCCCCTGCAGCATTCATGGATCTCATGAATAGAGTGTGTCGACCTATGTTGGACCGATTCGTGATTGTGTTCATAGATGATATTCTAATTTACTCCAGGACTGAGACAGACCATGCAATGCACTTAAAAGAAGTGTTGGAGACTTTAACGCAGATGGTATCCTAGTGGATCCATCTAAGATAGAAACGGTAATGAGCTGGAAACCTCCTAAGACACCCTCGGAGATTCGTAGTTTCTTAGGTCTAGCAGGTTATTACCGTAGGTTCATACAAAATTTCTCGAAGATCGCAACGCCACTGACTAAGTTGACCAAGAAAGATGTTAAGTTTTTGTGGGGTCCTAGTCAGCAGAGTGCGTTCGATGAATTAAAAACCAAGTTGACGCAGGCTCCGGTGTTGTCCTTACCGGATGGCCTGATGACTTGGTAATATACTCAGATGCTTCTTATCAAGGGTTGGGTAGTTGTTGATGCAGCGGGGCAAGGTAATTGCCTATGCATCTCGACAGCTAAAACCCCATGAGACAAACTATCCAACCCATGATTTAGAGTTAGCCGCGGTAGTGTTTGCACTCAAAATATGGATGCACTATTTGTATAGAGTTAAGTGCACTATCTACACTGACCATAAGAGCCTAAAATATTTTTTTGAGCAAAAAGATCTTAACATGAGGCAGCGTAGATGGTTGGAGTTGATTAAAGACTATGATTGTGAGATTATGTATCACCCTGGTAAAGCCAATGTAGTGGCTGATGCTCTAAGCAGAAAGGAGAATCATCCTTCTTTTCGGGTGAAATCATATAAGTTAGTAATCACTCCTGACTTTCTCATCCAACTTCGTAAAGACCAGTATGAAGCTCTTAAGGATGAGAATATCAAGAAAGAGAGAATGGTCGGCCAAGCAGGAAGCTTGGAAGAAAATGAGTATGGTGTTAAGACCAGGTATGGTCGAATGTGGATACCACTTACTGGTGGGATTCCCGATAAGATATTGGATGAGGCACATAAGTCACGCTACTCGAATCATCCTGGTACGACCAAGATGTACCAAGACCTAAAAAGAGACTATTGGTGGCCAGGCATGAAGTTTAATGTTATGCAATACGTGAGCAAGTGCTTGACTTGTGCAAAAGTCAAGGCGGAACATCAGAAACCTTACGGGAGACTTCAGCCTTTAGAAATTCCTGAGTGGAAGTGGGAACACATCACGATGGACTTCATAACTAAGCTACCTCGCACAGCTAAAGGTTATGACACCATCTGGGTGATTGTGGATAGGCTAACCAAGAGTGCTCACTTCTTGCCTTTTGTGAGATGATTTCTTCTGAAGAGTTAGCTAGTTTGTTCATTAATGAGATCATCTCTAAACACGGGGTGCCAGTGTCTATTGTCTCCGACAGGGACACTCGGTTCACTTCGCGATTTTGGAGGAAATTCCATAAGAATATGGGATCGAGATTGCACATTAGTACGGCATATCATCCCCAAACAGATGGGCAAAGTGAAAGAACAATTCAGACTCTGGAGGATATGTTACGTGCTTGCATAATAGACTTTGGAGGAAGTTGGGATAGTCACCTACCACTAGTAGAATTCTCCTAAAACAACAGTTATCATGCTAGTATTGGCATGCCTCCTTATGAGATGTTGTACGGTAGAAAATGTCGAACTCCAGTATGTTGGGGTGAAGTTGGCCAACGAGAATTGGGAAGTAAGGAAATAGTCCAAAATATGGCTCGAGATCTTGATGTGGTCAAGGCACGGTTAAAGGCGTCGCAAGATCGACAAAATTCATATGCGGATAAAAGTAGAAGGCCAATTGAGTTCCAAGTGGGAGACTTTGTGTTGCTAAAAGTTTCCCCTTGGAAGGGTATCATTCGGTTTCGTAAGAGGGGCAAGTTAGGCCCAAGGTATGTAGGACCTTTTAAGATTGTAGAACGTGTAGGTGAGGTTGCCTATCGGTTAGATCTACCTGAGGAATTGTCTGGGATTCACCCAACATTCCATGTTTCTTATCTAAGAAAGTGTGTATATGATGAATCAGAAATAGTGCCTTTAGATGAAATTGAGGTAGACGAAATGTTATCATATGTGGAAAGGCCAGTTGCGATTTTAGATCGCAGTGAAAAGAAGCTCCGAAACAAGACCATTCCGATGGTCAGGGTGCAGTGGATGCACAGAAAAGGTTCTGAATCTACTTGGGAACGAGAAGATGAAATGAGAGAATCTCACCCTGAGCTGTTTACGCTCTGAGCAAGTTTTGAGGACGAAACTTATTTAAGGGGGGGGAGAGTTGTAACATCCCAAGATTCAGATAAACTCGTAAGTGGTAGTTAATATAATAACTATGCTTATCATATGTATTTGGAATCTTAGTGAATGCATATTTATATGATATATGTGCTACATATATGATATATGTGTATATGCATGATAATATAAGTGAATACGTAGTTGCAAAGATAAGAAAGAGATAGATATGTGTTGATACAAATAACATGATGATATATGTGTGAATTGATAGATATACACATGTGAATACGTGTGTTAGTAGTTAATGGAAAAGTAGAAGGGCTAAAAGTGTAATTTATGTAAAGTTATCAACGTATACGGATATTATACGTATCTATAACTATTATAAACATTTTAAGGCTTAGAATATAGTAAAAATATATCCTAATATGATCCATAACATGAAATAATAAGTGTTGTAAAGTTTGAGGGGCTAGAACGCAAAATAGCAAAAGATATATATAAAAATATAAGTTTATAGCATATATACGTATCTATACGTATATCATCGAACGTGTCCCGAACCTTAGAAACTTTTATAAATATACCCTTAAGTGTTTTATAGCATAAAATAACAGTTCGTAGAAATACAGGGGCTTAAAATGTAAAATAGAAGTCCAGGGACCAATTCTGCCATTCTGCCAAAGAGGGCTCGCGGTACGCGAAGCCTGGCAAGATAAACGGCGCGATACGCGACCCGTTTGCGACCCGTTTGCGACCCAGAACGCGTTTTTTCGACTTGCAGCTCACGTTTTGACGAAATTGACCCTGTATACGTGTTGATTTCGAGCATGAGTCACCCTAGACACGTGTAGTTTGTGTTGGTTGATCAATTTTTCTTGTTTTTCACTTCGTCTCATT
>JBCNJP010000017.1:57357061-57399263 GCA_039602395.1 Deinandra increscens subsp. villosa
GCATCAAGGAAGCCGGGGACAAGAAGCTTCTTGACGCGCAAAGTGCGTGTCAAGAAGTTCTTGACGCGTGAACAATGACACGCCATCTATGACGCTCCATTCATGACGTCCATAATGCTCGTCATCTTCGGGTGTCGTCTGTGTTTAATAAATTTTTATTTAAAATGTATTTTTAATGTCGTCTGTTTATGACATGCAAATTGCGTGTCATGACTCTAATGACGCTCATTCTTGCATGTCATCCTTTTAATTGTTTTTTTTAAATAATTTTTTCTAAAATTACTAATTTCCATACTAAATCATATTTCACAAACCAAAATACATAATAGCTGGTGTACCAAAACAATACATTCCATACATATAGCAATTGAAAATAATTCGATTTCGTCATGTTCATACATGCAATTCAATCATAACGACAAAAGCAAAATGTTCAAAATTTACATGCATATACATTCGATCACTATTCCACGATCGTATAAATGAAGTTGCAAGCGTAGGTCAACCATTCTTCACAAATCTCATCAAAATCAGTATTTGTGTAAGCATTACTATCTCCACCAATCTATGTAAAGATAAAATACGAGAAAAAGTGATCATCAAAGATAAAGTTAATTAGAATATGAGAAAACTTACTTTGTTTTGTTCAAGGACTACAAGTCTATGCCGAAATACCTCCTTTATGAATTTCAACACATAATAACCACACTCTGTAATTCACGGCTGGAGTGGACACTACACAAACAATAGAACATAAGAAGTCACTACAAAGCATTTAAAATATATAACTAATCTCATAAACACATCAAACGATTAGTTTGAGTCGATATAGCATGAAAACTGCATATTACTCCTTAATGGGTCAAAATGGGTATGATCCCTATTTTGACAAGAAAACAGCAGCTTGTACAAAGTACGTGAGCCACATTCGACGAGCAGAAGCATAAACGAGAATAGGCGGGTTGGTTTATGAGTCAAGGATGTAAGTCGTACTTAGCTTATGCTATTGACTCGAGAATGAAGCCGAAGGAACTAAAGGACGTGCCGGTGGTGTGCCAGTCCCTGGATGTATTTCCGGAGGACCTGCCAGGCATTCCTCCTGATAGAGAGATAACATTCAGGATTGACTTGGTGCCGGGGGCGAAGCCCGTAGCAAAGACACCTTATCGATTAGCTCCTTCGGAGATGAAAGAATTAATGTCACAACTACAAGAGTTACTTGACAAAGGCTTCATAAGGCCGAGTATCTCGCCATGGGGTGCTCCAGTGCTTTTCATGAAGAAGAAGGACGGAAGCTTGAGAATGTGTATTGACTATAGAGAATTAAATAAGCTGACAATAAAGAACAAGTACCCTTTGTCTAGGATAGACGATTTATTCGATCAGTTTCAAGGAGTGAGTTGGTTTTCTAAGATCGATCTACGATCAGGTTATCATCAGCTTAAGGTTAGAGATGAGGATATTCCGAAGACAGCTTTTCGGACACGCTATGGTCACTATGAGTTTTTAGTAATGTCGTTTGGGTTGATTAATGCCCCTGCAGCATTCATGGATCTCATGAATAGAGTGTGTCGACCTATGTTGGACCGATTCGTGATTGTGTTCATAGATGATATTCTAATTTACTCCAGGACTGAGACAGACCATGCAATGCACTTAAAAGAAGTGTTGGAGACTTTAACGCAGATGGTATCCTAGTGGATCCATCTAAGATAGAAACGGTAATGAGCTGGAAAGCTCCTAAGACACCCTCGGAGATTCGTAGTTTCTTAGGTCTAGCAGGTTATTACCGTAGGTTCATACAAAATTTCTCGAAGATCGCAACGCCACTGACTAAGTTGACCAAGAAAGATGTTAAGTTTTTGTGGGGTCCTAGTCAGCAGAGTGCGTTCGATGAATTAAAAACCAAGTTGACGCAGGCTCCGGTGTTGTCCTTACCGGATGGCCTGATGACTTGGTAATATACTCAGATGCTTCTTATCAAGGGTTGGGTAGTTGTTGATGCAGCGGGGTAAGGTAATTGCCTATGCATCTCGACAGCTAAAACCCCATGAGACAAACTATCCAACCCATGATTTAGAGTTAGCCACGGTAGTGTTTGCACTCAAAATATGGATGCACTATTTGTATAGAGTTAAGTGCACTATCTACACTGACCATAAGAGCCTAAAATATTTTTTTGAGCAAAAAGATCTTAACATGAGGCAGCGTAGATGGTTGGAGTTGATTAAAGACTATGATTGTGAGATTATGTATCACCCAGGTAAAGCCAATGTAGTGGCTGATGCTCTAAGCAGAAAGGAGAATCATCCTTCTTTTCGGGTGAAATCATATAAGTTAGTAATCACTCCTGACTTTCTCATCCAACTTCGTAAAGACCAGTATGAAGCTCTTAAGGATGAGAATATCAAGAAAGAGAGAATGGTCGGCCAAGCAGGAAGCTTGGAAGAAAATGAGTATGGTGTTAAGACCAGGTATGGTCGAATGTGGATACCACTTACTGGTGGGATTCCCGATAAGATATTGGATGAGGCACATAAGTCACGCTACTCGAATCATCCTGGTACGACCAAGATGTACCAAGACCTAAAAAGAGACTATTGGTGGCCAGGCATGAAGTTTAATGTTATGCAATACGTGAGCAAGTGCTTGACTTGTGCAAAAGTCAAGGCGGAACATCAGAAACCTTACCGGAGACTTCAGCCTTTAGATATTCCTGAGTGGAAGTGGGAACACATCACGATGGACTTCATAACTAAGCTACCTCGCACAGCTAAAGGTTATGACACCATCTGGGTGATTGTGGATAGGCTAACCAAGAGTGCTCACTTCTTGCCTTTTGTGAGACGATTTCTTCTGAAGAGTTAGCTAGTTTGTTCAAAAATGAGATCATCTCTAAACACGGGGTGCCAGTGTCTATTGTCTCCGACAGGGACACTCGGTTCACTTCGCGATTTTGGAGGAAATTCCATAAGAATATGGGATCGAGATTGCACATTAGTACGGCATATCATCCCCAAACAGATGGGCAAAGTGAAAGAACAATTCAGACTCTGGAGGATATGTTACGTGCTTGCATAATAGACTTTGGAGGAAGTTAGGATAGTCACCTACCACTAGTAGAATTCTCCTAAAACAACAGTTATCATGCTAGTATTGGCATGCCTCCTTATGAGATGTTGTACGGTAGAAAATGTCGAACTCCAGTATGTTGGGGTGAAGTTGGCCAACGAGAATTGGGAAGTAAGGAAATAGTCCAAAATATGGCTCGAGATCTTGATGTGGTCAAGGCACGGTTAAAGGCGTCGCAAGATCGACAAAATTCATATGCGGATAAAAGTAGAAGGCCAATTGAGTTCCAAGTGGGAGACTTTGTGTTGCTAAAAGTTTCCCCTTGGAAGGGTATCATTCGGTTTCATAAGAGGGGCAAGTTAGGCCCAAGGTATGTAGGACCTTTTAAGATTGTAGAACGTGTAGGTGAGGTTGCCTATCGGTTAGATCTACCTGAGGAATTGTCTGGGATTCACCCAACATTCCATGTTTCTTATCTAAGAAAGTGTGTATATGATGAATCAGAAATAGTGCCTTTAGATGAAATTGAGGTAGACGAAATGTTATCATATGTGGAAAGGCCAGTTGCAATTTTAGATCGCAGTGAAAAGAATCTCCAAAACAAGACCATTCCGATGGTCAGGGTGCAGTGGATGCACAGAAAAGGTTCTGAATCTACTTAGGAACGAGAAGATGAAATGAGAGAATCTCACCCTGAGCTGTTTACGCTCTGAGCAAGTTTTGAGGACGAAACTTATTTAAGGGGGGGAGAGTTGTAACATCCCAAGATTCAGATAAACTCGTAAGTGGTAGTTAATATAATAACTATGCTTATCATATGTATTTGGAATCTTAGTGAATGCATATTTATATGATATATGTGCTACATATATGATATATGTGTATATGCATGATAATATAAGTGAATACGTAGTTGCAAAGATAAGAAAGAGATAGATATGTGTTGATACAAATAACATGATGATATATGTGTGAATTGATAGATATACACATGTGAATACGTGTGTTAGTAGTTAATGGAAAAGTAGAAGGGCTAAAAGTGTAATTTATGTAAAGTTATCAACGTATACGGATATTATACGTATCTATAACTATTATAAACATTTTAAGGCTTAGAATATAGTAAAAATATATCCTAATATGATCCATAACATGAAATTATAAGTGTTGTAAAGTTTGAGGGGCTAGAACGCAAAATAGCAAAAGATATATATAAAAATATAAGTATATATGTATATGTATACGTATCTATACGTATATCATCGAACGTGTCCCGAACCTTAGAAACTTTTATAAATATACCCTTAAGTGTTTTATAGAAGTCCAGGGACCAATTCTGCCATTCTGCCAAAGAGGGCTCACGGTACGCGAAGCCTGGCAAGATAAACGGCGCGATGCGCAACCCGTTTGCGACCCAGAACGTGTTTTTTCGACTTGTAGCTCACGTTTTGACGAAATTGACCCTGTATACATGTTGATTTCTAATCAGCTGAAAATCCTTGCCAATTTCCGAATTCCAAACCAAAAAACCCTAAATTCGAACCAGAAACTTCACGGGTCGATTTCTCTCAAATCATAGAGAGTTAGTAGCCGAAATTTTGCAGTCAAGCTTCTATAGGTATAATATAAAATAACCTCTTTCAGTTTTGGCTAAATCAATTCCTAAGTATGATTTTTAGAACTATGCTCAAATTAGGGTTCTTGAGCTTGTTTGGGTAAAATTGGATGATCGGGTGGGAATTAGGGCCCGAATTTTGGTAGGTAATCCTAAAATGATGTGTTATAAGAAAGCCCTAAACTCTTTTCACTAAAAGAAAAGGTTTGGTATGATTTTTAGAAGCGGGTCAAAAATTAGGGTTTTCTAGACATGGTTTTGATAAAATTGAATGATCGGGCTTGATTTAAGGTTCCATCTTTTGAAGGATATCATAAAATGGTATTATAACAGAAGCCCTAAGTTTATTTGATGAGAAAAGGAGTTTTGATGTTAATTTGGGAATTATGTCAAAATTAGGGTTTTGGAAGGTAATTGTCAAGTATTGGGATGACCATAAAGTATTGGATGTTAATTTTTGGTATTAGAGCATGTTTACATATATATTAAATATATATGAGTTCAAATTTTGATAATTAATATTTAAGCTACTCGGTGCAATTATTGTAGTATTTCCACCTCATGGTCGTCAATGACGCCTACACGGCCGGTAACGATCGTCACCAAATTCCAAACCCCGTGACTATTCCTCATAGTAATTCCGCCAAAATGATCGGTCATGAGGAAACACGAGCGGTAAACGTTAAGGAACAAAGACTTGAAAAAGATATAACAAAATATGTAAAGGGGGGGGGGTAAAATGGTCATTTTGACTATTAAGTATTAACCAATAAAGAGTTGGGTTTTGGATAATGGGATAAGTCTTAAATGTGATTTGTAACCTTTAGGATGTCTTGATAGGGACATTACAGTAAAGGCATTAAGAAACTGATTCACGAGAACTTAACCCAATAATAATAGCTTCGCAAAGCTAAGGTGAGTTCTATGAGCCCACTTTTAAATGTTTTAAATGTCTTACACGTTTTTTGGCTGGCATACATATTGTGTTATGAAAAGTGTTTCCAAATGCTTATAAGTGTTGTTAAGTGTTATTGTTCATTTGGATTGACTATGTGATATTATGCATGTGAATTAAGTATGATGTGTTATGTGCTATACGCTGCTTTGATATTAAATGTCCAAGTGATGAGAGAATTGTTAATAGACGTATAGTGAGTATGTAGGTATATAAGAGAACTAATGATACATTTGCTTTATATATTATGTTGTGGAGGTTGGGGATTTCTAGTAATATACTCGTTATTGAATGAGTTGAACATGTTAAGTAAAGCAATCTGTAAGGTCATGGAGTGGATAGTACAGATGGGGCTCATGAAATAGGGAGACAAAAAGGGTAGTATTTCTCTAGCCGGTGTACGGAAGGGCCTACGTATGGTAGTGAGACTGGCCATATCGGGGATGCCTGGATGGGAAGGATCTGTTTGACAGTCGACAATACTATCCTACCCTAAGGTGTACTTGATAACCACAAGTGACCAGAGGTTCTTTAGGCTGCTCCTGGGTAGCAGATAAAGAATGAGGCATAGCAAGACGTTGCTAGTGCAAGAAAAGATTGAATTTAATTAATTACGAAGGTTTATGGGATTGATGTTCATGTTTGAATGATTCCTGGTTATGTGTAAATTCTGATGTGTTGTATAATTCTGTTATGTTTTATACTTGTTAAAAGTTTACTAATGGGGTCAAGAAGACCCGTGAGAACTTGATTTTTCTTGCAGATCAAGAAAGAGTTTTTAGAAACTTAGAACTCACCAGCGTAAGCTGACTTTTTAAGTATGTATGTCAGGTGATGGTGAGACTTCCGAAAGTAAGGATAGGACTTTGGTGATAAAGAAATGAATGGGCAAAACTATCAAGAGAAGGCTTGAAGTACCGCTGGCATAGGAATACTTAGTTAAAGTTTATGTAATATCTAGTTTACTGTTGTACTTGGCAATTATATATAATAAAGTTTTTAATATTTTCGCTGCATTAGTATCTCTGATATACCATGTGTTCTTGTGTAAATCCGACACGTGACCCCTCTTGGAGCCAAGTCTGGGAGTGGGCTTCACAAAAACAATATAAAAGTTGATGGTATTTAGAAATAATCACGGGTCATTAATTATACAACAACATGCTCTATAGTCTAATAACATCAGTAATTACATTAACCAACATACTGTGCTTTGAAAATCAGAATATAACAAAAGAATTATGTCATTTCTTCATGTGCAATGCCTGTGAACAGCCTATAGTATAAAGAAATAAGGTCATTTTCTTCAAGTAAATTAGTTACTAAACAATATTATCTGAGTAGTATACGAGATAATTTTCAAATATGAAATACTTGCAGCAAAATAACAAACTAAAAAGAAAATAAAAGTAACTTACCCGAGCGTGAATCGGTTTCTTCCTTTTATTCTTCGTGGCTTAGATCCCTGTGTGTATAAGGAAGAAACTAACAGAAACAGGGGCCATCGAGATGAGTTACCTGAGATGATAATGATGATGGAGTGAAATCGAGATGAATGTTGATTAGGGACCGTCGCATTAGGTTTCCGGTAGCATGGGTCAAATCGCCGCCGATTAGGTGGTCGATTAGGGACCGTCATCGTAGGGGAACATCGAGGGTGGAGGGTCAAGGCCGATGAGAGGAAACCGTCGAGGGTGAGAGGAAATCGTTGGAATCCAGATTTTGGGGGAAATCGTCGAGGGTGAGAGGAAACCGTCGAGATTTTGGGGGAATTGGGGGAAATTGTCATGGGTGAGAGGAAACGTAGAGATTTTAGGGGGAAATTAGGGCAAAAGAGATTTTAGGGGAAATTGGGGAAAAACTTGTTATTTTGGGGAAAAAATTGGGGAAATTTTTGGTGGGAAAAATTAGAAAATGACAGGGTTTCTTGATGCACATATTCTGAAGTGTCTTCCGTGTTTTTTTTTTGTTATACGACACAAATTTCATGATACGCAAAAATGCGCGTCATAAATTTACGCTCGTCATCGTTTACGTGTCAAGGAAGGCCCTGTTTCTAGTAGTGTGTCTACTTTCTTGGTCAGTTCCAGATTTATTAGGCGAGCGGCGGTTAAGATGGCATACCCCCAAATGGAGTGTGGCAAGGTGGTCCTGCACACCATCGATCGAACCATGTTTAGTAGAGTTTGATTCCTCCATTCACTCACGCCATTTAACTGGGGTGTTCTGGAAGGAGTAGGTTGTAAAACGATTCCACATTCCTTGAGATGATTGAAGAATTCAGCGCTTAGGTATTCGCCACCTCTATCAGATCGAAGTATTTTGATAGTTCGACTCAGCTGATTTTGTACTTCATTTTGAAACTCTTTGAACTTGTCAAAAGTTTCATGCTTGTGTTTTATCAGATAGACATAAGCATATCTGTTGTAGTCATCGATAAAATTTATGAAGTACCGTCCACGATTTCTCGTCTCGGTTCGAAAGGGGCCACACACGTCGGTGAATAATGCCTAACAATCCTTGGGCCCGTTCACCTGTATGGGTGAAGGGTGACTTGGTTAATTTACCAGATAAGCATGCTTCGCATTGATCGAAGGAATTTGCATCTTGGGACTCGAGAATCCCGGCAGTTAGTAGCTTCTTAATGCGAGCCTTGCTTTTGTGACCAACTCTATGGTGCCATAACGATTATTCGTTACTATCAGCTTTGCTATTTTAGAAACATGATAGAGCTGATCATTTGTTTGAACTTCTATCTCATATATGCCATGTCGAGGTTTAGCCTCGAAATAAAAGATATCATTAAGGTACGTATTAATTGAATTTCCATTGTATTTATACTGAAAACCTTGTTCAAACAACGAAGAGATAGATATGATGTTTCTGGATAAACCAGATGCATATAAACAGTTAACTAATGTAACTACAAGGCCAGTCTGGCATGAAAAAGAATATGTGCCGGTAGCAAGTAGCGGGACTCTTTTCCCGTCACCAACAATGAGTTCCATGACGCCTTGATCTGTCTTCTTCCACTTCTTAGGATCCTGCAAAACATTAGCGATGTGGTAACCACATCCAACATCAAATACTGAAAAGTCGTGAGCGTTGGATCGTCTACTCAATCTAGCTATAACGGATACGTAACAAGTAATTAACCGATTGTTTTATTGATCAAAGAACAATTACAATCAGTAACACTCAGAAAACACTGACACAGAGAACACCTCAGAAACACACACTTAAGCTTCACTCTGCTACACACTCGTATACACTCAGAAAACACTGACACAGAGAACACCTCAGAAACACACACTTAAGCTTCACTCCAGGTTCGGCAGGTCCGAAATCCAGGTTCGGACCAGGTTCGGCTGACAGTAAACTTAGCCTTGAACTTGGTTCTTGAATCTTGATTTGATACTTCACACGATGCACATGTCAGGTATCAACAAACTCCCCCTCGTCGTGTGCAGTATCTCTTCAACATCTTCAATACAGTATCTCCAATCAAACTCTCCCTCAAGTATAGAATCCGTTCGTCCAATTAAATGAATCTTCGAACAAACTTTTCTTCAACTTGATCGTAGCTTGATCTTGAATACTTGACAATGTCTGTTGATTCTCTGGTCTTTATCAACAGCTTCAGAAGACTTGAAGTTGTGATTTCTTTCACTTTAGCTACCTGCTCAATTATTTAAATAATCTTAGTGCAAAACGTCTCTTCGAGACTCCAAGATATGATTTTGAAAATTCAATTTGTATCACTTGTTGATCAGATCGAAAATAAAGCAGAAATAAATCATTTTGGCTTTTAGAAAGTTTATATCTAAACAAATCTAAAATCTTTTTGATTTTCCAAACTTATGCTAAAACACACCAAAAATCTTTTTGTACTTTTCCAAAATGAATTGTAAATGCAATATAGAATCAAAAACTATTTTTAGTATGTGAAAGATCATTATATGGGATCATATTGGTCATGACGCACTAAACTACACTTCAATTTCAACTAACTGAAGCACATAAGTCATGCTGATTGCCGGTACAACTTGTCCATCTTAAACTCAGGCAAAATCATGATTAGATTTTTCTTTGACCAGTGTATCCCACACTATCATACATATTCAGACATTTTCTGTTTTTCTTTTTCCTTTTGTGTGATTGAACTTTGTGATTTTTCACAACGCATAATAATTTTCATGATATCGTCAAGTATGTTTCATGCAAAAAGAAATAACAACGTTAAATCGTCTACCTTAAGGTCGATCTTTCGATACGCAGATAAGGACTCGGATTTAACAAAATAAGAAAAAATAAAACAAGTTGAGATTGTATAATCCAACAACAATCAGGTCGGTACTCCCATACACGCAGAGAAAGTCCGATGAGTTATATGAAACACCAAAGAAAATAAAGCAGAACGTCAAACGAACAACGATCAGGTCGGCCTTGTGAGCACGCAGAGAAAGTCCGAACGTTTGACAAAATAAAAAAAATCAAACAAGTTTAAATCTTTGCAAAATGAACACTTGTATACACAATGACTTCTCATTTTGATTTTCACACTTATTTTTCTTTTTGTCATGAAATACGCATCAAGATGTTATCCACAAGGTCAAGCATTAGTATTTAGTGTATATCACATCTGAATACTTTCTAATTTGCCGAGCCTACCAAGCATATCAAACAATGATCTTATGGCTCTTTCATCTTCTCTATCCATGAGTCAGATACGTACGCCAATGTACCATCATTTCCCAATGATCAATTTCTCAAAATTTTATATATATTGTGCATGAATTCACCTTGTTCATATATTTGGCATGTATTCACCTTCTTCCCATAACATGCATTTTCACAGTTTCTCCCCCTTACATGCATTTCCCACCCTTAAAATGAAAATTCTATTTTTGGATTTTCATTTTACAAAAACATGACTCTATTTTTGGTTTTTATCACTTGAAATTGCATAAAGAAAGGAAAAGTGATCAATTAACATGGATATCTTGAAGTTTTAGAATTTCTCAGAAAATTTGCAGGTTAGAAAATATATGGCAAGCAATTTAAGTTAAGCTGAATACTCCTCCATCAACAACTTTAAATCGTCGATAGGTCTTCTAGAAGCACCTGCACACTGGTCAAACTGATTAGTTCATAAATGACCCGAAGCGGATCGCTTATGGTCGACCAGTGTCCTGATTTTGCTTTGAAACCACCTTAGGTTTCCAGAATTGGGATTGTTTTGGTAACCCAGTGTTTGGTGAATCAATCACAGGTGACTATGATGAAGAACCTACATTTTGAATCTTTTGAAAAATGGGAACAAAACGTTTTTGTTTTAGAAAGAATGTAGGTTCACATTCATAAAAAACTCTGCCTTGGTCATCAAAGAACCTTGATTTGGCGGGTTTACCAAAAACTGGTTTCTATTGAAACCTTTGGTTTGATTCAGCAAGAAGTGGACAATCTTTTGCCATATGCCCTTTTTGGCGGCAAACATAACATACACGTTCAGATTTGTCCCACCGTTTAGGTGCCTGCACAGAATCACACACATAAATATCTCAAACATGATCAGAAAAAAAATTATATACATGTCGACGGTGATCATGAACCCATTTAGATGTCGGGCTTCAAGACTGAGAACCATCAGAAGAACATTTGGCGGTTTAATTCTTCAAGGTTCTTGAAACTTCCTTTTGCATAAAAACTTCAGATATCTTCCGAGCATCAACACAATGAAGAGGATATTCTTTGTCGGAGAATATCTGTTCTGAACCCTTGAGTTTGTAAAAACGCTCAGGTTGAACCTTCTCAGCTTTAAAAACTTCCTTCTTCACCTGTTTCATCGGGAGTTTCTTTAAATCTTGAGATGATGATTCTGGAACCTCCTCAGCTTTGACATTTTGTGCTTTTAAACCCAAACCAACATGCTTTCCAAAAACCTTTTCCTCAGAATGTAAATTATGGGGTCTATCCTTTGCTAACTTTGAAAATTCAGCTTTGATGTCTTTAATATTTTTCTGTGCAAAGAAAATTGTCTCATCAAATTTAGGTTGAGACCGAATTTTCTCACTTGAAGTAGCAGACGTCTCATTATCAGCAGACGATGTACCAGAAATAAATATTGGAGCCGGAGGAATCTCAGATCTCTTGCCCTTCGTCTTCTTATTCTTCTTGTTTTTCTTTTTCTTCACAACCTTTTCTTCCTCAGAATTAGATGATGAGAACTTTGAGTAATCAACCTTTTCCTTCACTTCTTTGAAAGCTTTTTTGATGTGAGCAGGGGGTGAAGCTGTCTTATCAAACATCTTTTCAAAATTTTCATTTTTAGCCAAAAAGCTTGTAAACACTTGAGAATTAGAGACATTGTTCAGCAAACGATTGGCATCAATCACTTGAATCTTTAAATCTGAAATTTACTTTTGAGCATCAGCCAATTCCTTCTCAGTAGCAATCAAACACTTTGCAACCTTATGCGTCTCAAATTTCTGCATGCGTAGATTTTCCATTCCCTCAAACAATTCTTTCTTCAATTTATCTTCATTGCGCTTTTGAATTTCCAAATTCGCTGTTTGGACTTTATTCACACTAACCAACTCCCGCTTCTCATCCAAATATTTTTCCATCACAGCTTCATAACTTGCAATCTTAGCAGCAGATTCTTTAGCATCCTTTGTCAGCAGGTCAAGCTTGATGTTTGACTTTTCAAACAAATTTTGAAAATCATTAGCAGCATCCTTTGCTTCATCCTTCCATTTCTTGACTTCTTGAACCAACTTCTCCATTTCTTCACTTAACTTTCCATTCTTTTCTTCAAGCATCTTGACTTCCTTTACCAAAAATTCATTTTTCAACTCAACTCCCTTCTCTTTTCTTGTAGAAATCTCCAATTCTTCATTCACCAACTTGAATTCCTCAGAAAGATTTTGAATTTTACTCAATAACGAAGCATTTTCTTTTAATAAACTTTCTATGTTTTCAGCGGATTCATAAGAACTTGGTGTTGAACTTGTATCTGAACTTGTCTCTGAACTATAATCTTCTTGTTGATCATGGGTGACAATCAAAGTAGATGAGTCAAAATGTCTACCCCAATCATAAACACCATCATCCTGACTTATTAAAGCTGTCTAATTTGCATTATTTGACGATGGTTGAGTAAAACCGGGTTTGCTTCCATGAGCTTGTTAACATTCTTTAGAAAAATGTCCAAGCTTTGAGCATTTGTAACACTTCAACTTGGATTTATCAAATCCCAACTTGCTATTGAAATCGGATGAATTCCTCCCATGTTTCTAGAAAAATCGTTTTGATCTATGAACTAGCATAGCATATTGCCAAGCTAAATCTAATACGTTCAACTGATCATCATCAAGTTCATCAAGATCATCCCTCGTGATCTTTGCATCAACAACGTTCTTGATAACCAACCCAAAAGATGATGTAGCAACTCAGTGGGTAATGCCATTGTAAGTACTAAATTGATGTAGCAACTCAGTGGGTAATGCCATTGTAAGTACTAAATCTCCTTGAAATCTCCTTGATCAGTCGAGTGTTGATAATGCTTCTTGATTGGAATCCACAAATCGATATCATTCGTGCTTATGTAAGCAGAAAATCGTTGCTTCCAATTCTGATTATCTTCTAACTTCAATAACTTGGGAACTTTCTGACTTGTTCCAATTTCGTTATCAAAGTTCATCATGGTTTGCATTGCGTTTTGCATAGCGGCAAAAGCTTGAAATTCCGACATCGTTCAAAATTTTAAGATTCTGATCGTCCGAACCCTGTCCGAACTTAAACACCTTGTCCGGACCTGTGATACGAACTTGTTCCGAACACCCTCCGAACCTCAAATAATAGTCCGAATTTCAAACGAACCTTAATAGTGCCGAACTATAGCCGAATGTCGTCCAAACTTGTACCGAACCACTCTTGAACTCTGTCCGAACACAAAATGATCCGAACCCCGACCGAAACAGATATGTATCCGAACCTCGCCGAACACAGACCGAACTCTGGACGAACTCCTCCGAACTATTTCCGAACTATAACTTTGGAGCGGTTAGTCCGAACCTGAACAGTATAGTCCGAACTTCAACATATTTTTCTCAAAACGCTCGATTTTGGACTAATTTTGACGATATTTGCAGCAGTGGATCAGAAAAAGTGATGAGAAATGATTTAGGAGCAAAATTTTCACAAAAGACACGATCGAAGTGATCAAAAACTTGTAAAAAACATCGAAAATCACCAAAAACTACTCATTTCGTTTCAAAAACTCCAAAAATAGCAACCACATATCAGTAGAAAGCTCTGATACCACTTGAAATGTCGTGAACGTCGGATCGTCTACTCAATCTAGCTATAACGGATACATAACAAGTAATTAACCGATTGTTTTATTGATCAAAGAACAATTACAATCAGTAACACTCAGAAAACACTGACACGGAGAACACCTCGGAAACACACACTTAAGCTTCACTCTGCTGCACACTCGTATACACTCTTACCTAAAACAATGAATTAGCGCACTATTTATAGCTGCTGACCGAACCATGTCCGAACTCCAGGTTTGGTAGGTCCGAACTCCAGGTTCGGACCAGGTTCGGCTGGCAGTAAACCTAGCCTTGAACTTGGTTCTTAAATCTTCATTTGATACTTCACACGATGCACACATCAGGTATCAACAAATACCCATGAATTGGAGGAAAACTGTGAAAAGTTCAATAACGTGTATTGACATACCTGATGAGCAACCCTTATTAGGATTCTTGGCCATCTTCAGCTTTGCAAGATGAATGGGACAGTTACGACGCTAGTGTCCTATTTTGTTGCACTCATAGCACAGGCGTTCCTCGGGAGGCGGCGCCTGTGGTTTCTTGCCTTTTCCTTCTTAAACCTTCTTGGTCTTGGAGATTTTAGTATTAGCAACTCTGAGCACATCCGGCGTGGTCTTGATCTTAACGTTGGGAATTAACGGAATAACCTCCTCGATCGTTTGAGCCGAACAATTGATCGCAGGAATGCGATATGTTCTGGTAGAGATCTTAGCACTACATTAAGTGCCATCCCATTAGAGATGGAGTAGCTGAGGTCGATCAGTCTGTCGTGATACGCTTTCACCAGCATGACATCATCGTATGGTGAGGACTCGCTCGCCATAGAGCAGTTCACAAATTGTGAAAGTGCCTCAACTCGCTCAGTCCTTTGACCCAACTCAAATAAATCTTTGAGTTTACGCATGATGTCATAAGCAGTCATCCCTATAAAATTGTACCGATAATCCTGAGTCATGCTAGATAACATCATGTTAGTGACGTCCTTATCATCATTAGTGTGCTTTTGGAGCTCAGTTCGCGAGTTCTCATTTAGCAAGTAAGATGGAATACTCGCGATAGGTCGGTAAATAACATAGAGTTTCCCGAAGAGCCTTAAAAGGTTACTCAGGGTAGTCTGCCATGCGAGAAAGCCAGTCTCAGTGAAGGGGTCGAGTTGTACCATTGAACTTAATGGAGGTGAGTTTTCAATAGCCTTCTGAAATAAGCAAAGTAGATTTAAATTACTATTTTTGATGTTTTACTTTTAAAATAAGTTGGTAAAGTTTATTTTTAAGAAATCGAGAATTCGTTTAGGCGACATTACTTGATACCGCCAATTGATCCTCATGAGCAAAGCCATGTAAAGAAACTGACAACCGCTGTCAATTGTGAGACTTAAATCACAATTCTCGGTATGAGGCCGCTATATACATACTAGTGTATTTTGCAATACGTTTAGCCTCATCCGTGCCCACTTTAGCAATACACACCCGTAGCGCGGTGTTGAAATACTCCAACACTACGAACATATACGTCTAAAGCGATAGTAATCCTAAATGGATGTGACGGACACGGTGTTGAAATACTCCAACGTCCTCACCTCAGAAGGTACCCTCGGCACCAAGTGCGGTGTTAAAATACTCCAACACTGATGCTCCGGTTAATACGTTCCAAGTTCGACTTAAGATAGGATGACACAAACTATCAGTTTTTAATAATTACCAGATAGGGATATTAATTACTTTTAATATTTAATTATTGTTAGACATGAAAGATAAACCCTATCACCACCCGGGACTAGTAAATTAATTTAACATAATTAAACTTACTAAGTTGTCGCGAATGGCATATTGTGTGTTAAACGGCTTTTGGTCTCGATCTCGCTTGAGCCACATAAGCGAGATCATTAGGGACTTATTTAAATAAAATTAAACAAAGTATATGGTGAACAACCAAGGAGGCAATGCAGTGCGTTCTTGGATCCGGTTCAACTCCCACTAGCTTCGACATCCCTTTGGCGTGTGTCCAGTCTTCGCGTCTTGGTTTTTACAAAATTTACAATTACTAAAATAGTAGTAACCTATCTCTAAATTTTATACAACTTCGGAACCCTAAAACGGGTCCACCAAAACCAAAACGAAAAACAAATGGGCCAAAAACATTGGGCCAACCAGAGAAAACAACCACGCCACATTACATACAATCATGCAATTAAAATAGGGGTCGACCGTAACACACAATATAATATGTTTAGTAGAATTAAAATTAAACAAGTAAAATTAATTCAAATTCGCAATTTGGATACTTCTATCAAAATTACGAATCACTGGTTACAAAAGGACCGGTACTGGTTTGCACGCGGTGACAATGACTCTGATACCACTGTTGGGTTTTACAGTGGGTGGGTTACCGATTTTAATTTTTATTAAAACTGATTATATTTATTTAAATTTATTCATAATTAATTTAGCATCGAAAACAATATTAAAACATCGCGAATACAAACCGCAAACAGGATCGGTCACCAATCGCAACAAACACAGAAAAAAATTATTAAAAATAAATAATTAAAATTAATATCTAAATAAATTAGATATACCTTGGCGGGATCCGAGCAACCACTCGAGACACCCGGATTCAACGGACTATCGCTAGTATGAACTCAGAAATCTGAATCGAACCGGCGGGTCAAATCATCTATGGAGGCGGTGGCGGCAGTAACGGCGGTGGTGGTGGTAAACTTGCCACGAGCGGCGACGGCGATAAAATATGATCAACACGATAATCTCATCACCGGCCGATGGTGTTAGCGGTAGTGGTGACCGGCGGGTATAGGGGGGTCGGCCACGATGAAAGGATGGGGCGCGGTGGTGTCGGCTGCGTCGGTAGCGCGATGACCACTAGTCGGCGATCAACCGACGGTGGACGACGAGCCGCATTAGCGGAGGCGCAAGCCGCGGCTGCGGCTCGGCTGGTGGCGACGGCTCGGGCTCGTTAGGCTTCTTTCTCCAATCTCAAACACACACTAGCTAACCAGGGATCCATCGGGATGAAGCGGGGATCGACGGTGGCAGCTACGAGCGTCTCCGATCAGCGGGGGCCTGGGGTTCACGACAGCGAAGGAAGAAGAGGGAGAATTAGGGTTGTAATTTTTTTGAGTAACTTCTTCTCCAATTCTCTCCCTCCTTATTTTAATATTAAAATCACGGACCGGGGCTCTGACAGACTGGGCCCGGTCGCGATCCTATCTAGTCCACCATTCTGATCAAGTCTGTTAATCCAGTAACAACTGATCAATCTGTTAAATCAAAACACGAGCGTTTTAGCCAAAAATGTTTTTTCGTTTAACTAGATAAATAAACAATTATTTATTTAATAGATCAATTATTCATTTTAATACTAATTAACGGGTAATTAGATTTTTGGTCCGTTGACCCGGGTGTAACTCTTACTGGTCAATATCAGGTCGGGTCAGGACACCCTTTTTCCAACACTCTAACGGTCTCAACATGCTCTCCAAGCTTGTCTCATTCCATCAGAATGTTATCGATTGTACCCGTTCAAATAACACGTGATAAAACACAAGGATTTGTTAGTATAGTTAAGTCAGCATGCCGGATTGAACCAGAAAGTAGAATATATCCCAGGATGCAATGAGCATTCTAGGATGTTACGCTGTACCGGAATGTAGTATCTGGATTTTCGTCTTTAACAGTCATGTTTTGTTCTTTAAGGTCAAGTTACCTGACACTTAGAATATTTTGTGAATTTAATGTAATGATTCTTGTACATTGTGCTTTAATGATCATGCTCTCTGTATAGTATAAATAGGAATATTGTAACCCTGGCAAAAAAAACAGCAGTCATTCCCTATTTAAATACAACAGAGAGCTTTTTTATTATGTGTTCTTGGTTATTGTGTGTGTTCTTCATATTTCGTCATCTAAATCTAATGGATTGCATGCAATCAACCATGATTGATCATTAGAACATGTTTTCTGCACTTATCTAATGAATTGGGTGAGAAATCAGCTAAAATATAGTCCGGACAAACAAATTCTTTTGATTGGGTTAAAAGAGAAGCTATAGATTGAGCATATTGATTTTCTGAAATAGGTTGCTCCTTCTGTTTCTTATCAGCACGTTTATCACACTTTTTAGCAAAGTGGCCTATGCATCCGCAAACATAGCACTTGATTTTCAAATTCCTTTCTATTAATTCAGACCCAACACTACCTGAGGAAAATACTTCAGAGAAAGTATGATCACTTGAGTCAGATGAGGTTGATTGATCAAAAACTTTTTCTTTATTATTTGAAATAAAATCATTTCTTTTGCTAGATGAACTTGAAATATATCTGAACATGGTCTTCTTTCAGACTAGTATTAATAAACTTTCTGAAGATATAACATTCTTTTTAATCACTTGAGGAAATCCTCTAAAATATGAACTTCTTCAATACTTATCAAATCATTTGACCCAAATAATGAAAAAGTTTGTTCAGACTTATCAGATATCTTAGATTTATCAGCATGAGCCAGTTTAGATGCAGTGAATACAACCTCTGATTTTGATGTGCTTAAACAATCACAACTATTTTCTCAACTTGAAACAGCGTTATCAGCATGTTCAAATCCTCACTTTGAGAATTTGAGAGGCTCAAAAGGAATAGCTTTGCTTGACAAAGTATTTTTCTTCAAATAGTTTTAAGAAGAAAAATATGATTTCTTAGTTGATTCCCTTTGAAAACCAATACCAACCCTAGTTTTAAATTGATGATCACCCTTAGTATCATCTTCGCACACCTGTATATATTTGCGAAAACTTTTCACTATTTCATAGAAAATTCTTTTCGCTATAGTAGTGAGTGCGAAAACTTAAAACACGATGTTTTAGAGTTGTGCTTTATGAAAAAATATCTTTTCGCTAAAATACTCAGCGAAAAGTTGAAACGCAATGTTTAAGATGAGTATTTGTCACAAAGTGAACAAAATCGGAGCTTTAGCGTGATTTCACAAAAACTCGGAGATTTCGCACTTTAAATAGGAGAACTGTTTTTTGCGCAAAACACTATTTCAATTAAATATTGATTAAAAGTTCCTAAAAAAAAACTCAGCAAACGATGATGATTAGCTCATAAATGATCAGTAAAACAAAAATAAACTAGTAAAAATGAATCGAGATTGGTGAATTTGCGGAAATTGCATGGAAATCATCATTGTTTGATCAAAAACTTCTCGTATTCAATCGAATTCAGCACCTAGGGCTCTGATACCACTTGTAGGTCCTTATTTTTTTTATCTTTTCCTAACAAATGGATCCGGTTTGATAACAATTGAGCTCACTAAAGCTCAAAACACGGGAACGTCGATAATGGTTGGATCAAAACATGGAGACAATAAATGAATATGTATGATTCACAAGAGCACAATAGATAACACTCTATTGGTATTAACTTATTGTAAAAAAGATTAAAAAAAAATTGCAAAAGAAGGTGCACTCCTACACGAGTTTACAATCGGGTAGAACTTTGATGTCTATCACAATTGCTAAAGACCTTGCCTATATATAGACATAATGTGCAAAAAGTCTCGACAGACTTTTCGTTCATTATGGACTTCTCGCAGATTTTAACCCTATACGTTTCGTACTATCTCTATGAGTGGTCACCTACATTTCACAGTTTACAAGACATACAGAAATGTTAATATAATCAAATGTAACAACCTAAACCTAGATCCTACACCTAACTTTTAGATCGATACTGTTAGAGCATGTTCCGGGTGTGGTCATTACTATGCGAATTATGTAATAATCAAGATTGGGGATTAGGATAGGTTGCCAACATACCATGCAGCGTACCAATTGGTATGCTAGCAGTGTACCAAGTTGTATGCTGGGTATGTTGGTACGTTGGGCAAGGTCACCTATAAATAGATGGAGTCTAGCTTAGCAATGTAGATTTCTTGTCATTTGTCTTTGTGTTGAGAGGAGAGGTCTGTCCGACCTCTCCCAGAGCTTCATTGATGTATACTTATTTTGGTTTGTAACAATTTGACATAATTAATGACTAGATTCTCCGTCTCTATCTTTCTGTGATCTGGAAACGATCTGTTACGTGTTTTAACAGTGGTATTTGAGCCATTGGCTCGTTCTCCAGATCTCATTTTCGTTTTTGAAGTTTTTGAGACATTAAAAAGTTCAATTAGGTGAGATTCATTGGGCTTTTGATCAAATTATGTTCAAACGAGTGTTCCTGAGTCAGTTTCGCACCTAATATGAGTGATTGAATGAAGAAATTCGACAACATCTGAATCTGAAGTGAAATTCGAGTTTTTATGTGTTGGTACGCTAGTTGAACGTGTTAGTACGCCGAAAGAACACGTTGGTACACCATTTGAATCTACATCTGCCGTACCAGAAAACTCATCGAACGTACCATAGTAGTCCGGAGCGGTTATTTTGGTGCGCCACAGTTACATCGTACCAAATGGTACGCCGTACCAAATGGTACGCTGCTGACCAAAATGGTCCGTTGACTTTCTGGTACGTGGTCAATGGTCCGTTGAGGTTTATGTCCGCTGAAGTATTGGTACGTTGGAGCTTATGGTTCGCCGCAAATTTTCTGATGCATTTTTAGTGAAGTAAATTTGTTCAGGGGCTCTGCCCCTTGGACCCCGCTTCTCGGGGGCACTACCACTGAACCCCCATTAATCAGTAATCAACATTTGGGGGATATTTTCAAGAAAGGAGGGAGGTCAAGGGAATTTCAAAGAACAAATCAGTTATCAGGTTTACCCTTGATTCGGTAGCTGTGAATTATAAAATAAAGAATTGCCAGATTTCGGTGATTATCAAGAGTTAGTCATCGAATTTATGAGATATGTTTGTGGGTAGTCACGGTTTTTTATGATGGGCATATATTCAAAAACATGTTTCTGATGATGGACAGAGATTTAGAAACTGGGGTGTGATTACTTTGGAACGTTTGTCGGAGATTATCTTTCTACACAAACTGAAGATATAATGTGATTCCATTGCGAGCCACCTGAAGAACATATTGCTTGCAGGGTTGGAATCGAGAATTGAATATGTCACATGTTTAGGGGGAAAATTGGGACCCTTGAATATTTCATTTTTATCTGCTGAAAACGGAAAATGTGTTGATACATGGTTCCTGATCGTCATGTGAAGTATCGAATACAAGACGGATTCACACAAGAATGCTGAGGTCCGAACTCAGGCCGAACCTGGAGTTCGGACACGGCCGAACGTGTGGCCGAACCTGAGGTTCGGCCGGTCGTATTTCAGCACTATATATATGTGTCTCTTGTATTGTAGTGATAAGAGTCTAAGCTTCCGCGTCATATTTTCTCTGTGTACTATGTGGTCTCTGTGGTTAATACAAAGTTTATTTGTATTTACTTTTTGTGTTTCATCTCGTATTTCATTGAATTCATCACGACTAAGTAGAAAATCCACACGCTCACGCACTTTCAAGTGGTATCAGAGCATTAGGTTTGCTCTACTAGTCAGAAATCAGTGTTCTTCAGAGTTTTGAGTTCAATTTCACGTTTTTGCGAAAATATCAATCATTTTTGAGTTCGTTTGATTGTCTCGAGTGTGTTTTTCATGAAAAATCTGTTTCTAGATCGTTTCTATCGAGTTTACTTGAATTCCTGTTGAAAATTCCAGTCAAAAACGTGTTCGGAGTGAACAGTAACCAGTTTTTCGAAAATGTCCGATTTTCAAGCGTTTACGGCTATTCAGAATTCGGTTCAGGCAACGACGCAAACGATGTTTAACTATGATAATGAAATTGGAACAAGTCAGAAAGTTCCCAAATTACTTAAATTGGAAGATTATCATAATTGGGTGACACGATTTGAAGCGTTTGTTTCCGCAAATGATATCGATATGTGGTTATCGTATTCTGAACAATATACATATCCTAAGGGTGAGGATGGGAAACCAATTCTTCAAAGGAAACTTTCTGGTGAACAAAAGAAAGCATATCAAGCTGAGAAAAAGGCTTATGGCACTTTAACAATGGCTTTGCCTACTGATTTACTACATCAATTTTCAAGTAACTATACCGCAAAGAGCTTGTGGGATGCTTTAGAAAAGAGATGTGAAGGCAATGACCAGTATAAGAAAAGTCAACAAAAAGTGTTGAAGAAAGAATTTGATAGCTTCAAGCATTATCAAAATGAATCAATTCCAAATCTAATTACAAGATTTGCACATTTAATGAGTGAAATGAAGTTGGTGAATCTTACAAAAGATGAAGCAGATAGGAAAGAAAAGATTATGGAAGCTCTACCAGAGAAGTGGGAAAATTATGTGATGATGATTACAAATGATAAGGATTATCCAAGGTTGTCGTTTAATGATCTGATTCAAAGAATCCAAGCTAGGGATATGGAGTTAAAAGTGAACAAGTCACTCCTGAGCAAATTCAGAATCCTGCAGTGTATTATGGCAACAATGATTCAACTTTGAATGCTGGAAAGTCTAATATTCTTAGTTCTGCACCCCCTACAGCATTTCTGGCAGGTAAATCTGACACTCCAAGTTATTCATCTGCTGGTTGTACTGTGTCAATTCCTAGTTCTTCGACTCAAAGTGCATTGTCTGTTCAAACTGTCGATGATTATAATGATTTGATGTCTGCATTGGTATCTTCCTACGTTGGTGTTATCACTGGTGCTGTGAGTAATGCTGAGTTAGTAAATGAAGATTACGATGAGATTGATTATGATCATTTGGAGGAAATGGATCTCAATTGGCAATATGCTATGTTGGTTCGTCGAACAAAGAAGTTTTTCAATAGAACTGGTAAGAAGAGACTTAATCAGGAAGGAAAGATTGGATTGGACAAATCTAAGGTGAAATGTTATAAGTGTTCAGTTTATGGTCACTTTGCTCGAGAATGTCCAAGTTCTACATAAAGTAAATTGAAGACTGGTCAGCATGCACATTTAGTTTTTCATCCATCAAATGAAGCTGAAAAGGTTGATCAGAAATCTGCTACTCTTGCTCATGATTGGACTAATACATTTATGCATTCAGATGGATTTGCCTGGAATGCAGATTCAGAAGTTAAAAAGAATCATACTCCAATCTCAATTGCTTTAACCGTTCAACATGCTGATGATGAAAGTTTTTTAACAGAATCTGATACTTCTTCAAGTATGTCTTTGGTTCAAGAAGAATTACCTAAGTCTTCTGAAAATTCAAAAGATGATGACTTTAAATGTTATAACTGTGAGAAGTTGCTCAAGAAAATTACAAGGTTTGAACAAGATTGTCAGATTTCAATTGAAGAAATTGTGGTGTTAAAGAAAGAGTTGGAAGATTTTCAAAAGAAATATTATGTGTTAGTTCATATTCATGAAGATGTTTTGAAGGAAAAGGCTCAATTGGCTGAAGAGTGTGAAGAAGCCAAAGCTGAAGCGTTAGACGCAGCTCAAGATTTTGAGAATCTGTTTGAGAAGAGTTATCCGGTTCAGCAAAAATATGAAGAGGCTACTGATCTTATAGCAACAACTGCTGTTACCGTTGAGAAGCTTCAAAACAAGATCTCTATGCTTCAAGATGAAAATGTTCTATACAGAGACAAGAATGAAGTGTTAACAAAAGATGTTGAGATCTACAAGCAAAAGAGAGAAAATGTGCTTGAAGAATTATATACTGAATGTGAGATCCGGAAGTTACAAACTTACGAATATGATGATCTCAATGCAAAATTCATCAAGTCACAACAAGAGGTGTTTGAAGGTCAACAGAAGATTAATGATCTAAAATTGGAGATTTTAGAGTTGAAAAGGCAAGTGAAGAACTGCAATTTGTCACCAACATTGCTTAACTTCTTATACAAGCAGGATCAGAGTTCGGAAAGTTCTAAGAAGGATGATGTTCACTTGGTTCCTCAACCAGTGGATTTGATTGAAGTTACTGCTGCTCAGATTGATCCAAAAGATGACTTGCATGATTATTCCAAGTTTGCCACTCCATCCAAAAAGAACAAGTCCAAGTCTAAAAAGAAGGAGAAACCTTTGGGTGAAGCTCTAAAATTTGTGTCAAAGTCTGTATTGCTGGAAAATGAAAAAGGTTTTGATAAGGTTGTTTCCAGTTCTTCATCTGCAACCGAAGAAGAGAAAGTTTTGATTGAAAAGAACAAGTTAAAGGATATCAAAGACAAATTCACTAGTGTTGCTAAATCAAGAGTTGATTCAGGTTATTCATCAAATTCTTCAAAGACTCAAGGATCTAAACATAAAGGTTTAGGTTACAAAGTGTTGGCAGAACCGGTTCAAGCAAAGAAATCAGTAAAGGCTGAGAAGGTTCCTAAAGCAAAAGTTACAAAGAAATCACCATCTCAGAAGGAATTTTCTTATTATTCTGGAAGATCTTCATCTTCAAGGAGTCCATCTCCTAGGGTATGATTCTTCTGATGGTTTCTTTGATAATTTTCATTCTGAACATTCATCTGATTCTCAAAAGTCAAAAAAAAATTCAAACAATTTTAGAGAAAGACTTTGTTATGTATGTCGTCAACCAGGACATCTAGCTGCTGATTGTCCGACGAATGCATATATCCACAAAACTGCAAAATATGTGGATAACAAAGGTCAAATTTTTGATGAACCTTGGTCGCCAACGCTTAAGTCAACTAGTAAATCGTCTTGGTCTAAATCAAGTACATCGGTTGAATCTGATTCAGGTTCCGATCAAAAATTAAAACTTTTACACGTTTGGAAACCAAAAGTTGTTTCCCAGGCCAACAAGGACTTTGTGGACGACACCGGGCGACCTGACGCTGTTGATTCGGGTCGATCCCAACGCGACTAATGTTTTATTTGGTGTCAAGCAGGTGTTTCAGAAAGACCTTTCGGTGATTGGAGAATTGCTGATTGTGAAATATCTATCTTAATTAAATTGAATTCAAAATCAATTTGGTTTTTTAAAAGGCTAACCTGATCGTGTTTGTGTTGGTTGATCAATTTTTCTTGTTTATCACTTCGTCTCATTCTGAGGGGGAGTTTTGTTTTTCAATTCGTAAAAATGAAAATCTATAAATAGAGTTGTCATTTTTAGGGGGAGAAATTTGAAAAAGTCAAAAACATTGAAAAATGCAAAAAGCCAAAAACATTGAAAAGTGAGAATTTGTATCTGACATGTTTGGGAAATGATGGTACATTGACTGACAGTGTCTGACTCATGGATAAAGTAGATGAAAAAGCCATAAGACCATTTGATCGATGTGTAAGGTAGGCTCAGCAAATCAGAAAGTATACAAATGTGATATACACCAAATCTGATGCTTGACCTAGTGGATAACATCTTGATGCATATCTCATGATATATCAAGAAAAAGATATGTGAAAAATAAAATGAGAAGTCACTGTGTATACATGTGTTCATTTTGCAAAGATTTAAACTTGTTTGATTTTTTTTTTATTTTGTCAAACGATCGGACTTTCTCTGCGTGTCGAAAGACCGACCTGATTGTTGTTCGTTTGACGTTCTGCTTTATTTTCTTTGGTGTTTCGTATAACTCATCGGACTTTCTCTGCGTGTACGGGAGTACCGACTTGATTGTTGTTGAGTTATACAACTTCAACTTGTTTTATTTTCTTATTTTGTTAAATCTGAGGCCTTATCTGCGTATCGAAAGATCGACCTTAAGGTAGACGATTTAACGTTCTTATTTTCTTTACATGGAACACAGTTGACATATCATGGTTACAATCATTGTGTGATTACAATCACAAATGACATCACAAAATGTGATAAGCAAAAGCATATCTGAGTATGTCTGATAGTGTGGGGTACACTGGTCAATGCAAATTTAATCAATACCTCAACATATCCAGATGTTATGAGTATGATTGTGCCAGAGTTTAAAGTTGGACAAACTATATCTGCAATCGGCATGGCTTATGTGCTGTAATAATCGAAATTGAAATGTAGTTCATCATGTTATGACCAATATGATCCCAAGTTGTGATTTTTCTCACAAAAGACAAAAATAGTGTCTAATTCAGTATTGTTTTACTTTTCTTATCATAAAATACCAAAAAGATTTTAGGTGTGTTTTTATATAAAGTTTCTAAAAGCCAAAAAGATTTTGTTTCTTATTTGTTTTCGATTGGTCAACACGAATTACGAAATCATTTTCAAAATCAAAATATCTTGGAGTCTCGAAGAGACATTTTGCACCAAGATTATTTATGCTGGCAGGTTTCTAAGTGGGAAGAGACACGATCCAATATCAAGTATTCAAGATTGAACTCATCATCAAGATCGAGGAAGAGTTTGATTGAAGATACAAGATACAAGTTTGAATAGAGAAGATGATACTGCACATGCCGAGGAGGAGTTTGTTGATACATGGTTCCTGATCGTCATGTGAAGTATCGAATACAAGACGGATTCACACAAGAATGCTGAGGTCCGAACTCAGGCTGAACCTGGAGTTCGGACACGGCCGAACGTGTGGCCGAACCTGAGGTTCGGCCGGTCGTATTTCAGCACTATATATGTGTGTCTCTTGTATTGTAGTAATAAGAGTCTAAGCTTTCGCGTCATATTTTCTCTGTGTACTCTGTGGTCTCTGTGGTTAATACAAAGTTCATTTGTATTTACTCTTTGTGTTTCATCTCGTATTTCATTGATTTCATCACGACTAAGTAGAAGATCCGCACGCTCACGCACTTTCAAAATGTGAATATTCAAAGCAATCAGTTCAGGGACGATGGTGATTTGTGATCTTCTTGAATTGGTAGTGTGTTCTAATGTTTGTGTGAACCAATATGTCAAAGCTTTCAGTTATGGCTTGGAACTCTCTGTCATATGCCCGATACTTTCTTGAGTTGTGAAGACTTGGTGAGCTTCCAGTCTACAACGAGATATGCATTTACCGGAGTAATATACTGGGAGAGACTTAATGCTGAGGGGGAATTTTTGTGATTGAATATTTTGAAGATGTTGGTTTTCATATAGATTAGAGCTTATTTACACGATTGTTTCCTACTTTGTTTACACATTTGATACGAGTTGATCACGATTCACGAGTCCACGCTCTTTCAGGTACTTGTAGAAGACATATCGACGATTGAAAAGTTGTTGATGGAGGAGTATTCTGCTTAACTTAAATTTCATGTTATATTTTTCTAACCTGAAAGTTTTTCTGAAACTTTAAAATGCAAGGTATCCGTGTTGGTTGATCAATTTTCTTTCTTTACATTTTGTTTGTTTTGGTTGAAAGAGAAAAGTGACAAAATCCAAAATTAGAGTCTTGTTTTTATAAAATGAAAATCCAAAAGTAGAGTTTTCATTTCAAGGGGGAGAATTGCGAGTAAGGGGGAATAAATGCATGTTATAGAAAGAAGGTGAAATATATAAAATTTTGTGAAATTGATGATTGGGAAATGATGGTACATTGGCTAACGTATCTGACTCATGGATAGAGTAAATGAAAGAGCCATAAGATCATTGTTTGATATGCTTGGTAGACTCGGCAAATCAGAAAGTATTCAGATGTGATATACACTACATACTAATGCTTGACCATGTGGATAACATCTTGAAGCATATTTCATGACAAAAATAGAAAAATAAGCGTGGAAAAACAAAATGAGAATTCATTGTGTATACATGTGTTCATTTTGCAAAGATTTAAACTTGTTTGATTTTCTTTATTTTCTCAAACGATTGGACTTTCTTTGCGTATCGATAGATCGAAATTCATTTGAGATTCTGCTTTATTTTCTTTGGTTTTTCTTATAAATCATCGAACTTTCACTTCGTATATGGAAGTATCGACCTGATCGTTGTTGAATTATACAATTTCAACTTGTTTTATTTTTCTTATTTTGTTAAATCCAAGGCCTTATCTGCGTATCGAAAGATCGACCTTAAGGTAGACGATTTAACGTTCTTATTTTTTTTGCATGGAACACAGTTGACGATATCATGAGGATATTATGCTATGTGATAATCACAAGTGTAATCACACGAGAAAAAGAAGTAATTACACAAGAAAAAGATAAAATGTCTGAATATGTTTGATAGTGTGGGATATACTGGTCAAAACAAATCTAATCAATACCTTAACATATCCAGATGTTATGAGTATGATTGTTCCTGAGTTAAAGATGGACAACTTATACCAGCAATCAGCATGACTTATGTGCTTCAATTAGTTGAAATTGAAGTGTAGTTCAATGCGTCATGATCAATATGATCCCGTATAATGATCTTTCTCATACCAAAAATAGAGTTCGATTCTGTATTGCAATTTCATTTCATTTCGGAAAAATTCTAAAAGATTTTGGTGTGTTAACATAAGTTTGAAAATTCAAAAAGATTTTAGGTTTGTTTTGATTTAAACTTTCTAAAAGCCAAAAAGATTTTGTTTCTGCTTTATTTTTATTTTGATCAATACGTAATACAAATCATATTTTCAAAATCATATCTTGGAGTCTCGAAGAGACATTTTGCACCGAGATTATTTAAATTTTGAGCAGGTTGCTGAGTGAAAGAAATGTCACAACTTCAAGTCTTCTGAAGCTGCTGATAAAGAGAGAAACACACTATGCATTGTCAAAGTATTCAAGATCAAGCTACTATCAAGTTGAGGAAAAGTTTGTTTGAAGATATTTTGAACAGATTATACACTTGAGGGAGAGTTTGATTGAAGATACAGTTTTGATATATTGAAAAGATACTGCACATGACGAGGGGGAGTTTGTTGATACATAATTTGTGCGTCATGTGAGGTATTAATACAAGACGATGTGAAGTTCAAGACAAACCGAACACTGCCATCAGAACCTCATCTGAACTGCCAGTTCGAATCAGGACGAATTGGCAGTTCGCCCTGGGTTCGGCTAGTCGTATATAAATAGAACTTTGGTCTTTGTTATTCGGGATTGAGCATGTGAGATCTGATCTTAAGTGTGTGTTTTGTACGGTGTTTCTCTGTGTCTACTGGTTGTAATTATTCTCTTTGATCAATAAAACAATCGGTTTAATTACGTTTCTCATCCGAAATAGCTAGATTGAGTAGACAATCGTATGCTCATTAACTTGACTCTCTATATTTGCTTGCTAATGATGTCTTATTTTGGTGCATGTAGATGTGAAATTTTGAATAGTTTATTTTTATGTTTTTGATTGATTCAACCTTATAAGCGCATGATGATACTTTTCTATATGCTTCGATTGTTCACTATCCTGATATATATATATATATACGTATATATATATATATATATATATATATATATATATATATAACTGCTCATAACTATATTATGCTATGATTATCATAACCTTGCTATCAAGTGACTATGATTGCATTGTGTTTGAAATGACAAGACTCTACAGGTTATCTATAGGGAGCATCTTTGCCTCATAAAGGAATCAATTCGAGTGCTAACTACAAGATGCAGCCCGCATAAATCAAATTCTACAGGGGAGTTTTCCATCTCTCACGCTCTTTCTTTCATTTTAACTTTAGTACATTAGAAACAATGTATGCTTCTAAGTGTGTGGATGGGAGGCCATGGTCATACTTGTGTGAATATGTGACTTAAAGCACTAAATTTCTTAAATTTACACAAATTTTTCAAAAAAAAAATGAATTCTCAAACTCCCACAAAAATTAAAGATTTTTGAAACATGAAAGTACACCTTTTCAATGTAATTCGCAAATTTGTTTTCAAAACGTTCTTGCACTGTCACAACTTTAGGTATCAAAAAAGGTTTTACTAAAAAGAATTTTTTACCAATTAAAATTTCATCATCAGGAATACCTTTCGAGTCTTTCTAACCTGTATTAACCACTTATCCCATTCCCTTGCGAGTTAGCCCTAGTTTTAGGAATATAAAAGAAAATACATAATGCATGAGGGATGTCATTTTTAAGAACCGCTTCTAGGTTTATGTTGAGACCATGTTTAAATAATGCCTTGAGTTTACTTTAGATCTTTTCCGGGTCGTCAATTGCCCGGAGATGTTTGACTTTCTACATAACTCCAACATGCATATCTATCCTATGAAACAAAAAAACAAAGAGAGAGAGAGAGAGATAGAGAGAGAATATATATATATATCTATAGTAGAAAATAAATCACAATGAAAAGTTGTAAAATGGTTGTACGTATACGCAAATATATACGTTAGGGTGGTAGCTCATACACCCGTATCTTTGAGCAACGTTCAAACTTCTCCCTCCATTCTTTGGTCAGATCCAATAGTAATACTCGGCAGCATGATCGATATATAAACTCAAGAACGCGGCTAGACTTACTTGACTTTGAGTGTCCACTAAATATGAGCCCTGAGTGTTAAGTGAACATGGTAAGTGAGTGAGCTGAGAGAAAGGTTGCAAGTAAACTTGAAGGTGTTACCTGTGATATTTCTAAAATCCTTTATGCTTGTTAATGTAAACCTAGTATTGTGGTAAGATCCTATAGACTTAGCAAATACAATGCCGTATCTATTTGTGTCTTTGGATTGTCGTTGTAGTAGTGTTGAAGGAAAGTATTCTATAAAGTTCAAAATATTTCTGGAATTGCTCAGGGACGAGCAATGCTCAAGTGTGTGGATGTTTGATGTGCTTCAAATGTAACATGTTCTTATATACATTTGCACACATATTTTGGTTGATTACGGGTTATATCCTGTCGAATCTGATGTCGAATTGTTTAGTTTTATCAAAAGCAGGATTTTAGTGAAGAAAGTGTTAATGTTAACGATTTTCGAGTGAAATACGTAGTTTAGGTTTCATTTATATGCTTTGGTAGGATTCATGGCATAAAAGGGAAGGAATACGAGCCTAAACGGAAGTTGGATAGCAACTGAATCAATGCGAGCAATCAAGAAAGCAAAAACAACAAAAAACTGGAAACTAGACCCTTCATGGTACGCGAAGGGTGTCTCAAAATTCTTCGCGATACGCAAAGCAGAAAAATGAGCCAGAACTGTTCAGGAGGTTATACGAAACGTTTTTTTTTCATGGGCCGTTACCAAATTCAGTCCCGAAACGACCCGTTTCCCGATACGGGCCGTGACGTGCACATTCGGCAAAAAACCCAAATTTTTCACTATAAATACAAAGTTTCGTTTCTAATCAAGGGGTTAGCCACTTTTACGAACCAGAGGCTGTCTTGCCTATTCCAGAACAGTTCCAAGAGCTAGGAGGAAGCAATCGAAGAGCCAAAACACGATTATAGTTAGTTTATTCATTCTTTTCGTTATAAACTTTCAATTTTGGTTTACTTTTGTTATTTTCATCATGTTTAGATTGATACAACCTGTTTTGAATCTTATTTCTATCATGAGTAACTAAACTCCACCCTCATCTTGGTGGAGATGACTCTTGTAGTACAATAACGAGGAATGAGTGATTATCAATGCATTTGGTTTTGAAAAATTGATTGATTTGATTTGTATTGATACATATATGTGCATGATTCCTATGTTTATTTTATCAATGATGTGGTTTTGTTAGGTTATAGTCTTTGGCCAATTATATATGTTGGTTAATCTATCTTTAGGTCAATAGGGTTTACGAATGCTTCTTGGCTTAAACTTATGTTTTGGAAGAAATATAAATCATTCATGCGATGAATGTGGTTATCTTGTGTGCTGTTAGACCTACTAGTTCTTGTAATTGATTCTAGGACTATAGTAATCTTTCTTATCTTGTTATGTTCCAGGCGTTAGTTAGCACTATTGTGGTATGTAAGTGGATAAACGATTTCTAGTTAATACGTTAATGATTGATTCATGAACATTGTGTTAGGTTTTCTACAATGTGTGTCTATAGCATCATAGGATTCCTATTCATTGAGGTGTGTTCTCTATCGGGAGCATGTCATGCATTTCACTTCCATGGCTAGTTTTACTGGAGTTAGGTTTAATCTAGCGAGATGCCTAGCTATCCTTAGAATGAGTTGCATAGATAGTTATTCATGATAATTGTTTGGTTACAAGAGGATTTGATATCAAGATGATGCTTTTAATTATATTATATTTCTCGTTTCATAACTTATGTGCTTCAATTAGTTGAAATTGAAGTGTAGTTCAATGCGTCATGATCAATATGATCCCGTATAATGATCTTTCTCATACCAAAAATAGAGTTCGATACTGTATTGCAATTTCATTTCATTTCGCAAAAATTCTAAAAAATTTTGGTGTGTTAACATAAGTTTGAAAATTCAAAAATATTTTAGGTTTGTTTTGATTTAAACTTTCTAAAAGCCAGAAAGATTTTGTTTCTGCTGTAAAACCGAGATACGATCTTACTACTGCGTGTATCAATCAATCATAGTAACAACGGATGTAAATAAGAGAATTCTTATTGATCACTTGAAGATACAAAGAAGACACTCTAGTTTCTCTCTCTAGAAACACACATAGAAAGGTGTAGAATGACAGAAGTGTTCAACTGGTTCTAACTCAACCTATTTATACTAAGTGACTAACTACTCAGCGTACCACGTGGTACGTCGGACCATATGATCCGCCGGACCATATGATATAGTCACTATAACATATTCTAAGACACGCTCTCATAGATACAATACACGAGACACTCATAGCATATGGATATGCTCTAACAAACTCCCCCTTAACGTGTAGTGTATCTATTTTCTAACTAAACTCTAGTCTTCAATCTTCAACATTGTTGCATCCGATCTTTGACTTGAAATCTTGTCAGATTAGAGCTTGCATGGCTGGATCACTCTTGAATCATCTTCAAACTTCAAGATCCACTTGTGAAAGATATAACAAACTCCCCCTTTCACCATGCTTGAGTCTTGACACACATAACCTGCAATTTCAGAAGACAGAAACGCGGCTTCCTTTTTCTTTTGAAAAATAATTTAATCTTGGCACAAAACTTCTCTTCGAGAATCCAAGATAGATTTTGAAATTTTGATTTCGTATCACATGTCGATTGGTCGAAAACAACTAAGAAACAAAATCTTTTTGGCATTTTGAAACTTTATATCAAAACACACCGTAAATCTTTTTGGATTTTTCAGATATGAAACATAAATGCAATACAGAATCAGACACTATTTTTGTCTTTTGCGAGAAAGATCACAACTTGGGATCATATTGAACATAACATGCTGAACTACATTTCAAGTTCAATTACTTCAGCACACAAGTCATGCCGATTACTGGTATAATGTGTCCATCTTAAACTCAGGCACAATCATACTCATAACATCTAGATATGTTATTGTATTGATTAAGTTTGCTTTGACCAGTGTACCCCACACTATCAGACATACTCAGATATGATTTTGCTTTTATATCACACTTTGTGATTTCATTTGTGATTTAATCACATAATGATTGTATTCATGATTTAGTCAACTGTGTTCCATGCAAAAAGAAATAAGAACGTTAAATCGTCTACCTTAAGGTCGATCTTTCGATACGCAGATAAGGCCTCGGATTTAACAAAATAAGAAAATAAAAACAAGTTGAAATTGTATAACCCAACAACAATCAGGTCGGTACTCCCGTACACGCAGAGAAAGTCCGATGAGTTATACGAAACACCAAAGAAAATAAAGCAGAACGTCAAACGAACAACAATCAGGTCAATCTTTCGATACGCAAAGAAAGTGCGATCGTTTGACAAAATAAAGAAAATCAAACAAGTTTAAATCTTTGCAAAATGAACACATGTATACACAGTGACTCCTCATTTTCTTTTTCACATATCTTTTCCTTGATATCATGAGTCATGCATCAAGATGTTGTCCACTTGATCAAGCATTATTATTTAATGTGTTTATCACATCTGAATACTTTCTGATTTAATGCCGATCCTAGAAAGCACATCGAACAATGAAATTATGGCTTTTTCATCTAGTTTATCCATGAGCCAGACACGTAAGCCAATGTACCATCATTTTCCAATCATGTTAGATACAATTTCTCATTTTTCAATGTTTTTGTATTTTCATTTTAACACAAACAAAAACACAAAAACGCTATTTTTGGTTTTTCAATTTTCTCCCCCTAAACTACATACGGAATGTAAAAGAAAGAAAATGGACCTCTCGACATGGATACCTTTTAGGTTTAGCTTTCAGAAAAATTTCAGTTTTGAAATTTGATATCACATGTAATTTAAGTTAAATCAGCAGAATACTCCTCCATCAGCAACTTTGCAATCACCGATAGGTCTTCTAGAAGTACCTGCACACTGGTCAAACACGTCAGTTTATAAATGACCCGAAGCGAATCGCTTTTGGTCGACCAGTATCTTGGTTTCCTTTCGAAACCACTTTAGGTTTCCAGTGTTGTTGTTTTGGTAAATCAGTATTTGATGAACCTGTCACAGTTGATTGTGACGAACAACCTACATATGGAACATTTTGAAAACGAGGAATAAATCTTCCTTGAGTTTTGAAAAATGTAGGTTGTGAATATTCATCAAATACTCTGCCATATTCATCAATGAATCGTTGTTTGGCAGCTTTTCCAACATGTGGAACCTTTCCTTTTCGTGAACTAGAAGCAGCAGAAACCGGACATTCTTGTGCCATATGCCCCTTTTGTCGGCAATTATAACACAAGCGATTGTTGTCATTTTGGCGTTTCGGAATCTGCAAAGCTTCACAAACATTAACATTTCCAAATTTATCATAAAAGGAATCGAATACCTGATAACGATGATCATGAACCCATTTTGAAGTCGGGCTCTTTGGAGTAACATTTGAAATTCCAGAAGAAAATGTAGCAGTTTGTCTCTTCTTGGTCTTTGGAGCATCAGCAGATTTAATAAAAACCTCAGCTATTTTCCGAGAATCCACACAGTGTAGTGGAAACTCCTTATCAGAGAATATCTGATAGAACCTTTGAATTTATAAAATCTCTCAGGTTGAACTTTGTCAGCTTCAAACACATCCTTCTTGACTTGCTTCAGATTGACTTTCTTCAAATGTTGTTGCTGTTGAACCTTTGAAACATTCACTTTAACCTGCTTCTTTTGAAATCCCAAACCTGTATGTTTTTCAGAAACCTTCGCTTCTGAATCAGACGGATTATGCCCGTTCTTTGCAAGACGAGAAAACTCTGCTTTGACCTTGTTGATATCGTTTGGAGCATCAACGATCGTTTTAGCAATGTCAGTAGTTGAACTTGCAGATTTCTCTTTGTCATCAGATAAAGAACTAGACACAACCTTTGGAGCTTCAGAAGTTGTAGCACTCTTGCCTTTGTGCTCTTTTCTTTCTTCAATAGATTTGGAACCAACAAACTTAGAATAATCACCAGTCTCAACCTTTTCTTTCAAAGCATGAACGCCTTCTTTGAGACTTCCTGGTGGTGACACGGTTTTGTTAAACATCCTCTCAAAATTCTCATCCTTGGCCAGAAAACTTGTAAAAGATTGTGAGTTAGTAACATTGTTCAAAAGACGTTTTGAATCAATGACTTCAATCTTTAATTCAGAAATTCTTTGATGAGCTTCAGCCAACTCTTTTTCTGTTGCAATGAGCTTCTTTTCCACTATATTAGTTTCATACTTTTACAATCTTAACTCATCTAGTCCAGCCAACAATTCCTTCTCGAGTTTATCTTCATTTCTTTTATGAATATCCAAATTTTCATTTTGCAACTTGTTCACTCTAACCAACTCCCTCTTCTCATCAAGTAACTTTTCCATATCAAGTTGATAGGATTGAATCTTAGTAGCTTGATCATCAGAAAGTTTAGTAAGAGTATCAAGTCTGGACTTTGATTTATCAAAAAGATTTTGAAAATCTTTTGCAGTATCCTCAGCTTCATCTTTCCATTTCTTCACTTCTTTGACTAGTTCATCCTTTTCTTTAGATAACTTTGTAACTATTTGTTCAAACTCCTGTTTAACATTTTGAAATTTTGACTCTTTCTCAACAAACTCTGCTTGAAAATCTGAAAACTTTTCTTTCTGGGAAGAAAATTCTTGAATTAGATCTTCTAACTTTTGCTGTTCATTTGCCAGTTCTTCTATCTTTCTTTTATTTTCATCAACCAACAACTCATTTTCTTTTATCAATCCTTCTATCTTCTTGTCTTTCTGAGAACAGAACTCACAAACCGCTTCATAGCCACCATCTCCAGAACCACTTGTTTCAGATTAAGAATCAGTTACTTCTCCTTCATTATCACTGTGAACAATTTGAGCAATCATCGCAGATGAACCAGTCCATCCAGAATCATCATTAATTTCATCAATAGCCCAATCATAGCCTTTATTCGATGTTCGTGCTTTTTCAAATGCTTCAAGTACATCAGCATCCCAATCATAACCTTCATTGGACTCAGAAGCAACAACAGTTAAAGCAATTGGAGAATTAGAAGTTTGCCCCCAATCATATTGTTTATCAACTTGAGACACCAAGGTTGTTGGAGACTTTGATGAAGAAGTAGTTGATTTTGAACATTCACGAGCAAAATGTCCAAAATTAGAACATTTGAAGCATTTTGCTTTGGATTTATCTATTCCAACCTTGTCATCTGGATTTAAACTTTGAAAACCTGTCTTCTTTTTGAATCTTTTAACTCTTTGAGCTAACATTGCCAATTGCCAATTGATATCCATTTGCTCAAGATTATCAGGATCAATCTGATCAAAATCTTCTTCAATCAGATTAGATGTTGTCAAACCACCATTCAACAGTCCATAATATGAAGATAACAAGGCTGATATTAATGCCAAGTGCTCATCCGGTGTTTTTGCTGAATATGAAGTCGAACTTGAATGATTTGGAATAGTGAAGTTACATCCTCTTGATGAATTTCCAGAATTTCCTGAACCATGACCAGCCACAAAAGTTGTTTGAGGTGGATTCAATGAAGCAACACCAAATGATTTGGACTTTGCATTGATACTTGCAGAATTTTGACCATGATACACTTCAGGATTTTGGAATTGAGCAGTTGACTTGTTTGATGTCATCATTTCCATCTCTCTAGCATGAAGCTTTCCGGTCAAATCATGAAATGATAATGCAGAATATTCTTTATCATGAGTAAGCAATAATACATAGTTTTCCCACTTTTCTGGTAATGCTTCCATCAATTTCTCTTTCAATTCCTCCTCAGTCTTTTCAATTTTAACCACTTTCATCTCACTAATCAGATGTGAATACCTTGAAACAAGAGCAGAAATATTTTCTTTTTCATAGTGTTGAAAATTTTCAAAATCCTTGTTTAACACTTTTCTTCTACTCTTCTTATATTGATCATTACCTTCACATCGAGCAGATAAAGCATCCCACAACTGTTTAGCTTTCTTGCAAGTGCTGAATTGATGCAACAACTCGGTAGGTAAAGCCATGGTAAGATAACCATAAACTTTTTGTTCAAGCTCATAACTTTTTCTTTCATCCTTATCAAAATCTTGAATTTCTTTATACTCTCCATCTGCAGTTGGACGTACATACAGCTTTTGAATTGGAATCCATAAATCAATATCGTTTGTGCTGATGTATGCAGAAAAACGTTGCTTCCAATTTTGATAATCTTCCAACTTTAACAGCTTAGGAACTTTCTGACTTGTTCTTATTTCATTATCAAAATTGAGCATAGCTTGTACCGTGCTTTGCATAGCCGCAAACGCTTGAAAATCAGACATTTGTCACCGAAAATAATACTTCAGAAACTTCGAACTCAAAAACGGAGGTCTTCCAAGCGAATTTTGGGGGTCAAAACTAGACGGTACTGGCCATAGGCATGTACAAGTCCTAGATCTCGTCGAGACGAACGTTTTGGCTGGTATTAGCTCCCGTAACTCTTTACGGTTCTCAAGTTACGTCAGTTTTAGTGAAGATCACTTTTCTGCCAGCGGACCAAACCAAATTCAGCGGACCAAATTTGCACTCAACGGACCAGTTCCGGATCAATCTAACTAGCGGACCAAATTTTTACCTGCGGACCACTTTCGGATCAAATTCACCAGCGGACCAGATGCGGACCAGATATCTTCAGCGGATCAAATTTGGTACGGCGGACCAAATAAACCAGCGGACCAGATGTGGTACGCCAAAACCGCCACGGACCAGTTCGTTGAAGATTCCCTGGGCGGACCACTTGCGGACCAGGTGTTCCTTGAGCGGACCAGACGCGTTTCACGCGGATTTCAATGGATTTTTCGAATTTTTGACTTTTTGAGCTAGAAAATGGATCAGTAAGGTGCGAAATCACTCCAGAAACACTCAGAAATCATTTTTTATCACAGAAACACTCGAAATTGGAAGAATTTGATGAAAATGTATAGAAACCCAAACTTTCTCTCTCTAAAAATCCGAAAATTGATCAAAAAACACAGCAGTAGAGCAACCAAATGCTCTGATACCACTTGTAAAACCGAGATACGATCTTACTACTGCGTGTATCAATCAATCATAGTAACAACGGATGTAAATAAGAGAATTCTTATTGATCACTTGAAAATACAAAGAAGACTCTCTAGTTTCTCTCTCTAGAAACACACACAGAAAGGTGTAGAATGACAGAAGTGTTCAACTGGTTCTAACTCAACCTATTTATACTAAGGGGCTGTTTGGTTGAATCTGTTTCATTAGGTTCTGGATGAATAAGTGTCTGGATGAAACAGAGATTCTGAACCAGTAAGTGATAGGACCTGTTTGGTTGGATCTCTGAATGAGATGTCTGATTCTATTTATTTTTTTGCATTTAACTTGTCCCACATTGGTGTGGGAACAAAAAAATGGTTAGTTTATATATGCAAACATTTATCACATATTAAGTTCTAATGTTAGGTTTTACTCCGGCATCTACCCGCGCGCAGGGGGGTGCAGATTTGGTTGAAATCCCTCGAAAACAATGCGATGCCCGTGCGACCTGCGGACACGAATGCAGCTCCGAAAAAACGGGTCTCGTGCGAGCCCGTTTTTGTTAAACGTGGGTTGGGTTTTTTTTTTCTTTTTCTTCGCAGCAACCCACCAGCCCTTGGTCGGACTTTCTTTTTCTTCGCAGCAACCCCAGGCCTCTTTTTCTTCGCAGCAAAAACAGCCCCTCGTCATCGTCACACGCAGCCTCAGCCCCCTCCAGACGTTCGTTCTGGTTCTTCCAGCCAGTTTCAAGCCCCTTGATCGGCCAGACAAAAAACGCTTTTTCGGTCAGACGTTTCCAGCGAACCAAACACCTCTGAACCAACCATTTGTCTGGATCGGTCAGATCCAGAGGCTGGTTCAGACCAACCAAACACCCCCTAAGTGACTAACTACTCAGCGTACCACGTGGTATGCCGGACCATATGATCCGCCAGACCATATGATAGAGTCACTACAACACATTCTAAGACACGCTCTCATAGATACAATACACGAGACACTCATAGCATATGGATATGCTCTAACATCTGCTTTATTTTCCATCTGATCAACACGTAATACAAATCATATTTTCAAAATCATATCTTGGAGTCTCGAAGGGACATTTTGCGCCGAGATTATTTAAATTTTGAGCAGGTTGCTGAGTGAAAGAAATGTCACAACTTCAAGTCTTCTGAAGCTGCTGATAAAGAGAGAAAGACACTATGCATTATCAAAGTATTCAAGATCAAGCTACTATCAAGTTGAGGAAAAGTTTTTTTTGAATATATTTTGAACAGATTATACACTTGAGGGAGAGTTTGATTGAAGATACAGTTTTGATATGTTGAAAAGATACTGCACATGACGAGGGGGAGTTTGTTGATACATAATTTATGCGTCATGTGAGGTATTAATACAAGACGATGTGAAGTTCAAGACAAATTGAACACTGCCATCAGAACCTCATCTGAACTGCCAGTTCGGATCAGGACGAACTGGCAGTTCGCCCTGGGTTCGGCTAGTCGTATATAAATAGAGCTTTGGTCTTTGTAATTCGGGATAGAGCGTGTGAGATCTGATCTTAAGTGTGTGTTTTGTACGGTGTTTCTCTGTGTCTACTGGTTGTAATTATTCTCTTTGATCAATAAAACAATCGTTTTAATTACGTCTCTTATCCGAAATAGCTAGATTGAGTAGACAATCGTATGCTCATTAACTTGACTCTCTATATTTGCTTGCTAATGATGTCTTATTTTGGTGCATGTAGATGTGAAATTTTGAATAGTTTATTTTTATGTTTTTGATTGATTCAACCTTATAAGCGCATGATGATACTTTTCTATATGCTTCGATTGTTCACTATCCTGATATATATATATATATATATATATAACTGCTCGTAACTATATTATGCTATGATTATCATAACCTTGCTATCAAGTGGCTATGATTGCATTGTGTTTACGATGACAAGACTCTACAGGTTATCTATAGGGAGCATCTTTGCTTCATAAAGGAATCAATTCGAGTGATAATTACAAGATGCAGCCCGCATAAATCAAATTCTACAGGGGAGTTTTCCATCTCTCACGCTCTTTCTTTCATTTTAACTTTGGTACATTAGGAACAATATATGCTTCTAAGTGTGTGGATGGGAGGCCATGGTCATACTTGTGTGAATATGTGACTTAAAGCACTAAATTTCTTAAAATTACACAAATTTTTCAAAAAAAATTGAATTTTTCAAACTCCCACAAAAATTAAAGATTTTTGAAACATGAAAGTACACCTTTTCAATGTAATTCGCAGATTTGTTTTCACATAATGCATGAGGGATGTCATTTTTAAGAACCGCTTCTAGGTTTATGTTGAGACCATGTTTAAATAATGCCTTGAGTTTACTTTAGATCTTTTTCGGGTCGTCAATTGCCCGGAGATGTTTGACTTTCTGCATAACTCCAACATGCATATCTATCCTATGAAACAAAAAAACAAAGAGAGAGAGAGAGAGATAGAGAGAGAATATATATATATCTATAGTAGAAAATAAATCACAATGAAAAGTTGTAAAATGGTTGTACGTATACGCAAATATATACGTTAGGGTGGTAGCTCATACACCCGTATCTTTGAGCAGCGTTCGAACTTCTCCCTCCATTCTTTGGTCGGATCCAATAGTAATACTCGGCAGCATGATCGATATATAAACTCAAGAACGCGGCTAGACGTACTTGACTTTGAGTGTCCACTAAATATGAGCCCTGAGTGTTAAGTGAACATGGTAAGTGAGTGAGCTGAGAGAAAGGTTGCAAGTAAACTTGAAGGTGTTACCTGTGATATTTCTAAAATCCTTTATGCTTGTTAATGTAAACCTAGTATTGTGGTAAGATCCTATAGACTTAGCAAATACAATGCCGTATCTATTTGTGTCTTTGGATTGTCGTTGTAGTAGTGTTGAAGGAAAGTATTCTGTAAAGTTCAAAGTAATTCTAGAATTGCTCAGGGACGAGCAATGCTCAAGTGTGTGGATGTTTGATGTGCTTCAAATGTAACATGTTCTTATATACATTTGCACACATATTTTGGTTGATTACGGGTTATATACTGTCAAATCTGATTTCGAATTGTTTAGTTATATCAAAAGCTGGATTTCAGTGAACAAAGTGTTAATGTTAATGATTTTCGAGTGAAATACGTAGTTTAGGTTTCATTTATATGCTTTGGTAGGATTCATGGCATAAAAGGGAAGGAATACGAGCCTAAACGGAAGTTGGATAGCAACTGAATCAAAGCGAGCAAGCAAGAAAGCAAAAACAACAAAAAACTGGAAACCAGACCCTTCATGGTACGCGAAGGGTGTCTCAAAATTCTTCGCGATACGCAAAGCAGAAAAATGAGCCAGAACTGTTCAGGAGGTTATACGAAAAGTTTTTTGTTCATGGCCGTTACCAAATTCAGTCCCGAAACGACCCGTTTTCCCGATACAGGCCGTGACGTGCACAGTCGGCAAAAAACCCAAATTTTTTACTATAAATAGAACGATTCATTTCTAATCAAGGGGTAGCCACTTTTACAAACTAGAGGCCGTCTTGCCTGTTCCAGAACAGTTCCAGGAGCTAGGAGGAAGCAATCGAAGAGCCAAAACACGATTATAGTTAGTTCTATTCATTCCTTTCTTTATAAACTTTCAATTTTGGTTTACTTTTTTTATTTTCATCATGTTTAGATTGATACAACCTGTTTTGAATCTTATTTCTGTCATGAGTAACTAAACTCCACCCTCATCTTGGTGGAGATGACTCTTGTAGTACAATAACGAGGAATGAGTGATTATCAATGCATTTGGTATTGAAACATTGATTGATT
>JBCNJP010000017.1:57399763-57431997 GCA_039602395.1 Deinandra increscens subsp. villosa
TTCCTGAACCATGACCAGCCACAAAAGCTATTTGAGGTGGATTCAATGAAGCAACACGAAATGATTTGGACTTTGCATTGATACTTGCAGAATTTTGACAATGATACACTTCAAGATTTTGGAATTGAGCAGTTGACTTGTTTGATGTCATCATTTCCATCTCTCTAGCATGAAGCTTTCCGGTCAAATCATGAAATGATAATGCAGAATATTCTTTATCATGAGTAAGCAATAATACATAGTTTTCCCACTTTTCTGGTAATGCTTCCATCAATTTCTCTTTCAATTCCTCCTCGGTCTTTTCAATTTTAACCACTTTCATCTCACTAATCAGATGTGAATACCTTGAAACAAGAGCAGAAATATTTTCTTTTTCATAGTGTTGAAAATTTTCAAAATCCTTGTTCAACACTTTTCGTCTACTCTTCTTATATTGATCATTACCTTCACATCGAGCAGATAAAGCATCCCACAACTGTTTAGCTTTCTTGCAAGTGCTGAATTGATGCAACAACTTGGTAGGTAAAGCCATGGTAAGATAACCATAAACTTTTTGTTCAAGCTCATAACTTTTTCTTTCATCCTTATCAAAATCTTGAATTTCTTTATACTCTCCATCTGTAGTTGGACGTACATACAGCTTTTGAATTGGAATCCATAAATCAATATCGTTTGTGCTGATGTATGCAGAAAAACGTTGCTTCCAATTTTGATAATCTTCCAACTTTAACAGCTTAGGAACTTTCTAACTTGTTCTTATTTCATTATCAAAATTGAGCATAGCTTGTACCGTGCTTTGCATAGCCGCAAACGCTTGAAAATCAGACATTTGTCACCGAAAATAATACTTCAGAAACTTCGAACTCAAAAACGGAGGTCTTCCAAGCGAATTTTGGGGGTCAAAACTAGACGGTACTGGCCATAGGCATGTACAAGTCCTAGATCTCGTCGAGACGAACGTTTTGGCTGGTATTAACTCCCGTAACTCTTTACGGTTCTCAAGTTACGTCAGTTTTAGTGAAGATCACTTTTCTGCCAGCGGACCAAACCAAATTTAGCGGACCAAATTTGCACTCAACGGACCAGTTCCGGATCAATCTAACTAGCGGACCAAATTTTTACCTGCGGACCACTTCCGGATCAAATTCACCAGTGGACCAGATGCGGACCAGATATCTTCAGCGGATCAAATTTGGTACGGCGGACCAAATAAACCAGCGGACCAGATGTGGTACGCCAAAACCGCCACGGACCAGTTCGTTGAAGATTGCCTGGGCGGACCAGTTGCGGACCAGGTGTTCCTTGAGCGGACCAGACGCGTTTCACGCGGATTTCAATGGATTTTTCGAATTTTTGACTTTTTGAGCTAGAAAATGGATCAGTAAGGTGCGAAATCACTCCAGAAACACTCAGAAATCATTTTTTATCACAGAAACACTCGGAATTGGAAGAATTTGATGAAAATGTATAGAAACCCAAACTTTCTGTCTCTAAAAATCCGAAAATTGATCAAAAAACACAGCAGTAGAGCAACCAAATGCTCTGATACCACTTGTAAAACCGAGATACGATCTTACTACTGCGTGTATCAATCAATCATAGTAACAACGGATGTAAATAAGAGAATTCTTATTGATCACTTGAAGATACAAAGAAGACTCTCTAGTTTCTCTCTCTAGAAACACACACAGAAAGGTGTAGAATGACAGAAGTGTTCAACTCGTTCTAACTCAACCTATTTATACTAAGGGGCTGTTTGGTTGAATCTGTTTCATTAGGTTCTGGATGAATAAGTGTCTGGATGAAACAGAGATTCTGAACCAGTAAGTGATAGGACCTGTTTGGTTGGATCTCTGAATGAGATGTCTGATTCTATTTATTTTTTTGCATTTAACTTGTCCCACATTGGTGTGGGAACAAAAAAATGGTTAGTTTATATATGCAAACATTTATCACATATTAAGTTCTAATGTTAGTTTTTACTCCGGCATCTACCCGCGCGCAGGGGGGGTGCAGATTTGGTTGAAATCCCTCGAAAACAATGCGATGCCCGTGCGACCTGCGGACACGAATGCAACTCCGAAAAAACAGGTCTCGTGCGAGCACGTTTTTGTTAAACGTGGGTTGGTTTTTTTTTCTTTTTCTTTGCAGCAACCCACCAGCCCTTGGTCGGACTTTCTTTTTCTTCGCAGCAACTCCAGGCCTCTTTTTCTTCGCAGCAAAAACAGCCCCTCGTCATCGTCACACGCAGCCTCAGCCCCCTCTAGACGTTCGTTCTGGTTCGTCCAGCCAGTTTCAAGCCCCTTGATCGGCCAGACAAAAAACGCTTTTTCGGTCAGACGTTTCCAGCGAACCAAACACCTCTGAACCAGCCATTTGTCTGGATCGGTCAGATCCAGAGGCTGGTTCAGACCAACCAAACAGCCCCTAAGTGACTAACTACTCAGCGTACCACGTGGTACGCCGGACCATATGATCCGCCAGACCATATGATATAGTCACTACAACACATTCTAAGACACGCTCTCATAGATACAATACACGAGACACTCATAGCATATGGATATGCTCTAACATCGGCCTTATTTTCCATCTGATCAACACGTAATACAAATCATATTTTCAAAATCATATCTTGGAGTCTCGAAGGGACATTTTGCGCCGAGATTATTTAAATTTTGAGCAGGTTGCTGAGTGAAAGAAATGTCACAACTTCAAGTCTTCTGAAGCTGCTGATAAAGAGAGAAACACACTATGCATTGTCAAAGTATTCAAGATCAAGCTACTATCAAGTTGAGGAAAAGTTTTTTTGAATATATTTTGAAAAGATTATACACTTGAGGGAGAGTTTGATTGAAGATACAGTTTTGATATGTTGAAAAGATACTGCACATGACGAGGGGGAGTTTGTTGATACATAATTTGTGCGTCATGTGAGGTATTAATACAAGACGATGTGAAGTTTAAGACAAATTGAACACTGCCATCAGAACCTCATCTGAACTGCTAGTTCGGATCAGGACGAACTGGCAGTTCGCCCTGGGTTCGGCTAGTCGTATATAAATAGAACTTTGGTCTTTGTAATTCGGGATTGAGCGTGTCAGATCTGATCTTAAGTGTGTGTTTTGTACGGTGTTTCTCTGTGTCTACTGGTTGTAATTATTCTCTTTGATCAATAAAACAATCGTTTTAATTACGTCTCTCATCCGAAATAGCTAGATTGAGTAGGCAATCGTATGCTCATTAACTTGACTCTCTATATTTGCTTGCTAATGATGTCTTATTTTGGAGCATGTAGATGTGAAATTTTGAATAGTTTATTTTTATGTTTTTGATTGATTCAACCTTATAAGCGCATGATGATACTTTTCTATATGCTTCGATTGTTCACTATCCTGATATATATATATATATATATATATATATATATATATATATATATATATATATATAACTGCTCGTAACTATATTATGCTATGATTATCATAACCTTGCTATCAAGTGGCTATGATTGCATTGTGTTTACAATGACAAGACTCTACAGGTTATCTATAGGGAGCATCTTTGCTTCATAAAGGAATCAATTCGAGTGCTAATTACAAGACGCAGCCCGCATAAATCAAATTCTACAGGGGAGTTTTCCATCTCTCACGCTCTTTCTTTCATTTTAACTTTGGTACATTAGGAACAATGTATGCTTCTAAGTGTGTGGATGGGAGGCTATGGTCATAGTTGTGTGAATATGTGACTTAAAGCACTAAATTTCTTAAAATTACACAAATTTTTCAAAAAAAATTGAATTTTTCAAACTCCCACAAAAATTAAAGATTTTTTAAACATGAAAGTACACCTTTTCAATGTAATTCGCAGATTTGTTTTCAAAACGTTCTTGCACTGTCACAACTTTATGTATTAAAAAAGGTTTTACTAAAAAGAATTTTTTACCAATTAAAATTTCATCATCAGGAATACCTTTCGAGTCTTTCTAACCTGTATTAACCACTTATCCCATTCCCTTGCGAGTTAGCCCTAGTTTTAGGAATATAAAAGAAAATACATAATGCATGAGGGGTGTCATTTTTAAGAACCGCTTCTAGGTTTATGTTGAGACCATGTTTAAATAATGCCTTGAGTTTACTTTAGATCTTTTCCGGGTCGTCAATTGCCCGGAGATGTTTGACTTTCTGCATAACTCCAACATGCATATCTATCCTATGAAACAAAAAAACAAAGAGAGAGAGAGAGAGAGAGAGAGAGAGAGAGAGAAAATATATATATCTATAGTAGAAAATAAATCACAATGAAAAGTTGTAAAATGGTTGTACGTATACGCAAATATATACGTTAGGGTGGTAGCTCATACACCCGTATCTTTGAGCAACGTTCGAACTTCTCCCTCCATTCTTTGGTCAGATCCAATAGTAATACTCGGCAGCATGATCAATATATAGACTCAAGAACGCGGCTAGACTTACTTGACTTTGAGTGTCCACTAAATATGAGCCTTGAGTGTTAAGTGAACATGGTAAGTGAGTGAGCTGAGAGAAAGGTTGCAAGAAAACTTGAAGGTGTTACCTGTGATATTTCTAAAATCCTTTATGCTTATTAATGTAAACCTAGTATTGTGGTAAGATCCTATAGACTTAGCAAATACAATGCAGTATATATTTGTGTCTTTGGATTGTCGTTGTAGTAGTGTTGAAGGAAAGTATTCTGTAAAGTTCAAAATAATTCTGGAATTGCTCAGGGACGAGCAATGCTCAAGTGTGTGGATGTTTGATGTGCTTCAAATGTAACATGTTCTTATATACATTTGCACACATATTTTGGTTAATTACGGGTTATATACTGTCAAATCTGATTTCGAATTGTTTAGTTATATCAAAAGCAGAATTTCAGTGAACAAAGTGTTAATGTTAATGATTTTCGAGTGAAATACGTAGTTTAGGTTTCATTTATATGCTTTGGTAGGATTCATGGCATAAAAGGGAAGGAATACGAGCCTAAACGGAAGTTGGATAGCAACTGAATCAAAGCGAACAAGCAAGAAAGCAAAAACAACAAAAAACTGGAAACCAGACCCTTCATGGTACGCGAAGGGTGTCTCAAAATTCTTCGCGATACGCAAAGCAGAAAAATGAGCCAGAACTGTTCAGGAGGTTATACGAAAAGTTTTTTGTTCATGGCCGTTACCAAATTCAGTCCCGAAACGACCCGTTTTCCCGATACAGGCCGTGATGTGCACAGTCGGCAAAAAACCCAAATTTTTTACTATAAATAGAACGATTCATTCCTAATCAAGGGGTAGCCACTTTTACGAACCAGAGGCCGTCTTGCCTGTTCCAGAACAGTTCCAGGAGCTAGGATGAAGCAATCGAAGAGCCAAAACACGATTATAGTTAGTTCTATTCATTCCTTTCGTTATAAACTTTCAATTTTGGTTTACTTTTGTTATTTTCATCATGTTTAGATTAATACAACCTGTTTTGAATCTTATTTCTGTCATGAGTAACTAAACTCCACCCTCATCTTGGTGGAGATGACTCTTGTAGTACAATAACGAGGAATGAGTGATTATCAATGCATTTGGTATTGAAACATTGATTGATTTGATTTGTATTGATACATATGTGTGCATGATTTCTATGTTTATTTTATCAATGATGTGGTTTTGCTAGGTTATAGTCTTTGGCCAATTCTATATCTTGGTTAATCTATCTTTAGGTCAATAGGGTTTACGAATGCTTCTTGGCTTAAACTTATGTTTTGGAAGAAATAAAAATCATTGATGCGATGAATGTGGTTATCTTGTGTGCTGTTAGACCTAATTCTTGTAATTGATTCTAGGACTACAATAATCTTTCTTATCTTGTTATGTTCCAGGCGTTAGTTAGCACTATTGTGGTATGTAAGTGGATAAACGATTTCTTGTTAATACGTTGATGATTGATTCATGAGCATTGTGTTTTGTTTTCTACAATGTGTGTCTATAGCATCGTAGGATTCCTATTCATTGAGGTGTGTTCTCTAACGGGAGCATGTCATATATTTCACTTCCATGGCTAGTTTTACTAAAGTTAGGTTTAATCTAGCGAGATGCCTAACTATCCTTAGAATGAGTTGCATAGATAGTTATTCATGATAATTGTTTGGTTACAAGAGGATTTGATATCAAGATGATGCTTTTAATTATATTATAATTCTCGTTTCATATTATTGTTCATTTGGTGATTTATGCATGCGTAATAGATTGCTATCATAAAACGTGTTCCTTGTGTTCGACACCCGATTCTAGCTATTAGGATTTATACTACAAGTTACGATAGGTACACTTACCTGCTTGCATGTGTTAAATTTCTTAAGTAGTATTAGGTTTATAAATTTAAATCTTTTGCGTGCTAAAAGTCCCTATAAATATATATACGACTCACGTGCATCATGTACTAAAATAGGTTGTATCCTGACACGGTGTGCCTGTTTCCATCATTTCTAATCGAGACAACCGATTCACGGTGAGATTTTGAGAGTCACTTCACAAAGCTTTGGGTACTCACCTCGATATGAGTACTACCTATCATCCCCAGACTGATAGCCAAAGCGAGAGAACAATTCAGACGTTGGAAGATAATCAGGCCGCCTCATTCGAATAACTGTTAGGAAGAAAGTATAGATCGCCCCTCTGTTGGACCAAAGTTGGCGATAGTCAGTTGACTAGTCAAGAGCTCATTTTTGAAACAACTGAGAAGATCTTTCAGATTCGGAACCGCTTGAAAGCCGCCAGAGATCGCTAGAAAAGCTATGTTGACAATCGTCGCAAGCCCTTAGAGTTTCTAGTTGGAGATCGTGTTATGCTGAAAGTATCCCCGTGGAAGGGCGTTATCAGGTTTGGTAAACGAGGAAAGCTTAACGCTCGTTAAACGGCCCTTTTAAAATCCTAGAACAGATTGGGCCAGTCGCTTACAAACTACTATTTCCGTCTGAGTTGAGTAGTAACCAGGATGTCTTTCATGTGAGTAACCTGAAGAGGTGTCTATCTGATGAATCTCTTGTCATTCTACTTGACAAGATTCAAATCGACGAATCCCTCCATTTTATGGAAGAGCCTGTTGAGATTCTTGACTGTGAGGTCAAAAAGCTAAACCAAAGTCGCATTCCCATCATTAAGGTACGTTGGAAATCACGAGGAGGACTAGAATATACCTGGCAACGCGAGGACCAGATGCACCAGAAGTATCCCCGCCTCTTTGAGAATAATACCTCCACCAGTACCCAGAACTGAATTTTGGAACAAAATTTTTCTAACCGGGGGAGAATGTGACAACTCGACAATTTCCAAGGTCAACCCGTTACTTTAACCATATATGTATCTATGTATCCGTGCATTGACTTGATTTTATTTAGAAAATTTGGTAACATTATACGCATGTTAAACTTATCACTTGACTAATCCCCACGTTTGTATTTGGAAAACGATCGATATTAATAATGAAGTTCAACACCCATAAATGGAACTTCAATAATAAGAAAAATAATAAAATGAATTTTATATTTTCTCTACTAAATTAGTATTACGAATTAATACGTAGACATTCGTTATACTAAAACTTTTGGTTTTGACATAACGTTAAAAACAATCTCGTCTAAGGTTCTTATCGCAACCACTTATTTAACCGTTCGCGTCTAAAATTCTATAAATGTGAAAACTATAAATAATAAATAACCATTATCATTTTAATTGCTTTTATAACCAAATGAAAACATATGGATATTATCATTTAAAATCATTCCTTATTATTTAAAACTCATCTCGTTCAAACCATTCATTTTCGTTCTAACCCGAGCCCGTTAACCAACCCAAGCCCAAATCGTCCAAATAGCCTAACCAAATTATCCAAGCCCGTTTCCCGACCCGGCCCATTTTCATCCTCCTCTCGGTTTGGGCTCACCCAGCGGCCCAAAAGCCGGCCTAAACCCTTTTTTTCTCTTGTGACCGACCCACAACACTGAAAAACCTACCACCTTATTTTCTTTGTTTTCTCCTAACACTTGGTTTAATTAAAGAATGCTACATACCCCTAAGCCTAATAAACCATGAACCTAAATTAAAAGATGCCAATCTAATCTCATCTTAGTTTTCAATACTTGTACGAACCTAAATCCTATTAGACAAAGCTTAAAACCACGAGATAAAGATCAAAATGGATCCTCCTTTTCCCCCTTATAAACGGATTTTTGCACCTCCACCAAGCACACACACCTTGCAAACTTAAGACACTCTCATCCTCTCTCTCTCTCTCTCTTCTCTCATCTCCTCCTTTCAAGGCCCATCAACCACCACCATAACCGAACACCACCTCCACTCCTTCACTAAATCACCAAGTTCATATTCCATCCCTTTGAAGATCCATGGTGTTTGGACATAAATCAATAACAAATCAAGTGCCATTTTGGTTACTAAGAAAGCTTCTTGTAAGCATCTTGTTTATTCTTTCATCTAGTATTTTTTTCTTACAAGCTAAACACCCAAATGACTAACCATCAAGTCTTGATGATGTCTATTATTTGTTAGACCGTTTGTTTGAGGAAATGATAAAATTAAATGGATGATTTTGTTACTTAATCTCATATTTTCGGATCCTACACATTTAGTGATGCTATTATGCTTAAACTGTCACAATTAGGGTTTATGTTATAAGAAACCAAGTTATATGCATGAACCCTAAGCGCTATGACTTAATAAGCTTACTTTTATGAGCAAAATCTTGCACTCTTGGGAGTATGATGACACAAATCGGATCGAACAAGTATTGTTATGTTTATATTACTAAGTATTATGTTCTATGTTGAAAACCAAAAAGGATGATCAAGAAATCCCTAAGGCTAAGCCTTAATAAATTGACTTTAGTGAACAATAGTCTTGCATCTTAGTTAAGAACTTCATGAAAAGTTTTGGATTCTAGAATCTACTTATATGTTATTATGTGAATATTATCTTGATATGTTTAGTACATTAATGGTGTGCAAGAAGTCCCTAAAAGCTACACTTAAAGCTCACTTAGATGAGCTAAGTTCTTGCACCCATATAATATAAATTGTTATCAAGCTAGTAAATGATGTCTTAACATATAACATGTTAGTTTGTTAAAGGAAATAAAAAGACATCAAAGTCTTCGGTTATTAAACTTGGTAATTTGTCTAAAACTCATAAAAATGAGTGTATGGTGACTAATCTACAACTTGAACTTATGACATATTCTAAGACCTTAAAGTCTCAAGTAAATTGATTTCAAATAAGATTGGTAAAAGCATTAACAATGGATCTAAAAATCTAGACATTAAGGTAATAATTTCAAGATTTAAAACTTGATTTTTAACCTAAAAATATGTTAAAAATAAAAACTGTTTCAAATCTGATTTGGAACAGAATTTATAAATGTTTTTAAGAGTTTTGGTGAACCATAGTAACCAAAATTGAGAAATGACATTTTAGAACCGGGACCAAAACGGTGACTTACGAGACGAGAAAACCTAAATTTTGTGAAATGGATTCAAACTGACTAAATCATAAATTTTAATTCTTGAAATACTGTATTAACATATAACATGTTAGTTTGATAAAGGAAATAAAAAGACATCAAAGTCTTCGGTTATTAAACTTGGTAATTTGTCTAAAACTCATAAAAAATGAGTGTATGGTGACTAATCTACAACTTGGACTTATGACAATTTTAAGACCTTAAAGTCTCAAGTAAATTGATTTCAAACAAGATTGGTAAAAGCATTAACAATGGATCTAAAAATCTAGACATTAAGGTAATAATTTCAAGATTTAAAACTTGATTTTTAACCTAAAAATATGTTAAAAATAAAAACTGTTTCAAATCTGATTTGGAACAGAATTTATAAATGTTTCTAAGAGTTTTGGTGAACCATAGTAACCAAAATTGAGAAATGACATTTTAGAAAGTAACCGGGACCAAAACGGTGACTTACGAGACGAGAAAACCTAAATTTTGTGAAATGGATTCAAACTGACTAAATCATAAATTTTAATTCTTGAAATACTAAAAAATATCATTATTAACCTTTACCAAGTGTTTTGGATACTCGAAGTGTCATAAAGAATGTTGTAGAAACGAAACCGGACAAAATGCTTTCTACCGGCAAAACAGACAATTAAAAATCTAAAAATATAAATACTTATATTATTGAATCTTGGAAATATTGAAATGATATTTACTTTATTAACACTAATTATTTTCAAAAAACCGATTTATATCGCGTATTTATTGCGTAATAGAAAATATATATAAATGTGGACGTCGAAATAATAAATTATTTTATTATTTGTCAAAGTGGCCAAAACTTAGTTATATTTTCCAAAACTTTAAATATGTATTTGAACAATAAATATTTCCTATGAATTATATATTTATTAAATTATAAATATAATCATAAAACTTAAATATATATTTGGACAAAAATATTTCAAACGGATTTCCAATAGTGCAAACGGGATTATTAAAGTCAAGACTTGACCGAGATCACCCGCGTGACTATTCGTTTACCCAATTGTATCAAAAACTTAAGTTGTCTTATTATTTATTATTAGCACGTTGCTTGCCTGCTATACATATCAGGTGCGATATTACTTTCATTCACCTTAATCAGGTGAGTCTCTGATGTGTTGCAAACACACCAATATTTCCCATATAAATTGTGTAATATTTGAGTCGGTATTGAGTCATTTTTGTTTCTTTTTATCTATTTTCTAGTTATTTGAGTCTTAATTAAATATTGAGTTATTTTTGTATAATTTGGTGTGAGTTTAGATAATTATTTGAGTCTTGTATTTAATTATGTCAGTATACTCAAAATATTAAAAAATATATTTGTTGTAGGTTGACATAAGAGTCTAAGGGGTTGTTTGGTAGCAACTAAAGCATTAAGTGCTGAATCAGTAAGAATAAGAGATTCTGAATCAGTTAAGTGTTGTTTGGTTGGATTTCTGAATGAAATATATTTGTTTGGTCAGAATCCTAAATTCCCCTAATATACAAAGTTCAACTTGGAACTATTCATCTATATTATATAGTATTGGTGATGCATGAGTTACAATCCCCTAAAGCTTTTCTTAGAATTCTTTACCTATATAATATGTATTTAGCTTTGCTTACAAGTTCCCTATGCATTCATATATGTATAATATGAAACTGACTTTAATAGTTACCTTCAACCCCATATTTCTTATTCTGATTTTCATTTGTCTCTCTCATTCTCAGCCCCTCTCTTTCTAGGTCCGACATGGTATCTCCGATCCACCGCTCATCATGCCAGCATCAACGCTGCCATCTAGATTACGACTTTAGAGTTGTTCCATCTCTCTCCCTCGCACACAAATTGGAGTGAACCCATAAATTACGACTTTAATGTTGTTGGTCTCTGTTTGATTTAAGGTAACTCTTTGGCCTTTTTATTTAGGTTAGTTGTCCATTGCTCTTTTCTCCTTCTTACAGTTTATAAACATTAGGGGTGTGGTATTAAAAAATTAAGCTTTATAATGTTTGTGTGTTGTTTGATTGATGAACATTTAGGGGATTCAAGTGAAATCTTAAATTGATTCAATCAATTCGGTGAGAAAGAACCTTCAAGCGATTCAAGTGAGGGACAGGAACGAGTCATTATAAATTGACCTAATTCGAGAACGAGTAAAGCGGTTGTTTGCAGGTTTTTTTCTATTTTTTCAAATGATAAACCCTAATTTTGACTCCGAAAGGTTCTAAGATGTATTTTGTCACGTATTATTCCTTTGTATTTTTGTAGGTTTGTTAACTTATTTTGTTTTTCATTTGTAAACCTTTTCCCTTGAAATTATTGCTATGGATAATTGTTTTTAGTTTGTTGCTTTTGTATTTGCAGGTTATTAATAGAGATTGCAAATGGGGTTAATGAGTATGTGTGTTGAAACAGTGAAATGATAATTATTGTGTTTGATCATCGAGACATATGAGCAATTGTCATGAAATTATTGATATCAACTGTTTAGTATTGTTGTATCGGCTCTATCTCCTCACCCGACCGGCGTTAAGGGTTTATCTTCCAAAACGTATTTATTTTTTTGCAAGTTTGTTTCCCCGTTTTCTTTTATTCGCAGCAGAAGGCTCTTTATGTAGATCTACATATAAAGCTTACCTTGGAGGTGTTAAATTGATGGATTGATCTTTATTCATGTTGTTGGCAAGAGATCATTAGGTTAATAGGTTTGTCTGTTTGTAGTTCTTACAATTATTCATGTTTCATCATTTCATGCAATATTTTGTGAAACTAAAATCAAGCTTTTGCATCTTGATCATGGAATACATGTTTTTTACAAGCGAGATCTTCATGAAACCTCATATTATAGCAAGGACGGGTGCATAAGAATCAACTACACTTTAGTAAATGACTTAAGGTTGAGGATTGTACTTCTCTGTGTTCGTTCTTGGCCGTGGAAATTCATTTGCATCACTGTATGTGTTTATGTTCAAATTAAGTGTCACTTTAAAATTTCATGATTCAAGTGTTCTTAATTTTAAATGAAATTACTTAGACGTTGGGCTATCTGTTTAATTTTCTGAGTTGAGAGAATAATGGAATGCCATGTTATTCGCATGAGAACATATCAGTTTAATTGTTTGTGTTGGGAAAATTTGTTAAATTGCTAATGGAATACTTTGTAATTTATATAGGTCCTTATTATAATGAGATGAAGTTACTAATATTGCTCATGTTGGTTCGACAGTTTGCCGACATTGATTCAGCGGAATCAGAATTTGGTATAGGATACAAATGTTATTGGTACCTATGGTAATTTGATTTTTACTAATATTAGATCTATTTTAATATGATTGTCTCCTTTTTAAAAAAAAAAAGATTTATAGATTTTTGGCTTCGTATATCTGTTTGTCCAGGGTAAATCAACAGCCTCATAATGTACAATAGCAGAACCAAGGCTGATTGATTTAGCCAAAATATAATTTCAGTTGCCTTTGTTGTTTTTTTAATGTTTTTAGTATTTACAGCATTTGGACACCTGTTTTCATGTATTCAGACTATATTGCTCTCTGATTTATTGGAATTGCTTTTGTATTTATTTTTTGGTCCTGAAATAAATTGAATAAATTTAGCTTTTTATTTGCAGCTCTGTGTGGTTGTCATTCATTTGCAGCTGTTATACTGTACGTCTTTGTAAGTTTTCTTAATTGATTGTTACATTTGCATGTTGTTCATTGGTTATCTCATTTATAAAACTATTAGATATGTAGTAGTAGTTGTATCAACCAGTTGACCTTCTTAGTCAAAGTGGAGGCCTTTGGCTATGTGTTTGCATCCTTGATATGTTTTTTTACGAGAATATTTGAATTAGTGTGCAGGGTTTTAGAGAGGTTGGATTTGTCGGTCAAAAGTTTCACTATTATAGTGGTCTACAGATTGTTGGTTTGTGTAAATATGTAAATTGTTATATACTTTATGCATGTTTTTAGTTTGCCATGAATGGTTGCAATATTCAAGGGATGTATTCATTTTATTAGTCAAAATTAGGGTCTAATTGTTTAAGCCGCAGGCCTTTTGAGCACCGTAAAACTTACGTCCGTTTAAATTTTGATGCGACGCATAAGGAACGGTCATAAAACCGGCCCGCGGCAACGCGCGGGTTGAAACATCTAGTAATTAATAGTTATTAAAGAAAAAAAATACAAACCATCACAGAAAAACCACATTACACATAAATCCTTACAAATTCATAAAAACATACTAATCCAAATACAAATTAATTGTTTGACATTTGTTGAGTAGCTATCTCGTCACGTAAAATAGCCATGTCCTCAATGCTTTGTAAACCCCATTTCATGTCATGAACTAGTATGAGTTTTCTCGTCTTCATAACAACAGCTAATACAAAATTTTCCAACCAAATAGGCACCACAAATACCATAACAGCTTTTTAAATTACAAGTAAATTAGTGCATAGAATCATGGTTTCCAATCAATGGTAAGAAAGCAAGACTCCCTCATTTTAGAATATATCAAGCAAGCAATTGTATTTGAACTTCTTTGAGGAGAAATCCACCCATAGGTGCATTAGCAATACAAAGGACAGATCAGAAATTAATAAAAAACGATACCATAAGGTTATACTTTGATTTACAATCTGAATACAACTATAATCAACAATAAATAACATATTTTGAGCATGAATACAACTATAAATGTAAATCAAATGCAGATTTAGAGTATAAAAACACACAAATTTATAAAGAATCCATAGATTTTGAACAAAACCCTAAAAAACTGAGGGGAACGACGGCGCTGTGAACGGAGGAATGGCCGGCGCTGTGAACGGAGGGGAACGGTCGGCGTTGTGATGTCGGTGGCCGGCGTTTTCATTGTCGTCGCCGGTGGTAACCTGTCGATCGGAAAAGGGGTGGCTGGGCAATGTTTGGAGCGTCGATGGGAAAGGGGGCCTGTGCGCTGTTTTTGTTTTGTTTCCTAAAATCTGGATGAAAAAGCCTAATCATTATAACTTACCAATTCAGCTATTTTTTTAAGATTCAGAGGTAATGAACCAAATACCACTAAATCAAATGTCTGAGCGAAAAATATATTTGATTCAGTTCAGACACCATTAAGAAGTAAACAAACAGCCCTTACGGAGATGTTTAGTGTGGCTTGATTTATACACATTTTTAATTTTTCAGGAGACTACGAGTAAACAAGAGCTAAAAACGTGGACCGAAGATACATTCAAGACTACAAATTACACCTTATGGTTTTGACATGTGAATTTATATTCATGTAAGAGTTTATAATGGTTTATGTGGGTTTCATGAATCTCACGTGGACATCAAAAGAAATCAAAAGAAAAGAAAAAGAAAAGAAAAAGAAAGAGTTTATTATTTGTAATCAAATAGAGAACAAAGGAATGTTAATACAAAGAGTTTAGACTATTCTTGGGCCGATGGAGGAAAAACACGTGGACTGATCTAAATATTGACATGGGCTACTTAGTTTGGTTAACTCAAAGGAATAGAGTTGGGCTGCACATGGATAGCGATTGACGGCAACAAGGGATTTAAAGAAAATCATCATATTATTCGAAAGGGGGGATGGCTGAAAACTCTCGAACGGCAATTTTCTTAGGAGGTTTTGGCGAACAGAGCACATTCAACTTTTCAGCCGTGAAGAGACGAAACGGAGGAGAATTTAGACGACATAGAGGAAGAAACAAGAGGAGATCACCGGGGTCGACTACAATCATCGATCCTGGGTTTTTCTAACTTTTGATTTCTTGCTAATTGTTAAACCTACACTATGTTTTCTATCAAGTTTATGATTTCTATTATGTTGTTGACTGAATTTATGGTGCTTGGCTAAACATTAATGTTGCATATACCGTTATGATGACTATTTAACGTTTGTGACTTTATTCGGTTTATGGATTTCATATGTTTGGTTGATATTCTTGTAAAAGACTATTAATTTACAGATTAATGCGTATGAATGCTTAAATTAGGGTTGTAGTTAATCATCTAAACTGCTCAATCTGCGAATGTCTTTCAGTTTGGGTTGGATAATCAATTACATGACCTTATGTTGGTAATTGATATGGTTAGCAAATTAGTTAATCGTTGTTTAGGTTGTTAGTAAAAATTTTGATTCTTGTGTGCTGCTAGGTTTAGACAAGCCGGAAGGTGATAGACCTATTGGGTAATCGGGTTTGTTAGGGTTTTAGGTCAAGTTGCCTCGAGAGAGGGATTCCCTAGTAATTCTAGTTTGCCTGTTATTCCTTGTTAATCCAGTAAGTTAGTAGTTACTCCTTTCATCATTAGGTGTCTGGGATAGGAACAAGCCGGAAGGTGACATGTCTGTTCGAGTACTAGAATATCTGTTAGGAACAAGCTGGAAGGTGACCTAACCAATCAGTGTGCGTCTTCGATTCTTAGAATTTCCTAATGCGTCACACCCGGTAAATGGTCTGGGGTCCACTAGGGTTTCCTTAGAGTTGTCATTAAGATCCTTATTCCATCATAGTTATCCATAATCGCGTGAAATTGCGAGTGTTAAATAGGATTCTAGGTCTAGGTAGTGCTCTCCTTTCATCTGGTCGTCCTCTCGAGTTTTCTGGTTTTGGTTGCTAGTACTTAAGTCGTAGATAGTTTATTTAGTTAATTAATTCAAAAACTAATTTCTCAAATTTTCCTATTCACAGAGTCCTAGGTTAGAGTCTTGTATATAGTGTCCTTAGGGTTCGATTCCGGACTTCTGTAGCTATACCAACACCGATAGGTACACTTGCCTTTAGGTTCGGTTTAGTTTAGGTTTTCTGGGTTTAACTTAGTGTGTCTAGGTTTAGATCTAGGTCTAGGATTAGGTCTAGGATATTATTATTATTTTTAGGTGTAGTTCTGAACACATCAAGTTTTTGACGCCGTTGCCGGGGACACTTGGCAATAGCAAGATTAACTTAGGTCGTGATTTGGAAATTTGAGTCGTTTCTAAGGTTTCGTGTCTAGAGTTTTAGGTATTTAATTCTTGTGTCTTTTCATTCTTTCTATAGGTAAGTTTTCTTTTATTTTAATTGTTTCGTATTTATTTTGTTTTGTATCTTGTTTTATTTTGCGATTTTCACCATGGCCACAATCGATCTACCGAACTTCATTAGAGATATCCAACAGTTCACGGAGGAGATGGCCACATGGAGTGGATACGATCCACGGTTACCTCAGGGCTTGGAGGTTGTATAGAATGCTTGTAGCTTGATAAAACGGCTTCATGAAGAAAACATGCCACGTTGTATGAGCTGCGGTGGACCACACCACTACAATGATTATTGTTCGGTTCGTGTTGGAATAGGTAGAGCTATTTGTCAAAGGATCTTCCAAGAGCGAGAGGAAAGAGAAAGGCGTACGGGGGAGTCATCAAGGACGGTGTTTGAGGAAATCCAATATCAGGAGACATTAATGGACGCTAAAGTCCCACCTCCAGTTACTCAGGGTATACAATGGATTTGGGATGATGATGATTGTGATCTGAACCAATGGATAAATAATAGTTCAGCGGACATCACGAAGATCATTGAAAAGGAAGATTCAATAGTGGAGGAGAATGATCCAGAAGATGAAATATTAGAGGATGATAATGAGGAGCTTCCCACAGATGATGACATGGCTGATGGGGATGCATACTCTTCGGATCCAATTTGGGATTGGTCGGAGGATGAGGACAACATTGTGTGGGATGAGATCGCAGCGAGTGCAACCACTAATGAGGTAGCTGAAGACGGATGTGAGGAGGTGCTTCAACAGGGTGATTCATATGATTTATTCGAAGCACAAATGGTAAAATGTTTGGTGAGGAGTGGACGACGATGTCACCAAAAGTGGTAGATGATGATCGGTTTGACCCGGAGGGTGATTTGCAAAAGCTAGAAGAGATGTTGTACGGGGAACCGACCATTAAGCGTTAAGACGTTCCACTAGAGGAAGAATTTTGTGAGGACACAGTTGTTGCGAAAGATGATGAGGTGTTAGAAGACGTCCCACTTGGGTAGGTTAGCTAGTGATAAGGATGACCATGTGTTTAGTCCAAGTGTGGGGACGTTAGAGGATGTAGATTGTAAGAATGACCCGAGGATGAGCTTTATCGGAGTTAGTTATTAAGTTAATTCTGGGTAGGTTTAAACATTGGTGGGTTGACTGGTTACAATTAAACCAGAGAATATTGTATTATTGATATTGTGTATAATAGGGTTACATGGGGTCGATCTCTATATATAGAGAATAATATTGCACTCTAGTACCCTATACTATAATGTAATATCAACCCTAGTATTATATTCTAATACTCCCCCGCAAGCTAAACGCAGTAGCGATTATAGCTTGAAGTCTAAATAATCGAAAGATAAGGGACTGAAATTGTAAATACTAAACTATTCTTTTTTTTCTTTTTAACCAGAATCTAGATCCAAGTCATCAAACCACCATCAAACCCTTGTTGACCATCATACTCCCACGTGAACTTGTCAGATTCATCACAAATAAGGTTGTTTTTTTATAAAAAAAAGCATCACACACATAAGGATTTGCCCCGTCTCCTTTGAAAATCTCGCATCCAGGGGGTTTCCCCACGTCACCGCCGGATTTATTCTTCAGGTCGGCATCACCGTATGTTTATTCCTTGTTGTTTTTGTTGTCCTTCCCACCGCCCACCAACGGATTTTCTTCTCCCCTTTTTCTTGCATGAAAACTAACACACGATGGTGTGCGCCGTTGTGGGGTTGAGCCGCTTTTGTTTAGCGGCTGTGATGTCGGAAACGGGGGTGGAACAGTGATGTATGGCTAGTAGTTCTCCCCGTCTCCATCACCTTGTTTTTCTTGTTTGTCTGCTCTTTCGCCAATAACGCATGGTGGTGCGTCGCCGGTGTATGGCGAAGCCACTGTTGTATAGCGGCCGCGACTAGGATAACGATCGTGTAGAACCACTTGTATGTGGTGATAGGAGGGGGCTCCGGTGGTTCCGGTGGTTGTGTTTTGTTGTGATGCGTCGACTAGGGTTAGGGTTTTGAGGTGTGTGCGGTGGCTAGTTGGTGGTGCTATGATGTCGCGAAGGCTGCTAGGGTTTCGCGACGGCTGTTGTACTGAAGAAAGAATAGGGCTGATAAAAAACGAATGGGTTTGTAGAGGGTTGATCGAAGAACAACAGCAGGTATGGCGACGGTCGGTCTAATTTAGGTTTAGGGTAGAGGGTGGCAGAGGGATGGATCTGAACAGATTTGCTATTCAAAGTTTTGAAGGAAAAAAAAACGAAAGGGAAATAAATAACTAAGAAAACATAAAGTAAAGGTTATGGTGGTGGGTAGGGCGATGGCAGTGGCCGGCCGCCCCGCCGGAGTAATCTCTCGGTGGTTGTTCTCTGGCTGGCTCTGATACCAAATTAAACCAGAGAATATTGTATTATTGATATTGTGTATAATAGGGTTACATGGGGTCTCTATATACCCTATACTATAATCTAATATCAACCCTAGTATAATAGTCTAATAGTTACTAGGTGTGATTTTTGGAGGTTGGTTAGTTAGTGCCTTAGGAATGTTAAACGATCTGATGATTAAGGACATGGTTAGGGAGAACATTAAGGAGAAACCCCCCTGATAGAGTTAATTGAAAACTCGGGGGAAGCCCGAGTTGTAAATTTATGTAACTTATTTATTTAATTTTGCTTTATTTTGCATTTCGGTTTTTGTTGTTTGGGGTTGTGTTTTTCAGTGTTTGTAGGAAATTCGGGCGATTCAAGATGATGAAATTGTGTTGGAAGAGTCCAAGTTCCAAGTGAACACATTTCAACTTGCTTTTATTTTTTTTTATTCATATTTATTTTTATTTTTCTTGATTAATCGTGGTGTTGGCGAGTCTTTGTATTTTGTTTTGTTGCAGGTTCGATGAAATTCGCATTGGGATGCTCATGGATTACAATGGAGAACCTGCTGACCAAGCTCGCCTGTCATTCATCCAAATTACAAATCAGGAGAGTTTTTTCCATTCGTTTTTTTATTTTATTATTATTATTTTTTTTCGTTTGCATTTTTATTTTTCTTTTTATTGTTCGTGTGCTTTTATTTTTAGTTTTTTTTTATTTTATTCTCATCACACATTGGGGACAATGTTTCGTTTAAGTGTGGGGATGGAAAGCTTTGCGTCTTGAGTCTGTTTGTTTTTATTTTTAGTGTGTTTTGCTTTTTGAAAGAAAAAAATAAACAAATTTCAAAAAAAAAATTGAAAATTTTTTAAAAAATGTTTCTGATTTTTGCTGCATTTAAATGGAAAATGATAGTACAACTGGGGTTTCAATGTTCTAATTAATTATAATAAGTTGTTTACAATTAAACCAGAGAATATTGTATTATTGATATTGTGTATAATAGGGTTACATGGGGTCTCTATATATAGAGAATAATATTACACTCTAGTACCCTATACTATAATGTAATATCGACCCTAGTATAATAGTCTAATACTCCCCCGCAAGCTAAACGCAGTAGCGATTATAGCTTGAAGTCTAAATAATCGAAAGATAAGGGACTGAAATTGTAGATACTAAACTATTCTTTTTTTTTCTTTTTAACCAGAATCTAGATCCAAGTCATCAAACCACCATCAAACTCTTGTTGACCATCATACTCCCACGTGCACTTGTCAGATTCATCACAAATAAGGTTGTTTTTTTTATAAAAAAAAAGCATCACACACATAAGGATTTGCCCCGTCTCCTTTGAAAATCTCGCATCCAGGGGGTTTCCCCACGTCACCGCCGGATTTATTCTTCACGTCGGCATCACCGTATGCTTATTCCTTCTTGTTTTTGTTGTCCTTCCCATCGCCCACCACCGGATTTTCTTCTCCCCTTTTTCTTGCATGAAAACTAACACACGATGGTGTGCGCCGTTGTGGGGCTGAGCCGCTTTTGTTTAGCGGCGGTGATGTCGAAAACGGGGGTGGAACAGTGCTGTACGGCTAGTAGTTCTCCCCGTCTCCATCACCTTGTTTTTCTTGTTTGTCTGCTCTTTCGCCAATAACGCATGGTGGTGCGCCGCCGGTGTATGGCAGAGCCGCTGTTGTATAGCGGCCGCGACTAGGGTAACGATCGTGTAGAACCACTTGTATGTGGTGATAGGAGGGGGCTCCGGTGGTTGTGTTTTGTTGTGATGCGTCGACTAGGGTTAGGTTTTGAGGTGTGTGCGGTGGCTAGTTGGTGGTGCTATGATGTCGCGAAGGCTGCTAGGGTTTCGCGACGGCTGTTGTACTGAAGAAAGAATAGGGCTGCAAAAAAAAACGAATGGGTTTGTAGAGGGTTGATCGAAGAACAACAGCAGGTATGGCGACGGTCGGTCGAATTTAGGGTTAGGGTAGAGGGTGGCAGAGGGATGGATCTGAACAGATTTGGTATTTAAACTTTTGAAGGAAAAAAAACGAAAGGGAAATAAATAACTAAGAAAACATAAAATAAAGGTTATGGTGGTGGGTAGGGCGACGACAGTGGCCGGCCGCCCTGCCGGAGTAATCTCTCGGTGGTTGTTCTCTGGCTGGCTCTGATACCAAAATAACCAGAGAATATTGTATTATTGTTATTGTGTATAATAGGGTTACATGGGGTCTCTATATATAGAGAATAATATTGCACTCTAGTACCCTATACTATAATGTAATATCAACCCTAGTATAATAGTCTAATATTTACTAACTAGTTTTCGATGTATTGGTAGACCCAGCTGACTAATTAGGCTTAAAAATCCTTGTGCATAATAAAAATAATAAATCAATAAAATTGTGCTTAATTGATATGTAAATCATGAAACATTAGTGGGTTCTCGCATTAGGTTGATTGAGGATTCCAAAAATGTTATAAAAAATTTGCATCTTTAATATTTTCATATGTGTATATCTTTTCAGTAATTTAGGCACACTTTTATCTTTTTACGAAAGTGAATTCGGTAAATAGTGGCGCCTCCGCAAATCCATTCCATTTGAGCTAAAAAAAAATACCGAACCCTATGTGTTTCGCTTTGGGATAGCGACTCGGAGGATATGCCTCTAGGTTAGGTATGGGCTAAATACATATGTGCTACCCATCGGGCTCGCTACTCAGTGGATGCTCCTCTAGGTGAAGTTCGAATGAAAAAAAAAATAGTATGAAAAGAACAAAAAAGTGAAAAAAATAGCTCAATTAAAAATTCATCCATTCATTCATGAAATTCCACCTTAAAAAGATATATGTATACATATGTATTAAGATGCCTAAAAATTAAAAATGGGATTAGGATGAATTGAAAGGCTTGAGTGTGGGACCCATTAGTCGATTGATATGCTAAATAAAATTAATTTAATGCATTTGGGGTTGAACGGTCGGTGGTTGGGTTTAATCGGACCGAAATACCGGTAATCGAGCTAGGCTAAGTTAATAAATTGAATCTAAATTCTGGAATTTGATAAGTTAGAAAATGATGCCCTAGTTATGATTCCATTGCGGTATTTTTCGTGGACGAAAAAAAAGTATATGTTTGATGTGTTTTAAACACACCAATATTTCCCGTGTAAATTGGGTAATATTTGAGTCGGTATTGAGTCATTTTTATTTGTTTTATCTGTTTTATAGTTATTTGAGTCTTAATTAAAAATTGAGTTATTTTTATATAATTTGGTGTGAGTTTAGATAATTATTTGAGTCTTATATTTAATTATGTTAGTGTGCTTAAAATATTAAAAATATATTTGTTGTAGGTTAAAAGAGATATTTAATGTGACTTGATTTATACATATTTCCGAGACTACGAGTAAACAAGAGCTAAAAACGATGGACCGAAGATACATGTGAATTTAAATTCATGTAAGAGTTTATAATGGCTTATAAGGGTATCATGAATCTCACGTGGACATCAAAAGAAATCAAAAGAAAGGAAAAAAGAAAAAGAAAGAGTTTATTATTATTTGTAATCAAATAGAGAACAAAGGAATGTCAATACAAGAGTTTAGATTTAATTGAAGGCCAGAGGGGGGAAGGACCCCGCTCAACCTTGTTCTACTAGTGTAAATATATTTGAAAAATCAAGTAAAAATGATTAGGCCCCTGAGTTTTATATTGTTAGGCCCCATGTTGTTGGTCGTCTTGCTGGTCGTCAGAGTGAATTTCGAGTTACGCAAGTTGTCGCCGGGGTTGCAGGTACGGTGGAGTTTCATGTTGCTTGGTCGTCGGAGTGAAATAGAGAAAAGGGATGTTGATAAACTGAAAATTAAAAGAAAATAATATAAAGAGTTAGAAAAGATGTTTACTTTTGCAGTAATAGGGTTGGTTTTTGCAGAGTAGGTGACACAATGTTAATTTTTAGTTTTTATAATTTTTGATTTATTTCTGTCTTTTTTTTCATATTTTTTTGTTAGCTTTTTTTCCTCAGGCCATAAGGTTGCTGAAATATATTTATTTTTCCTATTATTTTTATAGTTTTTAATGATTAACAAACTTGCAGTCTTACAGATATTATTTTTGTGTTATTTATTGTATTTAAGTATTCAGCAAGCAAGTCGTAAATAGTATTTCAAATAAATTTATAAACGTCGATTGATAACTCGAAGCTCCACTTGAGGTTTTAAGGAGTCTTGTATAAGTCTAAAAGATTAGAAAATCAAAAATTTCTTCTATTAGTTCAAACTTTAAGTCGAGTTGCTTCATAATTGTTTTTGGATGCACAAATTTTACTAAAATAGGTGTGGTTTATTTAAGTATATTTTGCAAAATAAACTATCATCATTTGACCGATTTTTAACCATTACATTTTGCCCCCGCTCATGAAAAATCCTGAATCCGCCACTGGTTGTAGGTTAAAAGAGATATTTAATGTGACTTGATTTATACATATTTCCGAGACTACGAGTAAACAAGAGCTAAAAACGATGGACCGAAGATACATGTGAATTTAAATTCATGTAAGAGTTTATAATGGCTTATAAGGGTATCATGAATCTCACGTGGACATCAAAAGAAATCAAAAGAAAGGAAAAAAGAAAAAGAAAGAGTTTATTATTATTTGTAATCAAATAGAGAACAAAGGAATGTCAATACAAGAGTTTAGACTATTCTTGGGCCGATGGAGGAAAAACACGTGGACTGATCTTGATATTGACATGGGCTACTTAGTTTGGTTCACTCAAAGGAATAGAGTTAGGCTGCACATGGATAGCGATTGACGGCAACAAGGGATTTAAAGAAAATCATCATAAAATTATTCGAAAGGGGGGGATGGCTGAAAAACTCTCGAACGGAAATTTTCTTAAGAGGTTTTTGCGAACAGAGGACATTCAAAATTTCAGCCATCAAGAAACGAAAAGGAGGAGAATTAAGACGGCAGAGAGGAAGAAACAATAGGAGATCATCGGGGTTCAATCATTCGACTACAATCATCGATCCCGGGTTTTTCTAACTTTTGATTTTTTTATTTGAAGAAATATGTAATTAGGCATCTTAAGGAAAATATGTAAATTTATTGTTGTTGGTGAATTTGTGCTTTGCTAGTTTATTTCCGAAGCCCACCGGAAAGAGAAAAGCACAGGCCCAATTCTTTGAGGTTTGAAATTCGACCATATGTAGCCCTGAAATAAAATAAAATTGCAGATTGGGCCTCATCTCTTTGGCCCATACTCTTGACTACAACCGGAGTCCATCAACATTCAACACTAATTAGTTAAGTATTAATTTCGTGTATTTTTTTTTAAGTTCCAAAAAAATATCGATATCTACTATTTGAACCACCCCCCACCATTTGGTGGAGTAGATATGCCTTTGCCTTCCAATGTGGAGGTCAAAGGTTCAAATCTTACCAGACACAAAAAATAAATGATGAATGAAAAATTATAGAGGTGGGTCAGAGGATTTACCATAGTTTACCATAGTGGGCCTTAGGACGGTGAGTTTCCTTTGGGATGGATGTGCAACATATAGAGGGTCTTGGTTACTCGCACGGCCTGTGGTCGCAGCGTGTCGTGCGTAGCATCGTTTGCCATGATAAGACCCCCCGAGTAACCGAGTGTTTGCCGTTTCAAAAAAAAAAAAAAACTACTATTTGAACCTCATTTACTGTCTAGTTTAAAAAAAAATAACTCAACAATGATGTTCTCCTCACTATCATGCTTGCCTCAAACAATGAGCATGGGCGCCATATACTATGTTTTCTATCAAGATTATGATTTCTATTATGGTGTTGACTGAATTTATGGTGCTTGGCTAAACATTAATGCTGCCTAGGCCGTTATGATGACTATTTAATGTTTGTGATTTTATTCGGTTTATGGATTTCATATGTTTGGTTGATATTCTTGTAAAAGACAATTAATTTACAGATTAATGCGTATGAATGCTTGAATTAGGGTTGTAGTTAATCATCTAAACTGCTCAACCAGACAATACCTTTTGAGGTGGTAGAGTCCCTTGTTGAACTGCTTGATCACTCAATTTATGAGCAAGGTGAATCGTATCTCTAATATTTGTGGGATTGCTGGAAGTCACTAGACTTTGAATTTGCGGTACCAAACCATCGATAAACCACTCGATCCTTCTATAAGAAGGATCAACCATTGCCGAACACAATAGGGCTAACTCATTTGACCGGGTGGTGTAAGCCTCAATATCCGATCCTTCCATTTTCAGATTTCCAAATTCCACCTCAATTTTCCTGATTTCCATTCGTGGACAATACTCTTCCACTAACATTTTCGTAAACTCAGCCAATGGTAGTGCATTTGCGGCTGCCAATCCCAGAACTTGCACTTGGGAGTTCCACCAAGTTAAAGCTATCCCCTCAAAAGTTCTTGTTGCATACTTCACTCGAGATTCGACCGGACAGTTGCACATCTCAAACATAGACACATATTTCTCCATCCATCTAAGCAAACCAACTATTCCTTCAATTCCACTGAACATGTGGGGCTTGTAATCCATAAACATCTTATAGGTACACCCATGCTAAACATTCAGATTAGCTTGTGTATGAGCTGCTAAGGTTGCCGCCACACTTTGCCCGATAATATTATTGAGCTCAGCTGCAGATATGGTGATACTCCCACCATGACCTCGACCACGACCTACCATTATATTTATTCATAATACACAAGAATGATCAACATCCCGGTATTTATCATTCGAGTATAAGAAAGATAATCAAATAGCAATAGCAACACATAACAAATTTAACAAGAATTTCAAATAAAATAAAGTCGCAACTAGTTTGCTAATTCATTCATTTAAACTGATGTTTAAATTGTTACGTGCCAAAATAGATAAAAAAACAACTTTCGACAAGTTGTATAGATAGAAGCAGGATAAACAGACTAAATGATAGTCGAAAATAACAAACTCAGCATCACCCTCCGGCTTCCCAGCAGGGACCTTTGCTGAAAGATCCTTAGGACCTCCCCTTCCTGGGACTCACGATATATTTCCCTACACAGTAACTCTAGCCTGAGCTACGAGCTGCCGGTCTTTTAGGACAATCACCCTATTCCTACACGCTCACACATGATCCACCGAGTTGTTATGCATTTGATCAGTCTGACCCTGGTTATGGCTCAAAGACTCAATTAGCTTGTCTGAACACTACTGCTTTTCCCGTAACTGTACAATGCTCTGCAAAGCGCCACTCAGAGCTCACTGCGTAGTGTACAAGGCTGCCACCAACACGACGATCACCTGAGCCTCGAAGCATGGAAGTGGAGGTAATACGGTACACCAAAGGCCTCCACCATTTGAGCGCTAAGATCAGTAGATGTTAAGGAAAGAACGCTCTCCACCACGACTAACTGACATACATATCCACTGAACCATCTCCAGTTCGTAGGATCTTGAAAGTTTCGAATATGGAATGACTCAGTAAATCATTTGCATCGAACAGGTCCTTGCCGCTGCTTGTCTCTTGGGTCTCTTCCCCTTGTTTGCTGATGATGCTCTAGTCGACGACAAAGAAGTAGATGACATGTCCATAATATACATCCCATGTACACTTCCGATATGTAGTTGCTTTATGAATAACCAACCAGTTAATTCATCAAAGCACCCCATAGAGTAGATGTGAGAGAGAGAAATGAAATCACAATGTCCAGATGCGTATATACATGTACATATATAGAGAGAGAGAATATAGGCCAATCACGTATGTGTGCGTCTACTATGTGTGTCTAACTGACACTAAGTCATAGCTAGACCTAATGCAAGTCCTAAGTTATCTATGACTGATGGATCCGATACCAATCTGTCACACCCCTAAAATCCACCTATTGAGTATCACCGCATCGGAGGCGTGATCGACCAGGATCTCAGTAATCAGACACAAGAACAGACTATATGCAATTTTAAAACATTTAAAACCAATGTTTAACAGTCCGGGAGTTTTAATAAAAAAATTTCATAGTAGCGGAAGCATAAATCAAACCATAAATGAGTTTTGGTTGTCTTGGGCCCATGGCGTCAAAAGTTAAAATGTTTAAACCGATAATGCTGAGCTAAGAGATTTAACCATGAATTCCTAAATGTGCTCCTTAGTGTGCTGCCCAAGAACCTAAGAGGAAGCATGCAAAAATATGTCAACACTAGGTTGGTGAGTTCACAGGTTTTAAATATGAGTAAAATTCAAAGTTTATTCAAAAGAATATCTTTCGTCCTATGAACTTTAAGGTGTATGAAGTTTCATATTTGATTTTTAAGTAGAGCGATAGAGACTTCATTTCACTTAGGTTAATCTAGGCTAGAGGCAGACCTACGTCAAGATAACCCCCCTCCACGAGGCTTACTATTCACAGGGCCACCAAGGTCCTTACAATCCATATTAGTATTATCATACCAGTAGATAGCTAGTCTACAATGCTTGTGACACATACTGATCACGTACCCAAAGCTGACTTTTAGAGTTTATGCCTTTCTACCATGTGTTGCCGCACATGATTCCAATAGGACAATATAATACTCGTCTTCATTTCCTATAAGGCAAGTGGGGCTAGACCGACGAGCCAAAGCGGGTCTCATCAAGGTCATTAGATCTACTCAATATTTTCACAGCTATTCCCCCCGATATTAACTGGTACGCTAGTAAAGGACTTTCCATCATGGTAATATACAAATCACTCATGTTCACCGGATTGGTATAATATTTATTACAGCTTTACAAGAAAATGTTACTGCATGTCTTCTCTCCCAAAAGCAATACAAGTTAAGAAAGAGGTCGTGAACTCAACTCGGGTGTGTAATAGTAACCAAACAATCAAAGCTGACAAAAGATGGCGAATCCACTGGACTTCACCAAAGTCACATAACCGTGTAAGTGTTTGACCTGTTGACTGACCATCCCGATACAGGGGAACAATTGACATGTTGACTCGATAACACATTGGTGATTAATTTAGGTTTTCAAATAATTATCTTAATACGTATACATCATATGACATGTTACATAGCGAAAAATATTTATGCGTCACAATTTGTTACAAGTTATCCAGCGCGTACGATACAAGATCAAAGAGGCATCTTACAAAGTCTTGTCATTCTCACCGAGGTAGGAGACTTAGGACTTGTACACACATATAATGCATAATTAATTTGACCTAGGGCACATAAACAAGTATCCAAGTATTCATAGGTTCATATGCATGTGTTACATAAATAAATAATTATTCCAGTAAATATATATTTATCTACAAGAAAAATTCATGTCAAAACCACATTGTCATCACATGTAAAGCCATAGGGATTCATGTTTAGCATATTTCAAGTTATACCAAGTGTTCGCAATTTCATGCATATACATTACCTCCACCTACTATCACATTTCGCACGATAAAATCACATAGTTATTTAAATAAATTATTTTTTATGAAATCAATCATCAAGATTACAACTTTATAATCTATTATGCATCCATTAACACAAATCATGCAACTTTATCATAGATCTATCATGAATCAACCACATTTATCCTAGATCTATCATGCATGAGCATTAAAATTGGACTTTTATCGAAAATCTTACGTAAAGTTACCAACTTTATCGCATATAAACTCTAGATCGAGCATGAATCATACGTAAAAATCGAATCTTTATTCTCATGCAAGCTCATAAACCCTAGATCTAAGCATGGATCATCATCATCATCATCATGAAAGTCATGTTTTTGTTTCCAAGATTCTAACTTTATCATCACAAACACTAGATGTATGCATGCAAGCTTCGTATCATCAACAAAGCATCCAAGATCTAGCATAATCAAAGTTTTAAGCTTTTTTTTAACAGAAATTGAACAAGAAACAACATACCGAAAGCTAGTGATGAAACAAGGATAAAACAAGCTTGATTCTTCAACTAAGATCACCAAAAAATGGATGGATTTGAGGTAGGAGTATGAGATTAGCCGTTTGGGAGCATTTTTGGGTCGTTTAAGGTTGAGAAATGAGGAATATGGGGGCTAATGGTTCTTAAATAGTGGAACATTTGGGTTTTGCTGGAAATCTGTTCCTAGCGTATCAATAAGAACCATAGGTTAAAATTTAGCGATACGCCACGGACCCCAGTCAGCCTCCACTTTTGACTTTTGTTGACTGTTCACGCTTTTTGATGTTTTGGTCACGGTTATAGATGATTTGGTTTTTCCTTTGTTTACCAAAATATTTATCACATCAATTCCAATACGATCAAGTATCAACATGCCATATATCAATTTACGATCACACAGTTAAATTCACATAACAGTTCCGCATGTATGTTGCAACATGTATTAGTTTTTAGTTAATCATCAATGTTTCGAGACTCAACCTTGTGTGTGGTGTTTGTGACGTGTTTTAAGGCTACTAGACTCATCTAGTACCTTAATTGACATACTACGCCTATATACGAGATTTTCGGTTTACCGTTTCTGTCAGTTTTCGATGTTCGGGTCCCACCCGACGGGTCAGATTGTCACGCATAGTCTGCCCCAAAAATCCAAAAACGGTTCAGATCAGCGACTTAAAAAACTTAAAGAAACATTGCAACACATGCGAGAAATGCAAGACGCAAATCGGAGTAAAGAGAGAATACTGTCACAACGTCACCAAGGGGTGAAATCAAAAACAAGTTTATAATGAAGAAATCGAAAATCATTTTGGGGTTTTGGATATTTAAAGAATATTAGATATGGTTCTTCAAATGTTTGAGAGAGAGACAAAATCAAAAATCGTTTGGCGTCTTGGATGTTTGAAAAATATGTGATATGGATCTTTAAATGTGAGAGAGGGAGAGAGAAAGCCATAAAGATAGAAAGTAGCATTCTCATTTATTTAATTTGGCAAGAGTTGACATTAAAAGTATATCCAACTACATCACAAAGAGAAGACATGTGTTAAAGAAATGATAGTTGTCCACCCATGTGTCAAACCCATAACAAACTAAAATGAACAGTTGCAAACATTTCACAACATAGAATTTGCAAAATGTATATTTATATAATGATTTATGAACATCCGTAATACAACCTCGGCTAGAATCTGATCCGAATAGCCCACAATGCCCAAGCCATGACCCATCTCACCTATAGTCCCGGCCCAACAGAGTTGTCAATAAGCCTAGTCGGCTAAATGATTAATTTATGGAGCAGAAGTTTGTTTGTTATTCCTGGTCATCAACAACTATCATTCCCATGTTTATATGTTTTCCATTATTCCATGCTAGGGATGACAAATCGTGTCAAACACGACACGATAAGACACGACACGATTGGTCTCAAACACGAACACGACATAAAAACTTTTCGTGTCCAACTTTAAAACACGAACACGATCTGTATATTAATGGGTCGACACGATAAAACCTGTTTAGACACGAACTTTTAACTAATCGATGGTCGAGATCATTTAGGAATGCGATAAATATCACATAAACGTGTAACTTGTTTAGTGAAACATAAATCACCAACGGTTCATAAAAGTCAACAAAGAATATTACCAAAACACATAATACTTAACGGTCTTAACATGTTAAAGGGTTTCGACCTTTACTAGTACGACTGGAGTTAGAATTTTAAAAGGAAAAAAAATTATCGGGCCTATTGAAACACTTTATCCTAATATATGTTTAATATATTATTTAAAATATATATATATCATTAAAATGTAAACGTATCTTAACAGGTTAATAGGTTTCGACCTGTTAAGACACGAAATTTAACAGGTCTTAATAGGTCTACCTGTTAATGACACGAAACTTGTTAACATCGTGTTGGTTCATGTCATGTTTTCGTGTCCGTGTCAACATTGCTAGCCCTATTTCATGCTTTTAGGATTAAGTAGTTGTTTGATTTTAGATGCACTATTTATGTTTGTTTGATGGGAATAAAACGTAAAAAGAGAAGAAAATTACCACAATCGAGTTTTTGTTTACCGTCTTTAAATTCTTGTTTACATTTCAGTTTCGTCATTTACAATTACATCAATGGTGCTTTCATTTTCGATCTCTACTTCCCGCAATGATTCATCACAGACTGCCATTCACCTCTCCAACCTCCTCAAAGCCATCAAACACCTCGATTCTGCGGTGAATTTACTAGTAGATGTTATGGCTAATTTGGGTAATCAAATCGCATATTATCCGGTAAGTTCCCTCCTCCAAAACACGCACCACCAATTTATTCTACACCCGAAAAACCGCCAATGCCTCCATCACCGCTACCAAAGCCGACTCCTTCACCAACACCAAAACCCGTCACAACCCAAATACCTCCACCGCCACCGCTCCTGATGCCATAATAGCCCACACCACAAATCCACAACACCCCAATCTCTCAAACTCCCTGTTACCACAATTAACATTTCCTTCATTTTCTCTTCTGCATTCATATTTTGAGAAAGGAACATATATGACAAATCCATGCACGGTTTTGGAGGATGGTCTATTTGACATAAACATCAAAATTTCCATGAGCCATAATTTCCTACCTCATAATTCCCGTTTCAAATTTTTGAGACCCGAGTCTCCTTTTTACCATCCAACTGATTGTTCATTAAAACCCATTACTGAACATGATTCGAGTTGAAGATAGTGGAGACAACAATGGCAACAAACATCACGGCTAACTGTAACTACACCGAACGCATTTGGAGGAGTTGAATGGCGACCCCCATGGGATTTCATACCGTCCTTAAGGACAAAGAGTTTTCAACGGTGTAAGTGATGATATGAACAACCCACAATGCCCAACCTATGACCCATCTCGCCCATAGTCCCGGCCCAAGAGAGCTGTCAAGAAGCCCAATCAGTTAGATGATTAATTCATGGAGCACAAGTTTGTTATTCATGGTCATCCACAACTATCATTCATATGTTTACTTTTTTTCCATTATTCCATGCTTTTAGGATTAATTAGTTTGTTTGTTTGTTTTTTTACTTTAGTTGCACTGTTTATGTTTGTTTGATAGGAATAAAATGTATCAGAGAAGGAAATTACCAGTTAAGTTCTTGTTTACCGTCTTTAAATTCTCGTTTTCATAAGAAAATTGCCAGTCAAGTTCTTATTGTGACACATCGTCCAAAAGTCAGGTCAAACCTCCTTGATGAAAGAAAATTGCCAGTCAAGTTCTTTTTTTTTTCATGTTAGTAATTTGAAGAAGTGTATGTCTGTAGAACACAGGAACGGTATT
>JBCNJP010000017.1:57432497-57465285 GCA_039602395.1 Deinandra increscens subsp. villosa
TCAAATCAGGTCCTGACATGAATACTTGATATTGTATCGTGTGTAATCTCTTTATCAACAATCTTCAGAAGACTTGAAGTTGTGATGTTCTCTTCCCACTTAGAAACCTGCCAACATAAATAATCTTGGTGCAAAATGTCTCTTCGAGACTCCAAGATATTTTGATTTAGAAAAATTGATTTTGTATTTCATGTTGATCAATCGAAAACAAATCAGAAACAAAATCTTTTTGACTTTGAGAAACTTTATATCAAAACACACCTAAAATCTTTTTGGTATTTTCTGATAAGAAAAGTAAATGCACAACAGAATCATACACTATTTTTGTCTTTAGTGAGAAAGATCACAACTTGGGATCATATTGGTTATAACATGCTGAACTACATTTCAATTTCAATTATTGTAGCACATAATCCATGCCGATTGCAGATATAATTTATCCAACTTTAAACTCTATCACAATCATACTCATAACATCTGGATATGTTAAGGTATTGATTAAATTTGCATTGACCAGTGTACCCCCACACTATCAGACATACTCAGATATGCTTTGCTTATCACCTTTTGTGATTTCATTTGTGATTTTAATCACACAATAATTGTAACCATGATATAGTCAACTGTGTTCCATGTAAAAAGAAATAAGAACGTTAAATCGTCTACCTTAAGGTCGATCTTTCGATACGCAGATAAGCCCTCGGATTTAACAAAAAAAGAATATAAAACAAGTTGAAATTGTATAACTCAACAACAATCAGGTCGGTACTCCCGTACACGCAGAGAAAGTCCGATGAGTTATACGAAACACCAAAGAAAATAAAGCAGAACGTCAAACGAACAACAATCAGGTCAGTCTTTCGACACGCAGAGAAAGTCCGATCGTTTGACAAAATAAAGAAAATCAAACAAGTTTAAATCTTTGCAAAATGAACACATGTATACACAGTGACTTCTCATTTTATTTTTCACATATCTTTTTCTTGATATATCATGAGATATGCATCAAGATGTTGTCCACTAGGTCAAGCATCAATCAGATTTAGTGTATATCACATTTGTATACTTTCTGATTTGCCGAGCCTATCTTGCACATCGATCAAATGGTCTTATGGCTTTTTCATCTACTTTATCCATGAGTCAGACATTGTCAGCCAATGTACCATCATTTCCCAATCATGTCGGATACAATTTCTCATTTTTCAATGTTTTTGACTTTTTGCATTTTTCAATGTTTTTGTCTTTTTCAAATTTCTCCCCCTAAAAATGACAACTCTATGTATAGATTTTCATTTTTACGATTTGAAAAACAACACACTATTTTTGTATTTTTGAAAAAAAAAACAAACTCCCCCTCAGAATGAGACAAAGTGAAAAACAAGAAAAAATGATCAACCAACACGAATACTTAGCAGTTTAGCCTTTTGAAAAACAAAATTGATTTGGAAATTCAATTTAATTAAAAACAGATATTTCACAATCAACAATTTACCAATCACCGAAAGGTCTTCCTGAAACACCTGCTTGACACCAAATAAAACATTAGTCGCATTGGGATCGACCCGAATCAACAGTGTCGGGTCGCCCGGTGTCTTCCACAAAGTCCTTGTTGGTCTTGGAAACAACTCTTGGTTTCCAAATTTGTAAAAGTTTTAATTTTTTATCAGAACCTGAATCAGATTCAACCGACGTACTTGATTTAGACCAAGACGATTTACGAGTTGATTTAACCTTAGAAGACCATGGTTCATCAAAAATGTGACCTTTGTTATCCACATATTTTGCAGTTTTGTGGATATATGCAGTCGTCGGACAATCAGCAGCAAGATGTCCCGGTTGACGACATACATAACAAAGTCGTTTTCTAAACTTGTTAGAAAATTGTTTTGATTTTTGAGAATCAGATGAATGTTCAGAATGAAAGTTATCAAAGAAACCATCAGAAGAATCATACCTAGGAGATGGACTCCTTGACAATGAAGATCTTCCAGAATAATAAGAAAATTCCTTCTGAGATGGTGATTTCTTTGTAACTTTTGCTTTAGGAACCTTCTCAACCGTCACTGATTTCTTTGCTTGAACCGGTTCTTCCAACACTTTGTAACCTAAACCTTTGTGTTTAGATCCTTGAGTCTTTGAAGAATTTGACAAAGAACCTGAAGCAACTCTTGATTTAGCAACACTAGTGAATTTGTCTTTGATATCCTTCAGCTTGTTCTTTTCAATCAAAACTTTCTCTTCTTCGGTTGCAGATGAAGAACTGGAAGCAACCTTATCAAATACTTTCTCATTTTCCAGCAATACAGACTTGGAAGTAAACTTTGGAGCTTCACCCAAAGGTGTCTTAGTCTTTTTAGACTTGGATTTGTTCTTCTTGGGCGGATTAGCAAACTTTGAATAGTCATGCAATTCATTGTTTGGATCAATCTGAGCAGAAGTAACTTCAATCAAATCCACTGGTTGAGGTACCAAGTGAATATTTTCTTCCTTAGACTTCTCTGAACTCCGATCCTGCTTGTATAAGAAGTTAAGCAATGTCGGTGACAAATTGCAGTTCTTCACTTGCCTTTTCAACTCCAAAATCTCCAAGTTTAAGTCATTAATCTTCTGTTGACCTTCAAACACCTCTTGTTGTGACTTGATGAATTTTGCATTGAGATCATCATATTCGTAAGTTTGTAACTTCCGGATCTCACATTCAGCATATAATTCTTCAAGCACATTTTCTCTCTTTTGCTTGTATATTTCAACATCTTTAGTTAACACTTCATTCTTGTCTCTGTAAAGAACATTTTCATCTTGAAGCATAGAGATCTTGTTTTGAAGCTTTTCAACGGTAACAGCAGTTTTTGCAATAAGAGCAGTAGCCTCTTCATATTTTTGCTGAACCGGATAACTCTTCTCAAACAGATTCTCAAAATCTTGAGCTGCATCTAACGCTTCAGCTTTGGCTTTCTCACACTCTTCAGCCAATTGAGCCTTTTCTTTTAAAACATCTTCATGAATATGAACCAACTCATCATATTTCTTTTGAAAAACTTCCAACTCTTTCTTTAACACCACAATTTCTTCGGTTGAAAGTTGACAATCTTGTTCAAAACTTGCAATTTTCTTGAGCAACTTCTCACATTTATAACATTGAAATTCATCATCTTTTGAATTCTCAGAAGACTTAGGTAATTCTTCTTGAACCAAAGATATACTTGAAGAAGTATCAGATTCTGTTAAAAAACTTTCATCATCAGCACGTTGAACGGTTAAAGCAATTGAGATTGGAGTAGTATTTTTTTTAATTTCTGAATCTGCATTCCAAGTAAACCCATCTGGATGCATAAATGTATCAGTCCAATCATGAGCAAGAGTAGCAGATTTCTGCTCAACCTTTGCAGCTTTATCAGACGAATGAAAAACTAAATGTGCATGCTGACCAGTCTTCAATTTACTTTCTGTAGAACTTGGACATTCTCGAGCAAAGTGACCATAAACTGAACACTTATAACATTTCACCTTAGATTTGTCCAATCCAATCTTTCCTTCCTGATTAAGTCTCTTCTTACCAGTTCTATTGAAAAACTTCTTTGTTCGACGAACCAACATAGCATATTGCCAATTGAGATCCATTTCCTCCAAATGATCATAATCAATCTGATCGTAATCTTCATTTGCTACCTCAGCATTACTCACAGCACCAGTGATAACACCAAAGTAGGAAGATACCAATGCAGACATCAACGCATTATAATCATCGACAGTTTGAACAGACAATGCACTTTGAGTCGAAGAACTAGGAATTGATACAGTACAACCAGCAGATGAATAACTTGGAGTGTCAGATTTACATGCCAGAAATGCTGTAGGGGGTGCAGAACTAAGAATATTAGACTTTCCAGCATTCAAAGTTGAATCATTGTTGCCATAATACACTGCAGGACTATGAATTTGCTCAGGAAGTGACTTGTTTACTTTTAAATCCGTATCCCGAGCTTGAATTCTTTGAATCAAATCATTAAACGACAACCTTGGATTATCCTTATCATTAGTAATCATCATCACATAATTTTCCCACTTCTCTGGTAGAGCTTCCATAATCTTTTCTTTTCTATCAGCTTCATCTTTTGTAAGATTCACCAACTTCATTTCACTCATTAAATCTGCAAATCTTGCAATTAGATTTGGAATTGGTTCATTTTGATAATGCTTGAAACTATCAAATTCTTTCTTCAACACTTTTTGTCGACTTTTCTTATACTGGTCATTGCCTTCACATCTCTTTTCTAGAGCATCCCACAAGCTCTTTGCGGTATAGTTACTTGAAAATTGATGTAGTAAATCAGTAGGCAAAGCCATTGTTAAAGTGCCATAAGCCTTTTTCTCAGCTTGATATGCTTTCTTTTGTTCACCAGAAAGTTTCCGTTGAAGAATTGGTTCCCCATCCTCACTCTTAGGATATGTATATTGTTCAGAATACGATAACTACATATCGATATCATTTGCGGAAACAAATGCTTCAAATCGTGTCACCCAACTATGATAATCTTCCAATTTAAGTACTTTGGGAACTTTCTAACTTGTTCCAATTTCATTTTCATAGTTAATCATTGTTTGCATCGTTGTCTGTACTGAATTTTGAATAGCCGCGAACGCTTGAAAATCGGACATTTTCGAAAAACTGGTTACTGTTCACTCCGAACCTCGTCCGAACCTCCTCCGAACTGTCACCGAACTTGGTCCGAACTTGACTACGCCGAACTCTCTCCGAACCAGACCTTCGGACGAACAAAAACCAAATAACTCCGAACGATCACCGAACTTAGTCCGAACACAGACCGATCCTTCACCGAACTCTCACCGAACCAATATAGAGACCGAACTCCGTCCGAACCTCAAGTTCGGAGCGGTTATGCCGAACTTGTCCGAACCTCAAACGAGACAGATTTCACTCGACCTCATTTTCTCGATTTTCAACGTTTTTGACTAGAATTTTCGACAGGAATTCAAGCAAACTCGATAGAAACGATCTAGAAACAGATTTTTGATGAAAAGCACACTCGAGACGATCAAACGAACTCAAAAATGATTGACATTTTTGTAAAAACGTGAATTTGAACTCAAAACTCCGAGAAACACTGATTTCTGACTAGTAGAGCAAACCAAATGCTCTGATACCACTTGAAAATGCGTGAGCGTGCGGATCTTCTACTTAGTCGTAATGAAATCAATGTAATACGAAATGAAACACAAAGAGTAAATACAAATGAGCTTTGTATTAACCACTGAGACCACAGAGTACACAAAGAATATATGACGCGAAAGCATAGACTGTTATCGTCACTGAAAACAACACATGAAACACATATTTATAAGACTAAAATACGACCGGCCGAACCTCAGGTTCGGCCACACGTTCGGCCATGTCCGAACTCCAGGTTCGGCCTGAGTTCGGACCTCAGCATCCTTGTGTGAATCCGTCTTGTATTCGATACTTCACATGACGATCAAGGACCATGCATCAACAGAGCGCCGCTGAAATCGAGGATATGATCGCTCAACGCGTTGCTGAAACAGTCGCCGCTACCGAGACCCAACGTCACACTGACAATGGGGCACACGGACCTCGTGAATGTGCATATAAAGACTTTATGAATTCCAAACCCACCAACTTCAAGGGTTCCGAAGGCGCTGTTGGTTTAATTCGTTGGTTTGAGAAAATGGAGTCAGTCTTTCGCATAAGCAACTGCCCCGAGCAGTACAGGGTCAAATATTCCACGTGCGCACTCACTGACAGCGCTCTACCCTGGTGGAACTCCCATGCTGATGCTTTGGGGACTGACTTGGCCTATGCTATGACATGGGATGAACTCAAACAACTGTTGCGTGATGAGTATTGTCCTAGGGAGAAACTCTAAAAACTCGAAGCTGAGTTTTGGAACCTATCCATGAATGGAGGCGATGTTGCTGGCTACACTAAGAGGATTCGTGAACTTGCTCATCTTTGTCCGACTATGGTCACTACGACTTACAAAAAGATCGAGCGGTACATCTGTGGACTTGCGCCACACATTCAGGGGAATGTCCTTTCCTCAAACCCTCAGAAATTTCAGGATGTTGTGTGCCTGGCACACAACCTTGTCTATTAAGCTAATCGTCAAGGTGTAAACTTTAGCAAGAAATTGTCTGAGAACGAGGCCTCTGATGTCAGTACCACCCCTTCGTCAAGCAAGAAATCTGACAACAAACGGAAGCATGGATTTTGGGAGAATCGGAACAAGAAGAATTCCGAGAAGACCATGGCTAAGGAATCCGGACCAGAGAAGGTCTATGCTGCTACCGCCTCTGACCAGTCCCTCCGAAAAACCAGTTACACCGGTACTGCACCCCTGTGCAACAAATGCAACCTCCACCATACTCTCGATTGTGGAAATGTCTTTTGCAATATCCGCAAAGCCTACGGACATGTAGCACGTGATTGCCCAAAACGCAATTGCTACGTTTGCGGGACCACTGGACACTTCAAGAGTGAATGTCCGAAGAACAAGGACCATAATGCTAACCAGGCTAGAGGAAGAGTCTTCGTGATCAACGCCGAAGACGCACGTCGTGACCCTAACACGGAGACGGGTACGTTCCTACAAAACAACCATTATTTTTTTTTTATTTGATGCTGGTGCCGATAAAAACTTTGTGCCTATCGATTTTATTTCGTAATCCTTTAAAATTGACCCTTCTGCCTTAGACGCTAAGTTTACCATAGAATTAGCCAATGGTGAATTAATCGAAACTGGAGTAATCTACCAAGGTTATTCATTAGGACTCTCCGACCATACATTTGGCATCGACCTTATACCCGTTGAATTAGGAAGCTTCAACGTAATCATTGGTACGGAATGGTTGTCAAAGAACCATGCGGAAATCATCTGTCATGAGAAAATGGTAAGAGTGCCACTTGCAAATGGCAACACTCTAAACGTGCAAGGCGTGGAGAGTGGAGCCAAGCTAAACCTCATATCTAGTATGAAGGCGCGAAAAATTCCTTCGCAAAGGATTCCATGCCATCTCAGCTCATGTCACTGAGAAGAAACCTAAGGTGAAACGTACCAAAGATGTTCCTATAGTCCGCGAGTGCTCGGAAGTCTTTCCCGAAGACTAGCCAAACTTAACCTAACAATAAGTGGACCTTCCAATCGACTTAACACCTGAATCCGCCCCCGTTTCCAGATTCCCATACGGTCTGGTACCATCCGAAATGCAAGAATTATTTAGCCAACTACAAGAGTTGCTAGATGAAGGCTTCTTTCGTCCGAGCCACTCCCCGTTGAGTGCTCCCGTATCATTTAAAACGAAAGATGGAACGTTTTGAATGTGAATCGACTACCAATGAGTGAAACAATTAACCCAGTGGCGTACCGACTACGCTTGCATGCCGAACTAAGTAGCATTTATGACATTTTTCATGTTAGTAATTTCAAGAAGTGTATGTCCGACGAAACTCTTGTCATCCCACTTGATGAAAATTCAAGTCGACGAGACATTGCACTTTGTTGAGGAGCCTGTCGAGATACTTGACCAAGAAATCAAGAAAATGAAACGTGGCCGCATCCCCACTGTCAAGGTGCGATGGAACTCCCAACGAGGTCCAGAGTACACTTGGGAACGTGAGGACCAAAATGCGTCTGAAGTATCCTTGTCTTTTGGAAATGTTGCATCCACCAGTAGTCACAACTGAATTTCGGGACGAAATTCTTTTAACTGGGGGAGAATGTGACACCTCGTCCAAAAGTAGGTCAAACCTCCTTACTTTGACTTTTAGAGTAACTACTATGTGCTTTAATCTTAACTATTTAACTGTCAATAACTGAGTTTAACTGATAAAACCGAACATAAGTTGATTCCCATGTTTGTATTGGAAACCAAGCCCAAATAAATAAGAAAAACCATTAAGTAACAAATGGAATTTCATTAATAAGAAAATAAATATAAAAATATAATTATTATATTTTCTTTGGGGACGAGTGTCATGGATTTACATCGAGGACACAACGACATTTTAAGCGACTACGTAATTAAAACAACTTGGTTTTAAATACTCATGGTAGTCGAGCTTAAAACCGAAGCGAACAAACTAAACAATCTTCGTTGCATTCACGTGTGCCAAACCGGATCTAATTTGAGAAAAACAAAAACAAGTCATGTCAAACAAAGTAAAACTATTTTTGTGAACTAAAAATATATTCAAAAATTAATCGTTGTCAAGACAAAACCAAAGCCAAAACCTGAGACCCGTTCAGGCCCAGTCAGGCCCAATATAGCTCGATGAACCAAAATACCGAAACCGAACCCGTGACTCAACCCGACGATCAAACCGATAAGACCCAGACCCCGGCCCGAACCGGCGGACCGACCCGCGGCCTAACCGGCCCAGACCGGGTCCGGCCTGCCCGCTCCTCGGCCTAACAGCCGGTGTTCGGCCCACATCCGGCCCAACCGGATACCGGCCCACTCCCTCTTTTTTTATTTATGGGCTTCGGCCCAACCTCCAAACCCAAAACTATTTTAATAGTCTTTAGCCCATGATTTTTATAGATTAGCCCACTAGATTTTTATAAACTTTTTGGCCCATCAACCTTATAAAAGCTACCACCTTTGTAGTTTTAATATACTAAGAATTTATTTATAAAAGTTAGGATTTTTAAGCATCCTTAACCACTTTATAAATTATAAAAGCCTCACTAGTTTATAAAACATGAAGCATTTTTATAAAACAATTCACCTACAATTTTCTAGCCATATAATTCAAATGGTGAGTAGGGTGGAGAACAAGGCTACTCTAGTCCCTCTAGATTTAGGCTTAGTTGGTGTACTAATACATACAAGATCAAAACATTATCCATTGGTTAATACACATAAATTAGTGTATAAATAGAACCACCACCTCAAGCTTTCACCACACCATCCAACTCTCTACTCCTCCCTCCTTCCTCTTGTGTTTGGCTAGCCCCACTGCCGCCCAGCCAGCCACCGGCTGCCGCCACCCGACAACCGCCCAACCACCGCGGCTCCGCCCTCCTGCCACCACCGGAAGCCGCCTGAATGGACTTAAAACTGCCTAAGAAATGGGTGAAACACGTGGAAAATCAAATGAAAGTATCCATGTGCACCTAAGATCATCTATGTTATTTACTTGTACTTCTTGATCAAGAACAAGACCCTATATGGATTTATCCATAAAACTCATAAAATGAGTTAAATGTTCTTGATTTAATGTGTTGATTTAATTTAAAATGGTCCTAACACTTGGAAGTGTTAGTAGATTTAAATAACTAACAAAAGTAACTAATTAAAAAGAAATGAATCATGGAATAAATAATTATATTATTAAACAAATGCCTAGTTGGTCCTAACACCTTAAGTGTTAGTAGATTGTTATTTATTATTTGGTCCTAACACAAAAGTTATAAACCCGATTTTCCATTAAGTTTTAATATAACTTAACGTGTTGGAAACCATATCAACTCCTTTAAAAATCAATTCAACTAATAAATAATACATCTTAATATATAACGAAACGTACAATACTTGATTTGATTATTCGATTTCACCGATTTTGCCTTTTCTTTATATTTATTTTTGACATAAATATAAACTTGAAAACACGTATTTATTCGTACAATAAATAATAACAACGGGCTTTCCAAACAAAATACAAACGGGAATATACATCAAGACTTGACTGGTATCACTTGGGTGACTTATGTTACTCAATTAATTGTAGAACTTATGCAAATGTCTTATTATTTAAAGTAGGACGTTACTTGCTACCGCTACTTCACGGTTCATTCACTTCACCTGCTAATTCTGTGAGTTTCATGGCCCCTTTTCTTTTAAATGTTTTTATAATTTGGGGGAGAAATCATGAACTCTGATAAATGCTTTTTACTTAATATTATAGTTTATCTGTTAGCCGTATGACTGCCTGTTCTCTTACTGATTGTCCAACTCTGGTACATTATCGTTATAAACGTTTGTACAACTGTATCCCACCATTAATTGATTTCAATTAGTTCTGTACGAAACGATAGCTAGTGAATAGATCTATTTGGGTTGACAATCCTGCCCAGTTTGGTAGCTCCAAACCTGACTCCGTACATTGTCAAGGGGTACATGTCTGTTATTCTGCTCTGTTCGGTATCTCTCGGACGAGATACTATGGGTGGGGTAAACCGCTAGTATTTGACATCAAGGTTCAGGTGAGATCATACAACCACAACGGTAAACCAACGTAATATTTAAGTATGCAAAACTGTTTTACAAATCTTAAACGTAGAGTCTTAAACCTGTGAACCTCACCAACTTTATGTTGACCCGTTTTAAACTCATGATTTCTCAGGTAACTAGGAAATCACCGAAGACATACAAATGGGGCTTAACTCAGACTATCGGACCTGCTTCGCCGGAGTCATAGTCCCGACCTATCCTAAATAAACTATTTTATGTTTTTATCAATAAATTAAGACCTTTTATATTCAAATGTAAGACATTATCATTTTCACCACTTTTCCGCTGCAATCTAAATAACGTGATGTTTTATTATAACGTTTGAATATATTTAGTTGTTCTATGTATCCACAACTATGATTTCATTCTCGTTCACACCCGAATCCGTTGACCGGGGTGTGACATTGTTTACCGTCTTTAAATTCTCGTTTACATTTCAGTTTCGTCATTTACGTTTAGCATATACTTAGCATTTACGTTTACATCAGAATCCAATAGAAAATAGCCACGACGAAGGCCAAAAACAAGCAGTACTAACCATCAAAATACACTAATTTTTTAGATTCCAAAGTATCCAAAAATATCAACAGTCCTGCTAATCAAACATAAATATGAATCACAAGTTAAAACCGAAACAAAAAACGAAATGAAACCCATCAAAATCCAAAAAAAAAAAGAATAAGTTAAAAATGTAAAGATTTAAAAAAAACACCTCAAAATCCTGCAAGATTACAATCACCAATATTGAAGCCTGCGGTTTTCATGAAACAAACAGTCTGAAAAGCCAATAAGACCCATAATTTATGGTTTAATCATACCCATTGCTGTTTAGTTTTCTCCATTCTCTCCAACAACCCAGCAATCTCAGCTTGCATTCTCATCTTCATCTTGTAGTACTCACAATGATCATTCTCTGAAGCCTTAACCTCTTCTGCTTTCTTCTTTCTATCTTCTTCAGTTTCGCGCAGACTTAATTTCGCGATCTTTTCCGTATATTCTTCATCCAATTTCTCAATCTTTGCTCTGATCATCCTCTTATACCCCTCGGCTTCTCTTCTTGCTTCATCCGCTTTGTTCTGGAACATTGTGGCTTCCAGTTCTTTGATTCTCACAAGGCTCTCCACGCTGTCAAATGCATCTTTTTTGGATGATTTTACAGACCATTCATCCTCAATTATTATCTTCTTGGTATTCATCATCTGGGGAAGAGCTTTGAGACTGTTGTCATGAGGACTATCTGCTCTCCCACTTGATGAACCTGTGTTATACAATGATGTTTGATGGGGTTTTGATGGTGGAATTGGATCTTTTAAGGACGTGTTGGAAATGGGAAACTCAGACATCCCGCCTGCATCTATGGCTGTAAAAAGGATTCATTAATAACAAAGAAATGAGAAAACTATATACCTTCCATGTAAAACTGACGGTGTTTGACATAATTAGCATGGTTTGATAAACATGTTCGATTATCAACCAAACAACTAACACACCTTCATATAATTAAAAGATTAATGGCAGAAACATAGAAACCATGTGTAAACGAAACTCAATAATATTAGTGAGTTGGAAGGATGATAATGGGTAAAGTAATTTCAACAAATAATCTTAACTAGGAAAGACATTGCAATTAATATGATACAACAACAAATGACAAGTTACTCCTTCAATCCCATAAAAGAAGAACCTTATCGACCACTCAAAACGATCAATTTACTTGTAATGCGTATAATATGCAAACAGGTACATTTTGCAAGAATACATTAAAAAACAAAAAGGTTACAACTTTTACAACAAATCCGGAATGAGAAAGTTTTGCCATTATCATGGGACAGAGGGAGTGCAGTATTCATGAGGTTGAAAAATGGACGTTTCAAGACCACCAAAATCCAACCGAGGATAACCTCAATACCACAAGGTTGGGATAAAAAATCCAAAGAGCCAGCATAAAGCAATTACGGATTTCATATTAAGTAATAAATAACTTTCATAACGTAATACTAAGAACTAAAAAGAGATATATCCACACACCAAAGTCACTTGAATAGAAAAACTTATGATACAAGAACTAAAACCAATAAGGGGCATGTATTTTGAAACTTACAATTGAAGAACTGAAGGATGGTGAGGCATACGTCAGAAGGGGACATTACTTTGATCTCAAGTTTTGATATCAACTCGCCAGCCATCAAATGAAGCTTTTGTCCCTTAGAATCTCCGCTCCCCCTAAAGATTTTCCTAACACAATTAAGCTCGTTGATTAATGTTTCCAAACCCCATTGTTCAGCACAAGACTTGAAAACATCCTTAATGAATCCAAACATTTCAGAAGCATGACCACAACAAAGACAATTAAACTGCATCTCTGTTGTGCCCACAGGCCCCTTCAAGCTTGGACCGGGCTTTATTAGATTCCTCTGAATACTACATGCCGCATGACACCAATGAGAACATACATCACACCCGACCCAACTGCAGGTATTGTTGGCACAGTCAAAGTTTAGACATACGGGGCACATACACTCACTACAAAATCCTTTCTTTGTTGAACAAATCTTGCACTCACAGTCTTCAACAGGTAATAATCTTCTGCAATTCACATTCTTACACCTTTCCAATAAGAATATCTCAATTAGTTCGTTTGCTGGAAGGCGATTTTGGACCGACAAGAAGCTTTCAAGACCCATTCTTATAGAAACCAAGAGTATAAGTTGGTTTTTATTTGCTTTTGAAAGCGTTTCACTTGTAAGATCAGATCTTCTGAGGAGCTGAAGCTGTAATCCAACCAGTTCGTCTCTCTTTTCAGGGATTGAGATCAGTTTCTTCAAGTATTCCTTTGTGGATTCAAACATTTCATCAGGAAGCTCTTGAGTTATCTGAGCCATCGTCTGAATAGACTCAGATACAATTTCTCTAAGAATTCTCTCAGGTCTAGAAAGCTTACGAGACCTCCCAAAATCCAAACTTTCTAACCCTTTTATATTCTCAGAAGCTTTCCCCCTTGAATCACCAGACTGCGTGTCCATTTTCATCCTTGCTGGTAGTTCGGATGGAAAAAACGACATATTAGTATCAGAACTGGTCCGATTTCCTTGCACCAACGCAACACCTGCATCACCAACCGGCCTAAACCGACTATGAACCGACCCATTAGTCCCCTCCCCGCCATTCCAAATCTGCTCAGAGTCTCTTCTATGACTGCCCATTGAATACTCATAATTATCGGTAGAATTTCGAGTCATGGAGCAACTAGGGTTATGTGAAAACTGATGTGAATATGAACAAGACATAGAACCAGTTGTAAAATCATTGGAGAAAGTAGTTTGAGTGTTGTTACTGTTGGACCTACCCAACGACTGCAAGCTCCTAGTCGGCTTCAAACTGACCGAAGGATCTCCGTCTTGAACACGATTCGACGCAGCCAACGACATGGAAGTATCAGGCAGAGCTAGAGACAGATCTAGGGTTTCTAATTTCGGCTTCTTATCTCTGTTCATTCCATAATTTTCGTCATCAACCTCCCTTTTAGAAGAATTCTCAGACAATTGCAAAAAATCCCTCTCAATCCATCTATTCTCATCCTGATTATGATCCTCAGAAACAACTAATTTGCCTTTAAACTTATCAAATGAATTCAGTAAACTCCTACCGTTATCAGACGGACTCTGAGCTAACTTGTTATTATCGCAAAGATAGCTCAAAGTTAACTCTTGAGAAACCCCCAATTTCGAGGGTTGCGACTGTGAATTTCTACATAAACCATCATTCTTACCAGAAACCCCCCTTTTATCATCAGAATTCCATTGATTTTCCTCAGATGTCAACTGTGTGACCTTGGATTCAGAGTTTTGACCTCCATTAACAGCATCAGTTGAGCAATCTTCAATAGCTTTGAACATAGTGAACCACCAAACCAAAATTGAAATTAAAAGGTGGTGTTACCTGGGAGAGAAAGGAAGGAAAGAAGTCAAACTGAATTGAAGATTTGTTGATATCTTCTTTACCATGTGCCTATTGAATCATTCAACTCGCTCAGACTGTAGCGTACCCTGTGAGTGAATGTCGTCAATTTGATTTGGACTTGAGGTTCACACGGAGAGAATCTTATTTATTAATATTAATACTAATATTCCTCTTTTTTTTTAATATGTAAATGTTCAATATGTAAGGCCTCTGTTTCTCTTTGTTTTGTGCCTCCCATAGCTCCTTGCTATGGTTTTGGCTGTTTTAATAAAGTGCTATTCGAAAAAAAAAATATTCCTCTTTTTTTTCATATATAACCTTCAACTATATGTTCATATCCTTTTAGTCCTATTTAATATTCACTAGAGGCTAACCGCATGTTGTCGTGGTTAGCATGTTATAGTAAATATGTCGAATGTGTGACAAACGTATAGGAAACTTGTACGAAGAGTATTTATAAAGTTAGGTTTAAATACACATGTGCTCTATGGAAGCAATACATAAGGTGTCAAGTTTAGGTCAATTATCTTGCTGTTTTACAACTGAAAAAATAATATTTTCATAGGTAAATATCTTGAGCCTAGAGAACGAGCTTCCATAGAACCTGGTGAAGATTCATACGAAACAAACATTCCAACTAAAACTGAAACTAGGACGAATCCAGTTCTGATGATTCGAGATGGTAGATTTGGTAAAAAAAAAAAAAAAAAAAAAAAAAAAAAACCAAGAGAGCCAAGGGCAAAGGTAAGGAAAGGGAAAATGCAAGAAACAAGAATCTCACAAAGGAAGTGCTTAGAAGGATGCCAAGTGTTTCTACTGCGGTGAAACAAGGCACTGAAAGAGAAACTGTCCTAAATACTTGACTGAGTTAAAGCTTGAGAAGCTGACAATTGAAGGAGAGTCCTCAGGTATACATGTTATAGAATCTTTTTCTTTATCTAGGAAATCTTTGGTGTTTGACAATGGATGTGGTACTCAAATATGCCATGATTTGCAGGGACTAAGAAAACTTAGAGATCTGAAGCAAGGCGACCTGGATCTGCATACTCGAATGACGTGTTTTATTTTGAGGCAAAACCACACAATGGAATCTATGAGATAGATACCAATATTAACATGATATATGATGTACACGCATTATACATATTTTTTATACTAAAATATTCCAACATTTCGGGATAAAACCTAGCTACTAACATCAAAACAAAGCTATTTTGTTTTCTTTTTAGTTTTCAGGTTTTCTAAAGCTAAAATACCAAAAGGAGCATAATCTAGCAGAAAAGTGAAGAAAAATGCAAGTTTTGAAAAAAATTGACTATAGCACGGCCCGTACCTAGACAAGCGCGCCCCGTGCCGACCCGGATCTACAGAATCTTCCCTTTGAGTCAGCACACCCCATGTCTCTGACCACCACGCCCCGCATTGAAGCCTCCTGACATAGCACGACCCATGCTCTGACAAACACGGCCCATACCCCTGAGGACAGAAGATACCAGATCATCTCTCTGACATGGCACGGCCGGTGCCAAAGTAAGCATGGCCCATGCGAAACTACAAAAGTTGCGTATAAAAGCCAAGCCTCCTCCCACTTCTCAACTCGCTCAGTTCTTCTCTCTTCCCCCTACTTTTAGATTAGTTAGTCGAGACACTTGGCGTTTTCTTGTCTTTAAGTATGTCAAAGTCTGTAAGAACTTTAACCAGTCTAAGTAATTAAAAAAAATTGTCTATGAAATCTTCTTCTACATACTGGCAAAGGCCGGACCTGTGACACCCGGTCAGGGGACAATGCATTTGGGGAGTCGAAATCCCAAACGTGCTCTACGATCACAGACCATTTGGGGAGTCGAAATCCCAAAGGCCGGACCTGTGACACCCGGTCAGGGGACAATGCATGATCCTTTAAGGTGAATTGCGCCTCATGCTACATGATACGTTCGAGGTCCTTATGTCTATGTAAGCAAACTCGGTGTAGTTGCCTGCCAATAGACAATCTTAACTGTGACAATCCGACTTCAGGTCATTTTCTGACATTAACTGAACGTAAAACGTATTAAATGTTGTGTGAACATTTATGTGCTTATCTGCGTTGACTTTAGCAATTAGGGTTTTGTGTAGTAATCACTAAACGAGCATGCACTTAAGTTTGACGTTTGATATTCTTGTTCTATGATTTTATGTAAATCATACGTTACGATTTCATATGAACGTTGCGTCATTTTATGTGACAATTATACCCTATGATTTTAGGTGATAAATATATATATCACTACTAGAAACAGGGCCTTTCTTGACACGCGAACGATGACGCGCGGTTGTTTAATGACACGCAAAAATGTGTGTCATCAAAAACCTGTCAAGAATTGTAAAATCTTTTAGCTAGATGACGCGCATTTTTACTCGTCATAAAATTTCTGTCACAAAAAAAAAGCACGGAGTACACCTTAAAATGCGCGTCATCTTAATAGTGTCGTTTTTTATTTTTTTTTGTTTTCCCGCCTAAATTTTCATTGAGCGCTAAAAGCCCTCGATTACACCTTGCTTTCTCTCCAAAAGTTCCCACTAGCCCTAAAAATTCATCTCCCTCTCCGCTTCTGTATATCTCCGGCTCTCGATTCACATCAAACCCACATCTCCGACTATCGATTCCTCCGATTCGATTTAGCCCTAACACGTTCTGGGGATATTCATGGCGACCTTCGTCTCCGCCCTCTTTATTTCTCTCTCAACTGAATCAACGCCGGAACCACTGCTAAATCTCCGTCTGTTCGATTGAGCCCTAACAAGTTGAGGGGAAACTTATATTCTTCTATGCAATCAACGCCACTTCCGTCATGGAGTACACTCTCAAAGATCGGACATCCATCTCTGGTAATCAATTTTACTCCTCATGTCTTCTTTCGATCTCTCTCATGGAGGACGCTCTCAAAGATCGTACTGGTTTTGTTTTAAAAACCTAACTTTTTTGCTGTTGCAGCAAGCAAAGGGGGCAAATCGTCCAAGCTTCTTACGTATCGTCTCAGACCGGCCTCCAAACCCAAGGATGAAAAGCTTCCCACTTCTTCTCCATAGATTGTTTCTGCTTCTAGAAGGTTGTGCTTTCAATGCTGTTTTATTCAATTAATATACATAAGTTTCACCAATTGAGTTTTATTGTTTAGATCTGAGATGATTTTGAGTTTTATTTGGCCTATGAATTTGCACATCGTTTGACTGAAAATATTTCATATGATCTGGATCTCACATTGTAAATGACAAAGGTGCTTGTTATAATTGGTTGGTTGGTTTTTGTTTCTCATTTTTAAAGCACTAGTGGACTGCTTCCCTTGTAATAATGGAAAATCTAATAAATTGAGTTGTTATTTTTACTAAATTTTGCATCATGTCCTAAGTTATTTAGTCTCCAAATTTTAGGTAATACATCTTTCGTTTGATAAATTATTGTATTAAAATGACATTAACAAAAGATGCCATATGTTTTGGGGAAAAACAACATGAAGTGTTAATGATTGGCGTCCTTGAAATTGTATAGTAAAATGTCATATTTTGTTTAAAATATAGGCAAATTGGATGGTGAAGCATGCTTTAATACTAGGTGGCAAGCAGGTCGATTAGGCAGGTTTGGTGACGTTCGGGTCAGAATAGCTTTTTTTTCCCAACTGCATAACAATCCCTATGTTAAACTCAGGAAGTTATGTTTCTTGTTTTTCTATTTCTGAACTTATTCGCTTGTGTAGTGAGGTTATCAACAACTAACAACAGTATATATGGTCATTCTGTTGGTGCTTACTTATATGAAGAAGTGGAACCATTTGAATCCATTGAAGAGATTGAGGCGCAGTGAGTGAACCTCATATACTAAAAAGTTATTCTCATGTTGCACAATGTTTTTCTTTCTCCTCTTTCTGTTAACATGCTATATGTGGGGCTGCTCACTCTAATTGATCTTACTACATATTGTTTTTTTTAGGATAACCACTCAGACAAAGATATTAATCAAAGGACTGTTATGATATATATAACCTTGATTCTACTATTTCAAACGATGAACTCCACAAGTAAGTTGTCACAAGACCATAGAATTTTGTGATATAAGAGCTGCAGAACAGTTATACGTGAATTAAAGAAGGGTGACATGGCAGGGAAAAGATGAAGTTTGAACCTAGTCATCTTGGTTAGGCCACTGCCATTTTTATTCTATGCTTAATCAGCTAGTTCTTGTTTTCAGGAAACCAAAGCCTAGATGGCTTCTATCTCAACCTTTATATACATACATGAGGTATTCAGGTCTGTTTTTTACATTTGTGTTTTGTTTACAAATAGTAATAGTAGCAATATTCTTATTATTCATGATATCTTACATGAATATTAATTTTGTTTATGCAGGCCTGAGCAGGGATCACTGAGGTATATTTTCTGCCCTTCAATCCAGTAGACAAAACATACAACTTAAGGTTTTTGTGATTACTTATCTAAATTACTAATCTAAAAAAGAAACAGCAGAAAAATTGTTTCACTATGCAAATCCCAAACACCACATTCTGTGATTATTCCTAACTATCCCAAAGTTTGTCTCTCTCTGAGGCTGTTCTCGAGTATGCTACACCGTTGGATGATGGTTTGTATCATGCAATCATTTATTTGAAGGTAAAAAACTTATGATGCTCAACTTATGAATCACTTTAGAACACATGGATAAGATAACTTGACCTGTTATTTAAACACTCAAAAGATATTGTGATTTTGACCTGCTACTAAAATATTTATAGGGTAATAAAAACCCATGAGGTGTTGTGTATTACTGATGGGAGTACAATGAATATAATTACATAACAAACCTAAACTAGACTATTACAAAACAAACAATGACCCATCAGCAGGTGATGCAACTACTATTGCTGTAAATATGTTTCAATAGCCTACACAGGTACTGTTATGCTTGGTTCGTCATGTAGTTTTTGTATTATTTTTAGTCTTGTCTCGCTATTTAAATGTTTCCGTTTGCTATCAGTGCTTTTATTATGCTTGGTGTAGATCACTGGAAGCATTTCCGAACATATGCCTCTCCAGAATCCATTCGGGTAAAAAGCAGATTGGGTCGGGTCACCCATGTATGCCTTTTGAGTTTTTTCATTTAAAAAATTGTTATAAAAAAGTTTAATATGGTTGCATAAACAGAGGACTGAAGTGGGTTTGTCATTTCAGCAGCTGGTAGCACTATCACAGAGTCGACTTGAGTGGGTGGCCTAATAAACTTTGAAACTGTATATTTTCCAGAATCAGAAGCATGCAAGGAAGACCCACTGCTAACTCCGGCCTACAACTACCAGAGACACACGCATAAACTGGCTGTACACTTGCTGACCTGAGGGTGAAAGAAGCAGAGGAATTCAAGGTATTGTTCTGCGCTTTAATGGTAATTATAGAGGCTGGTTTATTATGATCTCGCAGGGAAGTGCAAGACAATTGTTTCAACGATTGCAGGGCCCGATGGAAGATAATACATTCAAGTCTCAGCTTGAAAAGATTATTATGATCTCGCAAAAACAACATTATAAAAAAGCACAGGTGCCTTTTGTACTCTTAGTCATTTTAATTGTTTATGCATAATTGGAGTCTTGTAATGATTAAGTTACACAAAGCAATATTAGCTTGTGATATCTCATTTTGCATATATTGCCTTATTTCCTTAATGATGGTTGGCTTGTATGAGTGATTTAGTTTAGGTTGCATTAAGACAACTAATTATAGCAAAATAATACATTTTATCATGACTGTATGGGATTTGCCCTTTGATTTTAGATGTGTGCCTCTGGGGATATAAGGTAGTTTCTGAATTTGTTTCAACTGGTTTAGGTACATACAGACCTGCGCACACAGACTTGTTCAAGGATGAGGAACAATGGTGGTCCTGATTTGCCAACACCCTTATGTTTATATCAAGGTACACTAGCCAAATATCTTGGAACATGCCTTATTATCTTGAAAAACTTTACCTTAGTATTCCTTGTACATCAGATTGTAACTCTTGTAGAAACCTCATTCACATTACTATCATTTTCTCATAGTTTTTTATGCTAGCTTTCTTTTTTAGGTGAATTATTTGTTGCTTCTTTTCTTAATATTTGAATGGAGATCAAGTTGAAGTAGGCTGAAGGAGAATATATTATAACTAAAATGCAGGTGAAGCTTTGATATGCAGTGACAGTGAATATATTCTACTTTTGTGACCAGTAGGGACTAAATAATAAGATTTTGATAATCATGTCAGTTTTAAGATGAAATTTTATGAATTTGAACTATATTTTTGCAGATGTGCAACTAATGACAGCAACAGCAACAACAACTAGTAAAGTATTGATAGTATAATGTTTATATTATGTATTAATTAGTTCATAGTTTATTTTTTTATGTAAACTCATGTGGTTTGTAATGCTTACTATATATATATATAATGCATTATTTTGTTGTAAGTGTATTGTATTTTGTATTGAGGTTAATTGCCATTTAATGTGGAAATTAGTGATTTACAAACAAATAATTTTTTTTATTTTTTAAAAACTTTCTTGACGCGCAAAAATGCGCGTCATTGTTCACGCGTCAAGAACTTCTTGACACGCATTTTGCGCATCAAGAAGCTTCTTGACCCCGGCTTCCTTGACGCGCATTTGCGTGTTAAGAAGACTATTTCTTGACACGCAATGCGCGTCATAAAATGTGCGTCATCGTTTGCGCGTCAAGAGCTTCTTGACACGCATTTTGCGCGTCAAGAAGCTTCTTGACCCCCGCATCCTTGACGCGCATTTGCGTGTCAAGAAGGCCCTTTCTTGACGCGCAATGCACGTTAAGAAAGCCAGTTTTTGTAGTAGTGTGTATATATATATATATATATATATATATATATATATATATATATATATATATATATATACTAGGGGTGTACCCGCGCGTTGCGGCGGCGGCAGTTTATAGGGCGTTATTCGTTATTTGTTTGCTTGCTACGGCGACGTGACAATTTACATTGCGGTATTCGTTTTTTTAGCGTGACGTCAAATAAAAACGCGGCAACAACAATCATGAGCCTTACAAATCTATTAGTTTATCATTTGTGTATCAATGTGTTGTATCTATATCATGAGCCTTACAAATATCAATTAAATAATAACGAACACATGAGTCTTATCGTTATTGAAAACAATATTTTATCATGTTTGAACTTAAACTCCAAGTAAGTGGAAAGAATTTCTACTAAATGTGTTAGTTCCACATTAGCCTTTTTGTGTTCCTCTTTATTCAGACAAGATAATCTACCCTCGCTTCGAGGCGGGGTAGCTACATGTATTCTAAATAGAATAAACTTAGTGATGTTCGAATGGATTTACTAGTTCTAAGTTCGTCGATAATTATAGTGTTTCTTATGGATTTATATTTGACGATTCATGGCATTAGAACAATGACTATATAACTAGAACAGTCTAGAAAGTTGTATGATGGATTAATCATTTACAAAACATGTTTACATATTCTGAAATAAACTAACTAAAAGAAAAAAATTGTAGAACTCCTAACTTAGAAAGATGAACGTGGATACATGTAGTAGACGAAAAGAATAAGCTTGTTGCATACTACTGCTGCTTCGTGATCTTGTACAAAATGATGCACCTGCACTTTGGACTTGGTATTTCATCCCATAGCTTAACCAAAAGAAAACATGTTTACAAACATTTAGAAACACACCATCCAATAGAATTAGCTTTCTAAACACGGTTGCTGAATGGATCATTATAATAAAGTTCATGCTTCAATGCTAGCACACCCCAAATAGAAAAAGATTGTAACTGTCACTAAATATTAGTCGGTATCAATTTTGCTTTGATTTTTAACACAAAGGTTGGACTTAAATGATAATGTTTTAAGTTGTAATTCAGCTGCATGTTGGAACCGTAACGAAAAGATGTAGTGCCGATGAAACAATAAGTATACCTGCTTTCCATGTCCCTATGATAGCAGATTCAGCTGTATATAATGTGGACCTGTTACCAACCATTTTCAATAAATAAAACAAAAAAAAATCAGGAAGGTGAATGCCAAACAAAAAAATTACATGAGGCCTAAAAAATTAATAAAAACCAACAGTTTAACTTAGCTATAAACCAAAACATACACTTTCATGGGTCATTAGACCGAAAACAAATAACATTTTAAAGCCAAAAACAAAGCTTAATAGGCCATCAGACCCAGGCCAGAACACATTTATTTGATTAAAATACCAAACAAACTACATGATGGCATTAAATCGATTTTTGAAAACTCTATGATGCAGAATTATACACCAATATCTATACTATAAGTATGAACAATAGTATGAGAATAAGGAAATCAAACCTGCAATTCGAAGAGAGCGCCAAGAGTAAGCATACCACTTAAAGGATAGATGCAAATGTACACCAAAGTTACAGCAAGGTATTGAGCTCAGAAGTATGGTATTGAAGTCAGACCAGTTTTAAAGAGTAGTAGCAAAGGAATAACAGGCCTAGTTATGGCACAAATCAAGGGTGTCTAATCCCTGCAAATCAGTTATTAACAACCCAAATAATCAGATTTTTATGACACAAATTAGTGTCTAATCCCTGCAAATCTTCGTGCAGATTACTGCTCTAATATATCCCAGTTTGGGTCAGAACCTGTGCAGAAGATGAAAAAAGCATCATAAAAAAAAGGGAGCTAACTGAAATGGCATTGACGATTGTTGCTTTGTGTAAGAAGTGGGAAAGCACAATATGATGCACACTCAAAGATGCAATATTTGAGTTAAAAGAGAAATTTTACATGGTACCACAGAAATAGGTCTCTTTTTGTTGTCAAGTTGCAGCGTCCCTGTAAAATTCAAATTAAATAACTCAGATATATTTTCAAGTAATATAACCTAAACTTATAAAGGACATGATCAAGACAGTACAAATAAATACCTGTAGTCAAGTAAATTGTAGAATCTACATAATGTAAGAAACTTACATGCCAGATGCCACCAACAATAGCAAGAAATAGCAGTAAATGCCTTTCCACCATTGGTTTGTCCATTCCTTCCTAACAAACACACCTGCATATCAGAAAACAAGTGCCGAAGAAATACAAGCTACTCACTCCATAAATACATCCCAAACGCAACAGGCAAAATGTGATCGGAGGAATACTTTTAACTTGCTCTTACAACCTGCAAAAACAAAACGAATAAGAAGACACATATATTCCCGTTAAATCGAAAGATATAATTCCTGTCTTATTATAATCCTTGAACTTGAACCGCAGCAAGCTGCTTGGCACATTTCTTATGAGATTTTTATGGGGCATTTGAGATATTAGATCAATGATCTATATAAAAAAAGACAATAAAGAAAGGTTATAATAAAAAATAGCTTACCTACCATTTATAAAATGCTGCAATCATATAACCAAAAATAAAGTAAAAGAACATTATGAATGGGGAAATTGAAAAATTTCCTTCAGAAGAGTTGTGACAAAATCAACGAAGAGACATACCAGAAATCAAGCAGACGACGATTGCTTGATGGAGACCATCGCTCTCAGCGGAAGCAGTTCGGCTTCCTTCAAACGGCTTTAGATTACAAAGAACAAGCATCTAATTCGAAAAATCCATATATCATCAAACAATTGCACGCATATCCAACCAACAGAGCTCCCAGAGTATGAATTAAAGACAAATCTGACGCAATAAAAAGTACCTTAATAGTAACGAATGAGAATGGTCACAGACGGACGGAGAGTCAGCGGCAATGGCGTAGAAGGAACGATGAGATTAGGATTGAGCTTGCGTGTTGATGTGATGGAGAGACTTGATTTTAGGGTTTCGGTGATTTGAGAGAGGCGATTTTGTTGGACCTATACCTACAAGATCTCATATGGGTCGTCATCGCCATCTGCCATACCCAACCCTAATTTTAGGGGAAGAAGAATAAAAAAAACTGAGAGAGAGAGAGATCAAGATGCGTTAATAATAGGAATTTTCGATTTCAAATTTTAGATTAGTATAATGAAGAGAAAGAGAAAACGATTTTTTAGAAAGAGGTCGATTTCAGGAGAGATCATGAGATCTGTTTTTCTTACGCATGCTCCCGATAAATCTCTGTACGCATGCTCCCGTCTCCCGATAAAGCAAAATCGCAGATAAAGCAAAATGTGTATTTGAATTTTGAAATTCAAATGAGATTTAAATATGTGTCCACGGCCGCCAAAGCTAAAGCGTTTATTTTCCAGGTGCTCAGGAGACTTGTACATAATGCTTTAGTGTCTTGTACCTCTTAAGAGATTCAACATTTATGCTTCAAGTATTTGTACACAAGGCATATAAACTTGTAAAAGTCTTAAAAATTCAACACCTCAATTTTCTCTCTCTCTTATATATATAATATATAATAAGATAGTATTGATATATAAAACATAATTTAATCACATTTATGATTTGGATTCTAATTACAAGTTATTAATCATGGAGTTATGTGATTTAAATATAAAAGTTATGATTTTGTGTGATTTTAAATAGATGATTGTGGAGTTATATTCCATGATTTATTTTAGTAAAACGAGATTCATATTTCCTATAAACGTTATACGATTTGTATATTTTGACATTTCTCGTATATTCGTTGTTAGAAACATTCCCCGTTAACTCCGTTAGAGTTCGTTAAAGATTTATAACCTTGAGGGACTCTTTCCGCCAATTTCCAAATCTCTTTTCCTTTACAAAACTAGTGGGGATTATTGTTGTGATTATCCAAACCTTGTGTCCTATTTGTAACTTGGTGAAGGACTAGAAATGTCATTACCCAATTGTCAATTAATGGTCATTACGTGAATTAAATTCACGGTTTGAATTCGGTCGATCATTGTCCGCCGGTTACAATGCTCACAATCGATATGATTAAATCATCCAGTTTCCTGGAAATAATGACCCATTCATCCTTATTACCACTCCCATTCCAGTCCCTCAAACTCCCTGTGTTCTCTCTCGCTCTCTCTGTTCTTCACGGAAACAAGAAACCCATCATAATCATGATTTCCGGCAGAATTCGCACCACTTAGCCACTTTCTGTCATTGTTTGATACATCCCTGTGATCGTGGTTCGACTCTGAACAACCGGGTGCAAACCGATTTGAGTTTCGTGATCGTGCTTCGAGTTCGCGATTAGGTTCCGGGTTCGTTTCGGTGTATAAAACGTATCAATCTCTCATCTCCGACTCGAGGTAATGATTCCTTAATGTTATTCGCACCTTTTTATGAGTTTATTTCATGTTTCGCGATTTTCCGGTCGCCGGAAAATATCTCCGGCGACATTAGGGTTCTGGGGGTGGAAGATGACTTGCAGTCGGTATGGGTTATATATTTTCCGTTCTGGATTTAAACCAGACGCCAATCTGGCACAATGGTTTGGGCGCGGGGCTTGGTTGCGAGAGGTCGGGGGTTCGAAACCCGCCTACACGTTTTTTCCCCTGTTTTTGTTGTAATCGATATCCTGGCCACAGTCCTTAGAACAAAATGCCTACAACCAAGATTTGATCACGATTGGGATCCTGGCCGGATGGTTAAAGACGCGACTGTTGGTCCGGGAGGTCACGGGTTCGAACCTAGTGACCTACATAGTTTTTATTTTGTTGTTTTTGTATTGTTTTGAGCATTTGGTCACTAGATTTTGTATCAAAATTGTCCTTGTCGTACCTAAAAACCATAAAAATTATATTTATGATCATAAAGCCTCGTAAATTATGTTTTGGAGTGCCAAATATGTTTAACTTGTCAATTTAAATAAAAAATATAGTTTTTTTTAACATCTATGTATTTATATATTGATATAAAACTTTGGGTTTACCTAAAAAGGAGAAATATATATATTCATTGTGTAAACTATTATAAATATATATATACATGACGTTGGCTTGAAGCGAAGTAATCTTTTGTGTAAACATTATAATGTTTTAGGAAACTATTAAAAAGCGTCGTTTTGGGCTAGAAACACAAAATACTCAGTTTTGGATTACGATTCACCATAAATCGTAATTTCTTTCCAAAATAAATATTCAAATCATTGGATTTAACATGTTTATGTATGTATATTTATATTTTGTTGAAACTTTGTTATTAACGTCACTTGAACGTTTAGTTAAATATATAAATATACATTATATATATTTATTTTTGATATCCTTAAACTTAGAATATATATGTTAAAGTTATATATTGTATTTTCCCGCGTTATTTCGATAATCGCTCGGATTTGGCACACGTGCCATCCTCGACTTGTTTTGAATTCCATGATCCTTCGTTTTTGTCGTTTACGTTAGACTTATAGTTTATAGAACACACACTTATACTTGAATGCTCGTTAGGTGATTGATTGCTTGCACAAGACTCGTTCTTGCTACTTGAATTAACTGTTTTATTTAGAAACTTTGCTGACCAACCTAAGGTGAGTTTCACGGCCCCATTTTACTGTTTTAAATCCTGTTGGGGGAGATTAACATGCATGAACTATACAACTGAGATAATTAGACTTTTATATATCACTTGAAGTACTTGAAGCACAAATACAACAAAGTCCTTCTTATGGTACCGTTAGTATTAATGACGATAGCGGGAAATATATTGTAGTACTACTGGGTCTGACAAACCCCACCCGGGTCAGTCGTCCTAAACACAACAAGGCAAACTATAAACAACTGTTAGCTTCGGTGACCATCAACGTGCGTAGTTTCATGTATATAGCCTAGCTAGCTATTTGATATATATTAGTAATTATGCTCTTACAACTTGACGTTATTGAACGGTCAATTTAAACTGAACTTGAAATGTTACTGAACTATTAAACCTGTGAACTCACCAACCTTTGTGTTGACATTTTAGCATGTTATTTCTCATGTCGCTAAACTGGATTATCTGCCACGAGCTAGGATGCACCACATAAGGATTATTATTGTCATGCATGCATCATAGACTTTAATACTTTTCAAACTCATTAACTTTTGGTTTGCACATGTTTTGGCGCTTGAACATTTATTACAATTTTCATCATTTACGCTTCCGCATTAAAAACGCATCTACTTTGATTTTACTTTTACATTGCATATAGACTGTTCGTATGGCTAATGTGTTCGTCCTGGTTTGTCACGCTCCCTGCGGCGTGTTGTCGCGCGTGGGATTTTTGGGGGTGTGACAGATTGGTATCAGAGCCATTGGTTATAGTGAACTAGGTTTGCATTAGTGGACTGACTATAGCCTTAGTTACACCTTAGTCATACACTCGAACACACACACTAGTATGTGACTATTTGACTATGTGTTACTTGTACTTATATATGTAAATATGGTATATATGCAGACATGGCTGGATAGATATCCGCTTCCCTATCATCCTCATCATCATCATCCCCATCCGTCACCAGTAGGCGGGTTACTTCGGGTCCTACTACCCCGACTCATGGAAACCGGAGGATAACTTCTGAGGTTCACGTATATGGAGAACCAATTATCATTCATGGAAGGGACAACGGCAACTGGAAATGGTATGAGTCACTTATGGCTAGTTGGGTTCATCGGGAACAAGTGCCACCTACTTCAACGGAGCCGTCGTTAACTCGGTTCTTTCTACCCGAACTGCCATATGCCATTGAACGAGTCGTTGCGGCAATGGTCTCTATGTTTGACCGCGCGCTCAGGGACATTAGGGGGCTATTTGATATGGTCACAAAACTGCAGGATAATGGGGCCAACACCAATCAGAGAGTTGCTATCCTTAAGGAAGACTTGGAAGGGACTAATGCACGCCAGGCCGAGCATCAAGTGACACTGAGTGACACATATTATCAGGTGAATCATCTCATAGAGCTAGTTGAGGCGCTCACGGCTCGAGTTGCTGAGCTTGAGTTGGCCAGGGAGGCCGCGCCTCCGGCTCCGACAGAACCTATTAAAGAACCCATTGTGGAGGATCCCGAGGAAGAACCTGAGGAGGATCCCGAGGAAGAACCTGAAGAGGATCCCGAGGAGGAACCGGAGGAGGAGATGCCTGATGCATCCAGTGATCATGATAGCTCTTGAGTTATTTATTTTCTCTTTTGTTTTGTTTGGTTGTTTGTTTTATCGGGAGGATGTTCCCAAGACTATGCATTTTGAATTTTAAATTTCTGTTGGATAATGAGTTGCATTTTATTTGAAATGGGATTTACTATTTAATATGTGATTGTCTCTTGTGAAGTAATTTATTACTTATGTGATGGTTGTTGTGATTCATGTTGTATCTTATTCTCATTTTGGATAATTGTGAATTGAAGATAATGGCAGACGGAAATGTACCAAACATGACACCGGCTGAATTGGCTGCACTAATCAACCAACATTTGGCTGATGCTTTAGCGACACATGGCAACTTCTTACCCAACCCGTTTGACCCGCTAACACACTAGTCACAAAACCAACTTAGGATTATGATTCCAATTAGAAATTCCTTAATTATAATTCCCCTTAGCACACACACATTGTGCTAATCCATTTAAATTCGATGTTGGGATAATCCGAGATCCCAAAACTCTCATGGTTTCTTGTCTTGCCACAACATCCGGCTCAACCCAAATTGGGTCATATACCGCAGTCCTAGTTAGTCATTTTCATAACCAACTTCTCAATTTAATTTCCCATTACCCTCAACACATATAGTTCATTAAATTTCCACTTTAACATCAAATTGTAACCAACTATTTAACGCCAACCACTAGCTACTACATGTTACCTTTTAAGCTTTGTTCTTGCCTTCACGTTGATGGCTTGTGCTTCCTCCTGCGTCACCTAATGACATTATCTTGTTAAGATTACCATACACATCTTTGGTTCACACAATCATCATATATATATATATATATATTTTACATTCCATCACTACTTAATTCATCAAAACTCCAGCTCATACACATAATAAATTTCATTCGAGCATTTCATCGAACACCTTATATGCATAATTGGTGTTCTAATGTTTAGAAGCCTTTATGTGTTCATTCTACCCATAGATCACTTCGCAACAAGAAATTCGGTTTTTACACTATATCAAATACTTTCAACAAGTCTATCAACATGCATGGACCACAATTAACCAACCCAAATCACCCATTAACCATGGGTTTCGAATTCCATAGGGTGGGGCTTGAACCCGCCACAATTTCTACTAATTACACACAAAACTCAGTCATGCAAGACGAAATTAAGCATAATCCAGGTTCACTAACACATGTACTACTGATTTCATGCATCAATTTGACATCTAGCTAGAGCTCATAAGATCAACCTACTTAGTTTTCACTTACTTGACAAGATACTCAGAAATCTAAGGTAGAAATCGAGATGTAGAAGGTCTCCCAAGCCCAAATTCGACTTCCCCTTCCAAAATATCCAAACCACAAGCTCCAATTTGAGGATTGATTATCTTTTACTAAATCTTGTTGGTTTTATTTTAAGTCATATTATTATTATTTTTTGAACTACAAACACAAACTAAAACTAAAAGTTGTGTAACATAAATAAATTGGGATTGATTTTAGCATTATATGCAGAAATTGAAGACTAGAGTGGTGAAGAATAACAATAATCCGGTGTGGGATGAAGTTTTAACCCTTCCAATTTTTGAACCCCTACCCATTAAAATGGTAATTTCGCTTGTACATTTTAGTTTCTAATTTATTTATTTCTGACTACCAAAAAAAAAAATTAAAAATAACCATTAATATCATACTAGTTTATCTATGAACTGAATGATAAACTGTGAAAGTACAGGAAGTGTACGATAAAGATAGATTCTCACGTGACGATGAAATGGGGGATGCGGAATTAGACATCAAGCCGTTTTTAGAAGCATTAAGATTGCGTTTGGATGATCTCCCGGACGAAACAATAATCGCGACCATAAAGCCGAGAAGAAGCAATTATTTAGCTGAAGAGAGCATCATAAAATGGAGCAAAGGAGAAGTTATCCAAAACATGGTTCTTCGATTACGGAATGCTGTATCCGGTGAAATAGAGGTTCAGTTAGGATGGACTAATGTTCCAGGGTCGAAAGGTCTATGAGCCTTCTTTTTCTTTCTTTTTTAAAGTGTGTCAAATGTTGTCATGATTATGTCATTATATGTGTTATGTGTTTTATGCTACTATTTTAGTATAATTAATTGACTACTTGATCAATGAGAATTATAATATACTTCATATAAATCGGGAGGTGCAGGGTGCACACTTGTTTGACGATATTGTAATTCTAGAAACCTTATTAGGGGTTCTAAGGGGCAACGGCCCCGGGAGTGGGGTCCAAGGGGTGGCAGCCCCTGACGGGTCCAAGGGTCAGAGCCCTTGGCCGGGTTGACATCACGAGATTTTATTTTTTCTGAAAATTGACAATTGTATTTTCGGATGGACTACTGGTGTAAATTTGGCAATTTTCAAAATTCGAATCGTAGACAACTATTGCGAGGGATGGTTTCTGGATACGCTCCTTAGAAAATCCGATGATCATTTTTTGGTTGACATTCTGATTCGAAATTCATCCCAAAATTCATATTTTGGTGATCAATATTTTGAGTTTTATATAATTGAGTATTAGAGTGAAAAGATCGAAATTAATTCAATCTGAAAGCGACTAGCAACTCTCATATTATCCAAGTGTTGTTTCCCAATTTCTAACAAGTTGTATTGAAATTAATTATCTAAAACGTTAGCAGACCCCTTATAAAAGGGCAACCATCTATAATTTCTAAAGAACTTATAGTCAACATGAGTCTGTCACAAAAGCTGATTTATGTTGAATAACAATGTCCATTAGCAATTATCGTATAATAGACATAAGGATGTATGAACATAGACGGAAAGAGAGTGGAGAAGTTGATCTAACTCATCGTATTCATCTACATTACATCTTATACAAAAACCACTATTTATAGGGCTAAAACATTAATACAACATAATGATAAAAGGGAGTTAGGAACATGGAAAGTCACAATAATTATTCATAATACTCCCCCTTGACTATCCATAGAACAATATACTATTATTTTAATACGTTTGTGGATGTTGTCTCATTAAAAACCTTTGCTAGGAAAACCTAGTGGAACAAAACCATAGCTAAGGGAAAAAGAGTGTAACGCGTATTGTCTCCTCCTTATTTTGACATGTATAATTTATGTGAGTAGTATCGATCTTCTTGATTCCTTTAGGTGCAACTCCTTAAGCTCTTTGGTTGATTTTATTCTTAATCCATTGATGTGGAGCTCCTTCAGTGACCAATGTTATATGTTCATGTCAAACTCCCAAACTTTAGCGAAGTGTGTTTTAAAGCCAACCCCTAACCGATTGGGGTAGAAAGCGCCATTTCCAACGGTAGAGAACCTCATTTCTTAGCTTTGATTATCGTTCTTCTCCATAGAGTTCCAACAAATTGCAAAAACGTTCACTGCCTTATGCGTCATAGATAAATACCAAAAGATCCAAAATGGTATTGTATAACATTACCTGCATCTTGATGAATAACAAAACTTGTTTTGTTGGGTTAGAAAGATATAAACATATACCTTTATACCTTAGAGTATTTTTAACACATTTCACTGTCTCATCATTGGACATATGCAAATAAACTTTAAATAAACGATATATCTAGCAAGAAATGCTGATGCAACAACTCTACATAGTTTTAATACTTTCAAATTAATATTTTCTCTTGCTTTGAAAATGGTCATTTTATGTATTATGTATATAAGCATTTTTTATATATAAATGTCTAACATCTTTAAGAGATATTAACAACATATACTATAATAACTATAAAACCTGAGACTGTTCTTCTGGCATATGAACTATTTAAATGATTCTTATATCTTTGTATCCCTTGATAATCATGTGTTAATATAAAACTTAACAAAACTATTTTTAGTCCATAAACATGATAATTTTTCATAATATATATATATATATATTCTTAAGGCTTTATACAAATGCTTAACACATTTATAATCCATCAACAATCCATTATGGACTAATTTATTTTCATCTCGACTAATTATACACATGCATTCACTCATGTGGAGTTTCGATAGATAATATTAATCTTTAACAAATCAATTTGAAATTGATAACATTATTATACCATTCTTATCCATGGTTTATTGACATATCATGTTATCATGTGATGTTTACTGGTGCACAAGGATTATTTCTTTAAGATATTTTAAATACTTTCAAGTATTCAACTTTCTTGGAGATTTACATGGACTTATGATTATATGTAAGTATTTAACGTATACAAAGAACCGTAATGTATTCGGATTCAAACGTGTATACACCAATCATAAGGTTCCCGAGAACTTACTCTATATTATTATTATGACACTTTAAACCCTCCAAAGATTTCATGTATCATCATCAAGTGCGCCATATACCTAGGATATCATAATATTCATAAGACGCATATCAATTCTTTATTATATTACCCGACTAATAAACTGTTGGAATCTCATTGCATCC
>JBCNJP010000017.1:57465785-57496899 GCA_039602395.1 Deinandra increscens subsp. villosa
CTCATTTACTTTGTAATCAGAACTTTCATTATATAAAAGTTTTAGGCGGCAGGTACTTTGAACCGGCCCCCGAGGTTTTTTGCCAGGCTCCTTGAGGATACTCAAGGATACTTGGATTTTCCCTCGTTATATCCTCGTGTCTATTCTAGCAATTACATTTTCATCTTAATTTACATCAAACACGCTACCTCACATACAAAGTTTGATCAACTAATTGCTTAGGCGGTTTTTGACCAAAACAATACCAATCTGTCACACCCCAAATAACCACTAATGGAGTTTATACCGTTAAGGGGTGCGAGCAAACCAGGACCACAACATTAGTTACAAATACTAAACGAATCAGAGTTAGTCCAAATATATTTTATAAATAAGTCTCAAATTACGCAGCGGAAAATATTGTCTTAGCACTAACCACGTGCTTTAAACAAATCATTGTTTTAAAATTCCCAACTTAATTTAAATAAAAGAAAAATGTCTTCGTGTGCCATGCCAACCCACTCCGGATACTCCTCAGCGATCTGCAAAAGTTTAAACCACGCAAGTGTCAACCTAACGGTTAGTGAGTTCACGGTGGGCTTGTCATGCAGTGGCCCGGTCTCATAATCATAATCGTGTCAACATATACTTATGAAATAATTATTTGTGAAAAGTAATGCTTAGTGATATCATGGTATTGTGGTTTAGTAAAAGAAATGTTCGTAACATACGTTATCGGGTATGTACTAGTTTTGTATAGTTAAAGTGCTCAACCGATATCGCAGGTAGCTAATCCGTTGTTCCATGCACTAAGGAAGTTTGTACCAATACTGATAATTTTCGTAGTGGCATCGCCATCATCTATTTTGTTTTGCGGACCTACGTCATCGCGGCTTTGCCTCCCCCGTGTCCTCTCGGGATCACAGTCAGATAGGCTGATATTGTACCTCCGTGCACTTCCCGTGTCACGAGGCAGAGTTTGTCAAACTCTAGTAGATCTACCCAACATCCCCTCGCTTTACAATTAATGGTACAATTATGTTGAGGACTTTTTCAGTTATAAGGCAATCCTTAGAAACCATGTGATATCATGTGGTTTTGACTTTAACCTACACTAGCCATATTAAAACGGTTTACTTTGGGTTCTCATGAATCCCGAAAACATTTTCAGTTTCGTTTTAGAATTAGTTGTTTAAGTATTTCACAAGTGTCTCCCATAAAACGCTTCAAGTTCATCAAGTGGGTGCCAAGCACTCCTAAGTTTTCAAGTTCATCAGAGAGGTGCATAGCACTCATAAGGTTATCAGCATAGTTTTTCATTAAGTTATTCAGTGTGACCTAAACGGGTTCACGGTAAATGGGTTAGTGACACTCACCTTTGGTTGCACTGCTACACTTGCTAAGTAATCCAAGTATTGTTTGCTTAACGAAGACCTAAGAACACGTTTAGGTCTTAAGTATTAGTTTTGTGTCTAATCTTTAACTTACGTCACTATGGCCCATAACATAGCACGTTGGAACTATGACACGACATACCGACACACGACACCGATGGTTGATCATAAACGAGGGTTCACATAACTCAGAAATCAAAGCATGTTTCATTATTGCATCATCATGTAAGTCATGGCATAACATTCAAATAAGTTGCACAAGTTTGGGTTTTGGTCTGGTACAGTTTCGCTACACAGTTTCGCTATGTGCACGGGCAGCACTTCCGCTGAGTAATACCCGATGACACAGTTTCGCTAGCTAGTTTCGCTCGAAACTGATGACACAGTTTCGCTAGCATAGCTTCGCTCGAAACTGGTTTGAACTTTCGTTCAGGGACAAGGTCTATGGTTGTTTCGCTCGATAGTTTCGTTCAAGCAATACACAGGCGACACTATAGTTTCGCTGTATAGTGTTGCTGGATGAATATCTATACAGTTTCATTGTATAGTTTCGCCCAGAGAACATCTCAGTGTCGCTGGTCGCGGAAAACTCACAAATCAGCCTAAAAATTAATCTAACAGCTTCCATACTTCATGTGATTCAATATTTAGCATGCATAATCATTTACCAACATTAAACAGTAAGTTTTAACACTTTAAACATGGATTTTCATCATCAAATCACCAAAAACACATTTTAAACCTAAAATGACCTAATTAGCATCAATCTTCATTATGGCATGATTTTACACGTAAAGTTGCAGACTTTATAACAGATCTAGCATTCCTAAGCATCATATCAGAAGATCAATTGATTCTATGAAGATCTAAGCATGCTTTAAAGTAAAACACATAGAAAATGCATGAGAAATAGTTTTGGGACTCACGATTCGATCTAGGGTCCGAATGGATGAGATGAGATGATGGTTCCTTGGTTGTTTTCTCGGATGGCCAGAAATCTCGAGAGAGCAGATGGAGAGCGGTGTGTGTTTTGTGTGAAATGATGCAAATGGGAAGTAATTAGGGTTTTATAAAATATATATATCAGGGGTTAGTTTCGCTGGCAGTTTCGCTGGCCAAGCGAAACTGGCTCTGAACACATGTAAATCAAACAGTTTAGCCGGCTACCGAGCGAATCTATAGTTTCGCCCGGTAGTTTCGCTGGAAACCAAAAGGGGCCAACTTACATTCTATTATCAATACTAAATCATGCGTTTAAATCACATTGCACATAATGACAATAAATAAATAAACACATAACACATATTGACGGGTTCGGTGATCAACCAAGGGTCGTGGACGTATTCGGCCTAGTTAAGCATTAGTTACTAAGTTAACACTTATAACGTAACTAACGAAGATTGTCTAACGGAAGTTAACCTTGGAATTCTCGGATGTCACAGACTCGATCATCGTTTTTTATTGAAGAAACCCTTCGGTTTCGTTACAGACCCGAAGTGGGTGTTCTTGACACGAAGTGAGACTTCGGATCCCACTTCGTGTAAATTTGTTCCAGTTCGGTCCACTTCAAACGTTGACCGTCCACTTAAGACGTTAACCAAGTCAACTTCGTGTGTTGACCAAGTTGTTGTTGTTTGACTCAGTTCGGAACCACTACGGATCCAATTCGCACCAGTTCGTGTAAAAACTTTCAGTTCGGATCCACTTCGTGTAAACCTAATTTTTGACAAAAAGTTAATCGTTTACGCAAATGGATAATAATTAGCGATTTTGGTGAACGTTTTTTATCATCACATTGAATTTAATGAATATTTCGTTTTATGTGTTTTCAGAAATGGCGATCGATTTGAAAGTCGGTTATAGACACAATCTCTGTGTTTATCTTGGAGTCAGCTGATCGAAAGCAGCAAAGTTTGGTGGAATCTTTGATTTTCTGAGACGATCGAGGATACATTTTGCAATTACTGAAGATTGTGATCCTTATCTTGATATCTTCACTGAGTTTTGGACAACTGCTCGACCAATCACCGATGATCCTATACGTATCCCTGGCATAGTTCAGAATACAACTATTGAGTTTACTGAAGCTGATGTCAGACGATTATTAAAGTTTGATGGTGATGATTTGAAGGCTCCACTGGAATTTGATAAAGCTGATATTGTGGCATTTCTGAAGAGAATTTGGTATGTTGAAGATCCAAATAAGTATTAGGTGTCGAAATCAAAGTTCTGCGTCCCGTACAAGTACTTGATCCATGTCTTACTACATTGCATGGGGAACAGAATCTCAGGACATGATGAGATGATGCTGTCTATGATGACTGCCTTGATTCTCAACCGTCCTTACAACTTTCCAGGTCTGATATTTCACTATATGAGAGACAATCTAGAGGTTAGACATAAGAGGGCATTCGTATATCCAAGATTTACTCAAATGATCTTGAATGCTTTGTATCCACAACTAGTCAAGACTGAAAGCTAGAAGATGGTCTTAAAGCACATGAGTGAAGCAAGTGTGGGTAAACTGACCATTTATCAGAAAAAGAAGCCAGATGAGCATCCTCAAATGAAGATATTGATTGGTCACTTGGCAAAAGCCGATTATGTAGCTCCAGCCAATGGTGCACCACGTCATGAGGAGGGTAGTACCGATGAAGAAATGGTTATTCTTGGTTGGAAGAAAGATGTCAACAACAACAGCAACAACGTTAGCCACAACGACAACAGAGACGACAGACACCCCCGGTCATAACTGAGCATGTAGTTACTGAACCTGTTGCAACTGAACCTGTTGTTTCAGCACCTGAAGTTCAAATAAGTGTGAATGTATATGAACCAATTGCGGTAAATTCCCTGATTGATGAAGATGAAAGTGATGATGAACAATATGATGATGATATGGATGTGAATTCTGAAGATAATTCTGACACCAATAATGCTATAGCGTTCATTTCTATAGGAGCTCAAGAGATACCGGTTAAAAAGGGGAGTAAGGAACATCTTGCTTACAGAACCAGGTTAAACAAGAGTTATAATGATCGTTATATTGGTCGTGTATATGAAGAAGCAGCTCCATCTTATAATAATGAATATTATAAACCTGCTACCGATGTTGGAAAGGGCAAGGGTAAACAACCGGTTACATCCTCATCTACACAGAAACCAACAAAGAGGAAAACGATTGCCACTGGTGGTCAATCGCGTCCAAAAATGTTGAAACGTACAGAAATATTACAAAGATGTACCAGCAGTGGGTCTTCATCTGGAGGTCCAATCCTGACTCCACCTTCGTTGAACTCTACACCAGTTATTCCAATTGCATCATCTGTTACAGTGGAGACAGTAATTTCATTGTTAAATCTATCAAGTGTAGTGAGGAGGTATCTTGGATCAAGTTCTGTATCAACAAGCACAACACCTTCAGCAAGTGTTGGTGCTCAATATGTAAATCAGACACTGGGAACTACATCTGTTCCGGTTTCTTCAACTACTACAACTCCAGGTTTTGCATATGTCAAGATCAATGTATCTTCGAGTGGAATATCTTATTCACAGTTTGATATCTTCAACAGCATTCTCACTTATTTCCGGCTCAAATAGCTGAGTTAAAAGCTAAGGATGAAGAGAAGACAAAGGTGATTGATGAGCTAAAAGCCAAAGATTGTTAGATCATATTCTTATGCTACTATTTGTCTCGTGTATTGTATCTTTGTAAGAGCTTTTGTGTGAGTCTAAGAAAGCAGCGTACCAGTTGGTTCAGCGTACCAAATGGTACGCCCGTACCATATGGTACGGAGGTGGTCCGCAGTTTAGTTAGTGTTACCTATAAATAGGTAACTTATGTAAAGAGCTTTATAACTTCTTGTCATCTATCTCATTTCTGTGTGTGTGTTTCTGTGTGTATTCTCTCAAACATATCAATACAAATTCTCATTTGTATTTACTTTCGATTTCGTTTCATCTCATTAGCACTTGATTAGCAAACGATCCATCGCTCCATGTATTTACAAGTGGTATCAGAGCTATCTGGTTCCATTTGCTGATTAAATTCTGTGAGTTTTGAGGTTTCTAGAGAGAGAAAGTGGGTTTTGAGAAGTTTTTCATCAAATTTTCTCAAATCCAAGTGTTTCCGAGGTAAAAAATGATTTCTGAGTGTTCCTAGTGAGTTTTCGCACCTTTCTGAAGCAAATTCCAGTCCAAATTGTCAAAATTCGTCGAATACAGCGTGGTACGCGTCTGGTCCGCTCCAAGAACAATTGGTCTGCTACTGGTCCGCCAGGCAATCTTCATCGAGAATCTGGTCCGCCGAATTTGGTCCGCTAGGCAATCTTCAAAGTTGGTCCGTGGCGGTTATTTTCTGGTCCGCCGTACCATTTGGTCCGCCGTACCATTTGGTCCGCTAAGGATATCTGGTCCGCCTCTGGTCTGCTGGTTAATTTGGTCCGGAATTGGTCCGCAAGTACAAATCTGGTCCGGTTGGTTAATTTTGTCCGGAACTGGTTCGTTGAGAACAAATTTGGTCCGTTGAGATTGTTTTTGGTACGCTAGCAGAAAAGTAGTCTTCATAAAAACTGACGTAACTTGAGAACCGTTAAGAGTTACGGGAGCTAATACTAGCCAAAACGTTCGTCTCAACGAGATCTAGACGTTTACTAACTTAACAGTCAGTCCCTCTGTTTGACCCCCAAAATTCGCTTGGAAGACGTCCGTTTTTCAGGTTGAAGTGTTTGCGTTTGGTATTGTAATTTCAAAATGAGCGATTATCAAGCGTTTTCCGTGATTCAAAACACGATGCAAGCTATCATTAACTTTGATAATGAAATAGGAACAAGCCAGAAAGTTCCTAAGTTGCTCAGATTGGAAGATTATCATAGTTGGGTGAAGCAATTCAGTGCATATGTTGGCGCTACTGATGTTGATTTTTGGTTATCTTATAATAATCAATATGAATATCCAACAGGGACAAATGGAAGGCCATTTTGCAACAAGGTCTCACTAGTGAACAAAAGAAGGCATTTCAAGCTGAACAAAAAGCTTACGGAACTTTAACGATGGCATTACCTTCATACTTATTACATCAATTTTCTGCTTATACTTCCGCAAAAGAATTGTGGGATGCAATTCAGAAACGGTGTGAGGGTAACGATCAATTCAAGAAAAGTAAACAAAAGGTTTTAAAGAAAGAATTCGGCAATTTCAAGCATTATCCAAGTGAAAATACTTCAAAGCTTATCAAAAAGGAAGAAGCTGATTTGAAAGAGAAGTTACTAGAGGCATTACCTGAAATATTGGAAAACTATGTAATGATGATTACTCATGATAAAGAATATTCAGGAGTGTCATTCAATAATTTGATTGAGCAGATACAAGCAAGAGAAATGGAGTTGAATGTGAACAAATCCATGCATGCACAAGTACATAATCCAGCTGCATATCATGGTGAGAATGATTCTACCATAAGTGCTAAAAAGTCAGACATTTTCAATGAAGGTCCTACTACTGCATTTCTTGCTGGAAAATCTGAGACTTATGGTCATTCTTCAGGTTGTACTTTTACAAGTCCAAATCAATCACCGAAGCCTACATTTCCTGACAAGGCATCTGAGGATTTAGCTTCATTGCTATCTGCATTTATCTCATCGTCTAGTGGTTCAATTTTTGGGAAAATTGGAGAAGCTGATTTGCTTACAAATGACTTAGGTCAGTTGGACGATGATCATTTGAATGAGTTAGATTTACATTGGCAATTTGCTATGACTGTTGAAAGAGGTAGGAGATACATGAAGAAGCATGGAAAACAATCTTTTCTTCCAGGAGGAAAACTTGGATTGGATAAATCCAAAGTTAGATGTTTCAAATGTTCACAGGTTGGACATTTTGCTCGTGAATGTAAGAATTCAAAAGTCTCTACATCTACATCCTCGTCTTCAACAAATAATTCAAACTCACGAGCCTTGATTTCACAAACGGTTGAAGGATATGATTGGGAAAAGGATCTTGCAATTCCAGAAGAGAGACAGAATCAGATGGCATTAAATGCTACTTCTAGATCTGATTCTGCTACAGAGTCTATTTACAAAACATCACCTGCTATGGTGTATAATCCTCATCTAAAACAATATGTTAAATTGTATCCTGATGAATCTGTACTTCTAGCTGAAGTTGTACATAAGGAAGTAACTGATTCTGATTCAGAAACAAGTTTATGTGAAACAGTAGTGGACGAAGTTCCTGCAGAAGTTACCAAAGAGCTCAAAGAGAAGTGTGAAGCTTGTGTTGTTGCCAGTGATAAATTTGAATTTTTGTTCAAGGATAATAGTTTGATGACCGAAGAACTCAAAGTTGTGAAAGTTACTTTGGAATGTTCATAACAAAGATGTGCTGATTTAGAAAACGTCAATTCAGAGTTGATGAAAGAAAAGGATAAATGGGTGGCTGAATATTAGAAAGAAAAGGTTGCTCATCTTGATGCGGTTCAAGATTTTGAGAATCTATTCGAAAAAAGTTATCCTGTCCAACAAAAGTATGAAAGCAAATGCAATTGCTGTTGAAGCTGCATATAAAATTTTAGAGCTTCAAGAAGAACTTTCAAAGCTTCGAGATGCAAATGTTCAGTTTCGTGAGAAGAATGAAATTTTAACAAAAGATGTTGCGTATTACACAAAGAAGTGGGAGAAAGTTCATGCTGAGTTAATGGAGTTGTGTGATACAAAAAGGCAAATGAAGTCTGAATACAATAAGTTATCAGATCAATATATTGTAACTCAGAAAGAATTGTTGGATGCTCAAGTTAAGATGTCTGAGTTGAAAATTGAAATTCCCGCTCTTCAAAAACAAGTGAAGAATTCAGTTATGTCTCCTACGTTATTGAATCACATTTATAATCAGGAGAAGAGTGAGGAAAGCATGAAAGAAGAGGACTTACATTCTGTTCCAGCTCCGGTGGTTATATTAAATCCTCCATATGTGTCTTTTGATCCAAGAGCTGAATTGCACGAGTATTCTAAATTTGCAACTTCGGCACCCAAGAAGAAAAACAAATTTAAGAAAAAGGAGAAGAATTTGGGTGAAGCTCCAAAGTTTGTTTCCACTTTAAAAGTTTTGGAAGACGAACAGATTTGTGCAAAAGTTGGTTCTTCATCTGCTCATGAAGCAGAAAAAGCTTTGATTCAGGCTAACAAATTAAGTGATATTAAAGCTAAATTTACCCGCGAAGCTAAAGGAAGAAAAGCTCCAGAGTCTTCTTCAAATTCTTCAAAAGTTCAGGGGTACAATCATAAAGGTCTTGGTTATGCTGTTAAGGAAGAATCAGTTCCTCGAACACAAAAAGTAAAGAAAGTTACTAGTTCAAATCAAAAGAACAATTCCAAACAGCAGAAACAGAATGTTTTCACATCAAAGAATGATCATTACTATTCTGGAGGTTCTTCAAATGGTTCTTGTCATTCTCCTCGAAGTTCACCTCCAAGGTATGATTCTTCTGATGGTTTTTATGATTCTTTTGGTTCTGAAACTTCTTTTGATTATCATGCTGTGTTCAATCAACAGAGAAATAGAAAACCAAAGCATTTTTATGATACCAAACAAACTTTCGACATGAATCTGGGTAGCAGTTCCCTTAATGTTTTTCACAGAAAATGTTATGCATGTCGTAAACCAGGGCATCTTGCTGCTCAATGTCCTACGAATGCGAGCATTCATTCATATGTGAACAAAACTGCTAAATTTGTGAATGACCAAGGTCAGATTTTTGATGATCCACAACCATCGATCTACAAATCAACCAGTAAGCCGTCTTGGGCAAAGACGCAAGTTGATAATTTTGTGGGTTCATTGAAAAGTTTTCAATCGCCACTGATATGGAAACCACGAGTTGTTTCTATGGCTACCAAAGACTATGTTGAAAACACCGGGCGACCCGAGGCTGTTGATTCGGGCCGATCCCAAAACCACTAATGTTTTATCTGGTGTCTGTAGGTTTCTTCAAGAAGACCTATCATGCGTGTGTTGCTGGTAGTGAAGAACTTGCATAATTTAGCGTTTTAATGACTTGTCATTCTCAAAAAGTCTTTCAAAAGAAATTTTTGATAACAATGTGTTTTTCAAAACTAACACTGCAAAGTGTTAGTGTTGGTCGATCAATTTTTCTTTCTCATCCGTATTTTTAGAATTCGTAGTTGTACGTAATTTTAGGGGGGGGAAATTGGAAATATAAAAAAATGATGAAAAATTGAGAAATTGATCCGACAAAAGCGAGAAATGATGGTACATCAGCATATATGTTATCTGCCATGGATAGATTAAGTCTAAAGGCTATAGGTACTTGCGTAATCTGTGAATGTGCATGACTAGTCTGATATCTGCGAGTAAGATATAAACATAAAGCTTGCCTGATAATCTTTGGTTATTTGCTTCTTGATGAATGTTGTGTGATGATTCCAAAAATAGAATAAAGAGATATTCTGATGAATGCATGTTTTCATTTTGAAAGATTTAAACTTTTTTGATTTTCTTTATTTTGTCAAACGATCGGACTTTCTCTGCGCATCGAAAGATCGACCTGATTATTGTTCGTTTGACGTTCTGCTTTATTTTCTTTGGTGTTTCGTATAATCCATCGGACTTTCTCTGCGTATACGGAAGTATCGACCTGATTGTTGTTGGATTATACAACTTCAACTTGTTTTGCTTTCTTATTTTCTCAAAGACTTGGGCTTTCTCTGTGTGTCCACAAGAGCGACCTGATTGCTAGGTATTTGAGGTTCTGCTTTATTTTTGCATGATTCATCAAGAATGATTAAATCTCTAAGAAAAAGAAAAACAAAATATAAATATGATGATTTGCTAGTATTTCTGATAGAGTGGAGGCCGAGTTATCAGTGCATGATAAAAATTACCTTAAGCATATCTGAAAACGATAGAAAATGATTGGTGCATGCTGAAATAAACATAAAGGTTGTATTTTTGATTATCTTGTCTTCCATGCTGATTAAGACTGAAATTGAAATGTGCTAGATGCGTTATGTCTGATATGATCTCGCGTCGTGATCTTTCTCGCAAAATACCAAAAATAGAGTTTAATTCAGTATTGCATTTATATTCTCATTTCGGAAAAATTAAAAAAAAAATCGGTGTGTTTTAATATAACTTTGAAAAATCAAAACAAAATTTAGGTGTGTTTGATAGAAAGTTTCTAAAAGCCAAAAAGATTTTATTTCTTATTTGTTTTCGATCGATCGACACTTGATACAAATTCAAAAGTTCAAAATCAATATCTTGGATTCTCAAAGAGAAGTTTTGCGCCAAGATTAAATTAATGTTGGTATTTCGAAAAGAAAAAAAAACCGCACTTTTTTCTTCTAAAGTTGCAGGTGCTGTGTGTCAAGACTCGAGCATGGTGAGAGAGGGAGTTTGGTATATTCTTCTCAAATGAATCTTGAAGTTCAAAGATTGTTCAAGAACGATTCTGCCATGCAAGCTCTATTTCTGACAAGATTTCAAGTTGAAGATCGGATGCAGTAATGTTGAAGATTGAAGACTAGAGATTTGGTTAGAATAGATACATTACATGTGAAGGGGGAGTTTGTTAGAGCATATTCTTATGCTACGATTTGTCTCGTGTATTGTATCTTTGTAAGAGATTTTGTGTTAGTCTAAGAAAGCAGCGTACCAGTTGGTTTAGCGTACCAAATGGTACGCCCGTACCATATGGTACGGAGGTGGTCCGCAGTTTAGTTAGTGTTACCTATAAATAGGTAACTTATGTAAAGAGCTTTATAACTTCTGGTCATCTATCTCATTTTTGTGTGTGTTCTCGTGTGTATTCTCTCAAACATATCAATACAAATTCTCATTTGTATTTACTTTCGATTTCGTTTCATCTCATTATCACTTGATTAGCAAACGATCCATCGCTCCATGTATTTACAAAGATGACACTCAATCAAAACAAATAGTTGAATTGACAAGAGATTATTAACAAATGAGAAGTGGGAATGAGGAAAAGACTCAAGAGATCATGAAGCTAAAAATGGCAAGTTCTTCCCAAGAAGCACAATTATCATAGATGAATGAGCAGATCTAATTTCTGCTTAGTAAATTTGCTGCTCAGAGGTTGTTGGGATGCAAGGATGATGTGCTATGATACTTAAATGATAATCCGGATAATGATGATCATGAAGGTGAAACTGGTAGAGGTTCAGACCCAACAGGAACATCTGGTTCGGGTGCTAGTACCTCAACATCTAAGGGGGAGTCGGATCCGAGAAATGTGGAAACTCCATATCAGAGAATATTTCATCTGAGCCTTTGAGTTTATAAAATCGCTCCGGTTGAACCTTGTCAGCTTTGAACACATCTTTCTTTACTTGCTTTAAATTGACTTTCTTCAAATGTTGTTGCTGTTGAACCTTAGAAACATTCACTTTAACCCTGGGCAGTTAATACGGTAGATATCCCACCGGGATATCGGTTATCGGACATAGCCAAAATATCGGTGCAAAAATTCGGTCCAAAATATCGGTAGCGATAATATCGGTCATTTTTGCCGATATATCGCCGTTTTTTTAAAACAAAAATTCGGTGATATATCGGTAAAAATACGGTCAGCCTGTTTTTTTCTTCTTTTTTTTTACTAAAAAGTCAAATTAGGGATTTAGGGTTTTATTTTACGTGTTACGCACTTACGTTCTCTAACTCTCAACTTCTCAAGCCCTAAAGGCGACTTCCGTTCGCTCTCTTTGCTCCCGAGTCCCGTCTTCATCAGCGCTTATCCGACAAATCAGACGAAGATTTCACGACATATCCTTAGATTGTGTTTTAACTTTTAAATGAAAACCCTTTTGAATGTTGACATTTCGTACTTCGTATTTCTATAATTCTATTAATATCGACCCTTTTGGAAATTTACATTTCGTATTACAATTAATATTATATATTATATATATATTATATATTTTTTAATTTATTTTATTTATTTAATGTATATATTAAAATGACCGATATCCCACCGATATTTCACCGAGATAATCGATATATCGTATATCGTTCCTCGACCGTATTCCGATTTTTTACAGTATTAACTACATAGCTTTAACCTATTTCTTTTGAAATCCCAAACCTGTATGTTTTCCAGAAACCTTCTCTTCTGAACCAGATGTTTTATGCCCGGTCTTTGCAAGACGAGAGAACTCTGCTTTGATCTTGGTAATATCCTTGGGAGCATCAACAATAGTTTCAACAATATCAGTTGTTAAACTTGCAGATTTCGCTTTGACATTAGATGAAGAACCAGACATAACCTTTGTAAGTTCAGAATTTTCAGCATCCTTGCATTTGTTCTCTTTCTTTTCTTCAACAGATTTATAACCAACAAACTCAGAATAATCACCAGTCTCAACCTTGTCTTTCAAATCATGAATTCCTTCTTTGAGACTACCTAGTGGTGACACAGTTTTGTTGAACATCTTCTCAAAGTTGTCATCTTTGACCAAGAAACTTGTAAAAGATTGTGAATTAGTAACATTGTTCAAAAGACGTTTTGAATCAATGACTTCTACTTTCAGATCAGAAATCTTTTGTTGAGCTTCAGCCAACTCCTTTTCGGTTGCAATCAGCTTCTTTGCCACTTTATGAGTTTCATACTTTTGCAATCTTAACTCATCTAGTCCATCCCACAATTCCTTCTGCAGCTTATCTTCATTTCTTTTCTGAATATCTAAATTTACATTTTGCAACTTGTTCACTCTAACTAACTCCCTTTTCTCATCAAGTAACTTTTACATATCCAGCTGATAGGATTGAATCTTAATAGCTTGGTCATCAGAAAGTTTAGTAAGAGCATCAAGTCTGGACTTTGATTTGTCAAAAAGATTTTGAAAATCATTTGTTGTATCTGCAGCATCATCCTTCCATTTGTTCGCTTCTTGAACTAATGCAGCATTTTCTTCAGATAACTTTGTAACTTTCTGTTCAAACACCTGTTTAACACTTTGAAATTTTGATTCTTTCTCAACAACCTCTGCTTGAAAATATGAAAACTTTTCTTTCTGAGAAGAGAATTCTTGAATTAGATCTTCTAACTTTTATTGTTCATTTGCCAATTCTTCTATCCGTCTTTTATTTTCCTCAATCAACAACCCATTTTCCTTTATCAATCCTTTAATATTCTTGTCTTTCTGAGAACAAAACTCACAAACAGATTCATAGCCACTATTTCCAGAATCATTTATTTCTAATTTAGAATCAGTTACTTCTAGTTCATCATCACTATGAACAACTTGAGCAATGAAAGCACGAAATGCAGACTCATCACCTTCCTCAGCAGCCCAATCATAACCTTCATTCAATGCTTTTGTTTTCCAATCAGAAGTAATAGCACTTAAAGCAAGGGGCTGAAAATCATGAGAAGTTCGTCCCCAGTTATATTGTTTATCAACTTGAGAAACTAAAGCTGTTGGAGGCTTTGATGAAGATGCATTTCTTTTTGAACATTCACGAGCAAAATATCCAAAATTAGAACATTTGAATCATTTTGCCTTTGATTTATCTATTCCAACCTTGCCATCCGAATTTAAACTTTGATAGCCTGTCTTCTAATTAAATATTTTAACTCTTTGAGCTAACATCGCCAGTTGCCAATTGATATCCATTTGCTCAAGATTATCAGGATCAATCAGATCAAAATCTTCTTCAATCAAGTTAGATGTTGTCAAACAACCATTCAGCAATCCATAATAGGAAGATAATAAAGCAGAAATTAATGCCAAGTGTTCATCAGGTGTTTTTGCTGAAATTGAAGTCTGACTTGAATGATTTGGAATAGTGAAGTTACATCCTCTTGATGAATTTCCAGAATTTGCTGAACCATGACCAGCAACAAAAGCTGTTTGAGGTGGATTTGATGAATCAACACCAAATGATTTAGACTTCGCATTGATACTTGTAGAATTTTGACCATGATACAATTCAAGATTTTGTAATTGAGCAGTTGACTTGTTTGATGTCATCATTTCCATTTCCCTAGCATGAAGCTTTCTAGTTAAATCATGAAATGATAATTCAGAATATTCTTTTTCATGGGTAAGCAATAACACATAACTTTCCCACTTTTCTGGTAATGCTTTCATCAATTTCTCCTTCAATTCCTCCTCGGTCTTCTCAATTTTAACCACTTTCATTTTACTAATTAGATGTGAAAACCTTGAAACAAGAGCAAAAATATTTTCTTTTTCATATTGTTGAAAGTTTTCAAATTCCTTGTTCAACACTTTTCGTCTACTCTTCTTGTATTGGTCATTGCCTTCACATCGAGCAGATAAAGCATCCCACAACTGTTTAGCTTTCTTGCAAGTGCTGAATTGATGCAACAGCTCAGTAGGTAAAGCCATGGTAAGATAACCATAAACTTTTTGTTCAAGCTCATAACTCTTTCTTTCATCCTTATCAAAATATTGAATTTCCTTACACTCTCCATCTTCAGTTGGACGTACATACAACGTTCGAATAGGAATCCACAAATCAATATCATTTGTGCTGATGTATGCAGAAAAACGTTGCTTCCAATTTTGATAATCTTCCAACTTTAACAGCTTAGGAACTTTCTGACTTGTTCCTATTTCATTATAAAAATTGAGCATAGCTTGTACCGTGCTTTACATAGCTGCAAATGCTTGAAAATCAGACATTTTTCCACCGAAAATGATACTTCAAAACTTCAAACTCAAAAAGGAAGGTGTTCTAATTTGATTTTGAAAATCAACTTTGAACGAACAATGTAGAGCTCGTCGAGACGATCGATTTGAGTACTTATGGCTCTCGTAGCGATTTACGATGCAATAGTTACAACACTTTTAAGAAGCTTCCAGCGGACCAGATTTGTACTCAGCGGACCAGATTTCAGCGGACCAGATTTCAGCGGACCAGATTTGGTACGTCGGACCAAAAAATAACTGCCACGGACCAACTTGAGGATTGCCTCGGACCAACGATGGACCAGCGGCGGACCAAATTTTCTTGAGGCGGACCAGAAACGTACCACGCTGAATTTGACGGATTTTTGCGAATTTTGATAATTTGGACTTGAATTTGCTTCAGAAAGGTGCAAAAACTCACTAGGAACAATCAGAAATCATGTTTTACCTCGGAAACACTCGAAATTGGAAGAATTTGATGAAAAATGAAGAAAACCCACACTTTCTCACTCTAAAAATCCAAAAATTGATCAAAAACACAGTAGTAGAGCAACCAAATGCTCTGATACCCCTTGTAAAACTGAGATACGATCTTACTACTGCATGCTTTGATCAATGTAATGAACACGAGATGTAAATAAGAGAAATCGTATTGAATCACACGAGATGTAAAACTGAGATACGATCTTACTACTGCATGCTTGGTTCTTCAAAGGATATTTTTGTCCAAGATTAACTTATGTTGGCTTGAAAATGGAAAACCGCGTTTCTGTCTTCTAAAATTGCAGGTTACAAGATTGATTCACAAGCATGGTGAAAGGGGGAGTACGTGAAGAAGTCATTGCTTTCATAAATGGTTCAGTTGACTTAGTCTTGTTCCTGCCATGCCTACCCTACATCAACTAACAACATATTCAAAGAGTTTGAAGATCTAATACAACACACAACAAGGAGGAGTTTGTTAGTGCAAAATATGTATGACATGTGTGTATTCAGTTAGCGTTGTTAGTTGGTATAGATAGAATAGTTAAATCAAAGTTAGAGGGTAGTTAGTGTCATTTAGTAATAGATAAGGGTCATTTAGTAATAGATGAGGGAAATGAGAGTGCAACCAAATGCATCCGAACCTCAATTCATACAAATGTTTCTGTTTGGGTTCGGAAGCTACCGACTTCGCCATAACCGTTTTTTTCTGAGAGCAATTCACAGGGAGGAGTTTTTGCTCTTGATTTTCAGATTCTAGTTTGTTCTTGAGTCAATCATATGTAATATGGATCAAATCTATGCTATAAATCGAGTTTTATTTACACGATTCGTGTTCTTAGTTTTGATGATCTTTCGGTCCAAATTCGATGTACAAATCACTAGATCGGGGCTGTTCGACTTTTCAGGAGCTGAAACTTAAAGCTGAAAGAACCTGACAGGCATGTACCAATGGGGAGTTTGTTGGAACATGAGATGACAAGATGCTGGTTCAGAACGAAGAAAAAGATAAAACAATGAAGATTCTACATGTTGTGTCCGAACTGACCCGAACTGACACGAAGTGGCACATGAGGTGCTAGTTCGGATGGTCGGTTTTAGTATAAATATGTTTAGCTTATAGAATTTTGAAAATAGTTTTGTTAACTGTGTTTTTCTGAGTGTGAAAAGTATTGAGAGCTCTGTAATCTTTTGTAATATCCGGTTTTCCGATTAATAGAAGATTTGAGTTTATTTACATCGTTTGATTGTTTTCATTATCGAAATGGCTCGAGTCTAAGCACAATCCTTCCGCAACACGCGCTTTAACTTATCAAAATTTTTGTTTGAAGACGGACGTTGTCTCGTAGGAACCGGAAGATCTATCTTTTCTGTCGCCAATATTTCACTTGGTGTTTTTACCAATTCCACATATTCCCCATTCCTGACATCACCATAACCTCCTCTTTGTTGAAAACCAGGAGCCTTCCGCTATTTCTCCTGGCCCACCTATTCCAAGTACTACCCCGTTGGTTATTGCGAATGGGACCACTATTCCTCCCCGCCTGAAAGACTACACCACCTTTCCCTTAAGACTTCCGATGCTCAATATCCAACATATTTCTACAAACGTTCTTGCCTCTAACAAAAGCTCGTTCCTTATACATTAGTGATTCCATAGAAGTAGGCAAATCCTTATGCAATTTTTCAACTAACCGCGCGTTACGAACCCCATGACAGAAACCAGAAATCCACAACTGATCTCCCGCACCAACGATTCTCATGCATTCCTTATTAAATCGTGAGACACAAACCTCAATAGTCTCGTTATCTCTCCTCCTAATATTGTGGACTTCTGTTGTGTCCTTTACACAACATTTTTGTTGATTGAATTGCCGAAGGAAATTTAACACGCAAATCCTTAAAACTTGATATGCCACTAGGCGGAAGTGCGTCAAACCATACCCTAGCCAATCCTGTGAAAGTTTGCACAAACATATGGCACCACGTCTCCTCCGACAATCCTTCTAACTGTGCCACCATTTAAAATTCAAACACGTGGTCATCTAGGTCTGCCATTCCCCATATTTACTGACCGTGCATGACATTTTTAACTTCTTTGCAAAATTAGCCTCAGTGAACCCAGCAACGAATTTAGATTGTGAAGTCACAGAGATCGGTTTATATGGAATTACTAAATCTGTCAATCATTCTCAAATAAAGTTATTTCTCAAGGGACATTAATACTTTATTAATCAATTTATAACATAATGTTTATGCTTAACCACGAAGAACACAGATATATACTATAATCACTTACTTAAGCAATCTTGATATCATATAACAGTCCATATAAACATGAAGTTATTCCACGTTACATTCCTTGAAGCGATTTCCTCCTGAAATCTTTTTAACATGAGTATAACCGTCTTTAGAACCTTCCTTATCATTCTGACGAGCGTCACACGACTTTAACTTATCTAACTTCATCAAAGTTGACACACCGGAATCTTTATAAGTTAACAATTGACCCTTCGTTCCCTCCATAGTTCGAACTGCACAATCAATGATCGCTTTAACCGGAATCCTGTTGTTTCTTCAATGATCGTAACAATTCTCTAATCCGAAACAAAAATTCTCGATCAAATTCATCACCGCCAGCCAAACTAATAGAAACATCCTTACTCGTCATCATAAACCATGCAGATTTATCCAATTGATTAGCTAAAACCGAAAACTTAGAATTCGGAGTTGTGGAATCTCCAAATATTGACCCCACTACAGAAAACGAAGGAACCGCATTTTTTAGCTGGAATCTTGCATCAATTTCAGGATCATACAGTTCATTCACACCAGCAGCATCATCTGCACTTTTCAGCTCTGTAAGGACACGGAATGATCTTACTACTGCATGATTCGATCAATCTAGTAAACACAAGAAAGTAAATAAGAGATTTCTTATTGAATCAATTGAAGATTACAAAGAACTCTCTCTAGTTTTGAAAGTTCGTGAGCATCGGGTCGTCTACTCAATCTAGCTATATTGGATACGAAACGTAATTAAACTTATTGTTTTGTTGATCAAACAAACAATTACAATTAGTAAACACTCAGAAAACAGACTCAGAGAAACACCGTGGAAAACACACTTAACACTTGATCATACACGTTCTATCTTAACTCTGTTACAAAATACAAAGCCAAACTTTCTATATATACACGACTAGGCGAACCCTGGGCGAACATCCAATTCATCTGGATCCGAACTTCAGTTCGGACCCAGTTCGCCTAGCAGCTTGAACTTTGTCTTGAAATTTTCATCGTCTTGTCTCGATACTTCACGCGACGCACAAATTATACATTAACAAACTCCCCCTTGTCGTGTGCAGTATCTTTTCAACATAACAAAATTGTATCTTCAATTAAACTCCCCCTCAAGTTTAGAATCCGTTTAGAATATCTTCAAACAAACTCTCCCTTAACTTGATTATAGCTTGATCTTGAATACTTGACGATGTCCAGTGTGTTTCTCTGTCACTATCAGCAGCTTCAGAAGACTTGAAGTTGTGATATCTTTCACTTTAGCAACCTGCTTACAATTTAAATAATCTCGGCACAAAACATCTCTTCGAGACTCCAAGATATGATTTTGAAAATTTGTTTTGTATCACGTGTTGATCAGATCTAAAATAAAGCAGAAAAAAAATCTTTTTGGCTTTTAGAAAGTTTATCTTATAACAAACCTAAAATCTTTTTGAACATTTCCGAAAAGAAATGAAATTGCAATACAGAATCAAACTCTATTTTTGGTATAAGAAAGATCACTATACGGGATCATATTGGTCATGATGCACTGAACTACACTTCAATTTCAACTAATTGAAGCACATAAGTCATGCTGATTTCCTGTATAGTTTGTCCATCTTAAACTCGGGCAGAATCATACTCATAACATCTGGATATGCATGTTAAGGTATTGATTAGAATTGCTTTGACCAGTGTATCCCACACTATCAGACATAGACATTTTCTTTTTCTTGTGTGATGACTTCTTTTTCTCGTGTCATTACACTTATGATTATCACATATCATAATGTTTTTATGATATCGTCAACTATGTTTCATGCAAAAAGAAATAAGAACGTTAAATCGTCTACCTTAAGATCGATCTTTTGATACGTGGATAAGACCTCGGATTTAATAAAATAAGAAACCAAAATAAGTTGAAATTGTATAATCAACAACAATCAGGTCGATACTTCCGTATACGCAGAGAAAGTCCGATGAATTATGCGAAACATCAAAGAAAATAAACAAGAATGTCAAACGAACAACGATCAGGTCAATCATTCGATACACAAAGAAAGTCCGATCGTTTGATAAAATAAAGAAAATCAAACAAGTTTAAATTTTTGCAAAATGAACACTTGTATACACAATGACTTCTCATTTTGTTTTTCATAATATTTCTATTTTTGTCATGAAATACGCTTCAAGATGTTATCCACATGGTCAAGCATAAGTATTTAGTTCGTATCACATCTTAATACTTTCTGATTTGCCAAGTCTACCAAACATTTCAAACCTTGATCTTATGGCTCTTTCATCTACTCTATTCATGAGTCAGATACGTAAGCCAATGTAATATCATTTCCCAATGATCAATTTCTCAAAAGTTTATATATTTTTCATGTATTCACCTTTACTATATATTTTTCATGTATTCACCTCCACTATATATTTTGCATGTATTCATCTTCTCCCCATAACATGCATTTTCACAATTTCTCTCCCGTACATGCAATTATCCCCCTTAAAATGAAAAACAATATTTTTGGATTTTTCATTTTACAAAAACAAGACTCTATTTTTGACTTTTATCAATTTGCTTTTTGAAACACAAACAAAACGTAAAGAAAAAAAATTGATCAACCAACACGGATACCATGCATTTTAAAGTTTTAGAAACCTTTCAGGTTAGTAAGATATTTCATGAAATTTAAGTTAAGCAAAATACTCCTCCATCAACAACTTTGCAATCATCGATAGGTCTTCTAGAAGTGCCTACACACTGGTCAAACTGATTAGTTCATAAATGACCCGAAGCGAAGTGCTTCTAGTAGACCAATGTCCTGATTTTGCTTTGAAACCACCTTAGGTTTCCATTGTTGTTGTTGTTTTGGTAAATCGGTTTTTGATGAATAATTCACAGGTGACTGTGATGAAGAACCTACATTTTGAATCTTTTGAAAAATGGGAACAAAACGTTTTTGATTTAGAAAGAATGTAGGCTCAACTTCATCAAGAACTCTACCTTGTTCATCAAAGGACTTTGGTTTGGCAGGTTTACCAAGAACTTTGACTTTTTGAGATCTTTGATTTGAATCAAAAGGAATTGGACAATCTTTTGCCATATGCCCTTTTTGGCGGCAAATATAACATAGGCGTTGAGCTTTGTCCCACCTTTTAGGTTCCTGCACAGTGTTACAAACATGAATATCTCTAACATGATTAATAGAAGAGTCGTATACCTGACGTCTGTGATCATGAACCCATTTGGATGTTGGGATTTTAGAAATAGAACCATCAGAATAAAATTTTGCAGTTTGATTCTTCATGGTTATTGAAGCAGCATCTTTGACAAATACCTCTGAAATCCTCTGTGCATCGATGCAATAAGGAGGAAATTCTTGATCAGAAAATAGTTGTTCCGAACCCTTGAGTTTGTAAAACCTTTCGGGTTGAACTTTTTTAGCCTTGAATATCCCCTTTTTGACTTGCTTCATTTTGAGCTTTTGCAGATTTTGTTGTTTATAAGCCTGAATACCCTCATCTGTGACAACTTCTTGCTTATATCCCAAACCAAAACCATTTCCAGAAACTCTTTCTTCAGAAACTGAATTCTTGTGTCCATCCTTTGCCAATCTTGAAAACTCAGATTTAACTTCAATAACATTTTTTCTTTTTATAGAAAATTGTCTCATCAAATTTAGGTTGAGAACAAATTTTCTCACTTGAAGTAGCTGACTTCTCATTTTTTATTGAAGATGAACCAGAAACAAACGTTGAGACCTGGGGAAACTTCAACTTGCGTGTTCTTCTTCTTTCCTTTCTTCTTATTCTTCTTATTTTTCACAACCTTCTTTTCTTCTGTAGTTGATGATGAAAACTTTGAATAATCATATTCTTCAACCTTTTCTTACACCTCTTTGACCGCTTCTTTGATACTAGCTGGGGTAATGCGCTTTTTCAAACATCTTATCAAAATTTGCATCACTCGCTAAGAAGCTTGTGAACAATTGCGAATTGGTGACATTGTTTAGAAGACGAGTTGCATCAATAACTTGTATCTTCAAATCTGAAATATGTTGTTGTGCTTCAGCTAACTCTTTTTCAGTAGCAATCAATCTTTTAGCAACTTTATGTGTTTCAAATATTTGCATTCGAAGATTAACAAGCCCATCAAATAGCTACTTCTTCAATTTATCCTCATTTCGTTTTTGAATTTCCAGATTCGCAATTTGAACTATATTGACACTGACCAACTCTCACTTTTCATCTAATAGCTTTTCCATATCAACTTGATAATCTTCAATTTTAGCAACATACTCTTCAGAATTCTTTGTAAGCAGATCAAGCTTGATTTTTGATTTATCAAACAGATTTTGAAAATCATTAACAGCATCTTCTGCTTCATCCTTCCATTTCTCTACTTCCTGAACCAATTCATTCTATTCCTTACTCAATTTTGCATTTTTCGCTTCATCATCCTTTCTATTCTGTTTAGATATTTCCTAAATTTCATTTAGCAACTTAATCTCCTTTATCAAAGACTCATTTTGTAAATCTAAATCTTTTTCATTTTTTTTTGAAACTTTCAAATCTGCTTTAACCAATTGAAGTTCAGCAGTGAGTATTCTGACTTCTTCCATCAAAGATTCATTTTCTTTCATCAAACTTTCAATTTTGGATCCAACTTTTCAGTTTCAGCATCTTCATATGAACTAGAATCAGAATAATAATCATCTTGCTCATGTGTGACGATCAAAGCAGATGTATCAAACTGCTTACCCCAATCATAAGTACCATTATTCTGAGCGGTTAAAGCTGTTTGATTTGAATTGCTAGAAGACGGGTGAGAACTAATTGTAGCTTTTGAAGTTGTCTTATGAATATGAGATTCCTGACATTCTCTAGCAAAATGTCTAAGATTTGAACATTTTTAACATTTGATCTTAGACTTGTCAAATCCCAACTTGTCATCAAAAAATTGTTTTCCAGTTTTCTTGTAATACATTTGTGATCTCTGAGATAACATAGCCAATTGCCATGACATATCCATTTCATTTAAGTGATCATCGTCAATTTCATTCAAATCATCTTTAAGTAGATGAGCATTGCTAACATCATTGATAAACATTCTAAATGACGATGAAATGAGATCAGAAACCAACTTGGCACAATCATCAACCGATTTGACATAAAACACATTTTGATTTAATAATTCTGGAATCGTAAATCTACAACCTCTTGATGAATTAGTATCACCCGAAACTCCAGACATATTTCCAATAAAAGCAGTAGTTGGAGCTGAACTAAGACTTGGTTTAGCCTTAGCTGTGATACTAGCAGCATTTTCACCATGATACAACTCCGGATTTTGCAATTTAGCCGTTGATTTGTTAGAATTCGTCATTTCCATCTCACGAGCATGAAGTTTACCAGTTAGATCATGAAATGTTAATGTGGAAAATTCTTTATCATGTGTAAGCAACAACACATAATTGGTAATGCTTCCATTATATTCTCTTTTAATTCTTCATCCGTTTTCTCAATCCATACAATCTTCAATTCACTAATTAGATGTGACAATCTTGATACAAGAGCCGTGATGTTTTCATTCTCATAATGCTGGAAATTATCAAACTCCTTGTTTAACACCTTCTTTCGACTTTTCTTGTATTGATCGTTCCGTTCACACCTTGCTGATACGCATCCCACAATTGTTTTAATTTCTTACAAGTACTAAATTTTTGTAACAACTCAGTGGGTAATGCCATCGTAAGATAACCAAAAGCTTTTTGTTCAAGCTCATATAGTCTTATTTCAGCATTATCAAAGGTATGAACTTCTTTGAAATCTCCTTGTTCAGTTAGATGAACATAAAGCTTCTTAATTGGAATCCACAAATCGATATCATTCATGCTTATATAAGCAGAAAATCGTTGCTTCCAATTTTGATAATCTTTCAACTTCAACAACTTGGGAACTTTCTAGCTTGTTCCAATTTCGTTATCAAAGTTCAACATGGTTTGCATTGCATTTTGCATAGCGGCAAAAGCTTAAAACTCCGACATTTTTGAAATATCAAAATCTGATCAGCCGAACCCTATACGAACTCAAAACCCTTAGCCAAACCCTTCCGAACGGAACCTGAACCCAAATGTCTTTATTTGAAAAGGAGCCGAACCCTTCCGAACTGAAAATCTCTTAGCCGAACTCTGTCCGAACTGAACCGAACCTCAACCGAACAGAACCTCTCAAACGAACATGAACGAACTTAGGTGAACAGGAATTCGGACAAGGCAAACACAAGCCGAACCTGAGTTTGGGTGACGGTTATGCCGAACTGAAAGTTCTTCAGGCGAACAGGAACATTTTTCACTCAAAATGCTCGATTTTGAACATATTTGATGAGATTTTCAGAAGTAGATCAGAAAATATAATGAGGAATTATTTAGGAACACATTTTGCACCAAAAATGACTCAAAAATGATTGAAAATTTGCAAAAACTCTCCAAATTTTTTGATAAACGAGACAATTAGTTTCAAAAAGTCCGAAAGTAGCAACCACAGATCAGTAGAGTGAACCAGAAAGCTCTGATACCACTTGAAAGACCGTGAGCATCGAATCGTCTACTCGATCTTGCTATATCGAATATGAATTGTAATTAAACTGATTGTTTTATTGATCAATAAACAATTAAAATCAGTAAACAGTAAGAAAACAGACTTAGAGAAACACCGTGAAAAACACACACTTACACTTGATCTCACACGCTCTGTCTTAACTCTGTTACAAAATACAAAGCCAAACTTTCAATATATACACGACTGGGCGAACCCTGGGCGAACTTCCTGCTCACCTGGATCCGAACTTCAGTTCGGACCCAGTTTGCCTAGCAGCTTGAACTTTGTCCTGAACTTTTCATCGTCTTGTCTCGATAATTCACACGATGCACAAATTATACGTTTACAAGTTTCTCTCTTTAGAACACACACAAAAAGTGTAGAATGACAGAAGTATTAAGCTCTCCTTCTAACACAACCTATTTATAGTAGCAACATATAAGCATGTGTACCAATTGGTACGACGAACCATGGTGCGTACCAATGGTATGCTACCCTTGGTATGTTGACACTTAGACTCACAAACACACGCTAACTTAAATAAAATATACGAGACACTCTATAGCATAGGAATATGCTCTAACAGACTCCCCCTTAACGTGTAGTGTATCTATGCTAACTAAACTTTAGTCTTCAATCTTCAGCATTGCTGCATCTTATCTTCAACTTGAAATTTCTTGTCAGTAATAGAGCTTGCATGGCTGGATCACTCTTGAATAACCTTTGAACTCAAGATCCACTTGTGAAAGATACTACAAAATTCCCCGTTCACCATGCTTGAGTCTTGACACACATAACCTGCAATTTCAGAAGACAGAAACGCGGATTTCTTTTCTTTTAGAAAATTAGTTTAATCTTAGCGCAAAACTTCTCTTCGAGAATCTAAGATATAGATTTGAAATTTGATTTCGTATCACATGTCCATCAGTCAAAAACAAATAAGAAACAAAATCTTTTTGGCTTTTTGAAACTTTACATCAAAACACACCGAAAATCTTTTTGATTTTTCTAAGATTATGTTAAAAAAACACCTAAAATCTTCTCGTATAATATGCTTCATGTTGTGATATGATGTAGATTCCCTTGCTTTAGCAATAGCACTAGTGTTTTCACGAAATATCACGATTGAACTCTGTATACTAAGCACAACACCGAGAACAGCAATGAACTTCTTCATCCAAGCAGCTTCCTTCGCAGCTTCAGGTACTGCAATGTATTCCGACTCTATAGTGGACTGCACCACTACCGCTTTCTTGGAAATCTTCCAAGTTATGGCTCCATTGTTCAGGGTAAAGACATATCCAGTTTTTTTTCGAGAATCATCTCGTTCAGTCTGAAAAGTTGTGTCGGTGTAACATCTTTCACTAAGTTCTTCCTCTGTTCCTCCATATATCATAAACATATCCTTAGTTCTTCTCTGGTACACACAGTAATCCAGTAACTCTCACTAGGATTCTAATGATATCTACTTGTCATAGTCAGAGCGTATGACGCGTTCGGTCTAGTACTTAGCATAGCATACATTATGGAACAAATAGTAGATTCATATGGAATTCTTTTCATATCTTCTATCTGCTTATCCGTCTGGGGAGATTTTTCCTTGTTCAGAATGGTTCCATATGCCATGGGCAAAGACTTTCTCTTGGAATCTTACATCGAGAAGCGTCTTAAGATCTTATCAATATATGTACTTTGGCTTAGTCCAATTAGCTTCTTTAACCTATGTCTATGAATCTTTATTCATTGAAAAGCGCTTTTGCAACCAACTCTTTACTTCTTGAAGTATGGGTATGTTGTTTCCATTGAGCAATATGTCATCCACATATAGGACCAGAAAAGTGATAGAGCTCCCACTTGCCTTCCTGTAAACACATGGTTCATATTCATTTTTTGATAAATCCAAACTCTTTGATCTTTTGATCAAAATGAAGATTCCAGCTTCAAGATGCTTGTTTTAATCCATAAATGGACTTGTTTAGTTTGCATACCTTATCAGGGTTCTTTGGATCTTCAAAACCTTCAGGTTGTTTCATATAGACGTCTTCATTCAGATGTCCATTGAGAAACGTGGTTTGGACATCCATCTGCCATATTTCGTAATCATAGTACGCAGCTATAGCAAGTAGAATCCCGATTGACTTAAGTGTGGCTACAAGCGAGAAAGTTTCCTCATCGTCAACGCCTTGAGTTTGAGTAAACCCTTTTGCTACTAGTCTAGCTTTATAGATCTGTACATTACCATCCATGTTTGTTTTCAGTATATAAAAAAACAAGTATATACGAAAGATAGCAAGCCCATAATCACTTTAATTTACCTTATTTGGGAAGGACGTATTTTTATCTAGAATCGGTATAGAGAATTGAAACACTTATAGTAGTAGAAGGGAAAAAGGATTAAAAAAATTAAAAACCCATTTACTTCCTACTACGCGATAATCAAGTGGAGGTTTAACCAAATCCTTGACTTGGTTGTCATACATGGATTGCATCTCTACGCGCATGGTTTCCAGCCATTTTTCAGATTTAGCATCTGAGATTGCAGCTTTATAGTTCACGGGTTCTTCTTGATCAACTATCAGAATATCGTGCATACCCAGATATCTTTTTGATTCATGACGATCCCGCGTGCTTCTGCGAACATCGTGCTGAATGATGGCAATGGTTTCTGGTTGGGTGGGTCTCAGATTGATCTTGAACTTCGTCAAGGTCAATCTGATTATTTCCTTCCCCTCGTTGAAGGAACTCATCCTTTAAGAATGTTCCTCGACGTTTAATGAAAACTTGATTTTCAGTAGGGTTGTGGAAATAGTAACCAACTTTTTGGGCATATCCGACGAAAGTAACTTTATCGCCGTGAGGATCTAATTTGTTTGAATATTCACTTGAAATGTTTGCATATACCCATAATTTAAGGTAGGATAATTTGGTTCATTCCTTGTGCCATTCGCATATATGTTTTATCTACCTTCTTTGTAGGAGTGAGGTTCACGAGTCGAGTAGCAGTTACAAGAGTAAAACTCCAAAAGGAGTGTGGCAGGCGTGTGCGTCACATCATAATCCAACCATGTCTAACAATGTTCGATTTCTTCTCTCAGACAAACCATTCAACTGTGGTGTTCCTGGTGTGGTGAGATGAGATACAATCCCACAAGACTTGAGGTGTGTGTCGAATTCCTCACTTAGAAATTCGCCACCTCGATATGATAGAAGTGCTTTAATCGTTTTACGAAGCTGGTTTTGTAGTTTATTTTGGTATTCTTCAAACTTTTCAAAAGTTTCATGTTTATATCACATAAGATAGACATACCTGTATGTAAGGAAATGAAAATCTGAGTCAACCGGTTCAAGACGAAGATTTCCGGTTGAAGATATGTTCAAGCAGAAAACACTCAAGCGGAAGACTTGTCAACCGGAAAAGCTCAAGTGGAGAACATTTCTGGGTGAACTCTTTTATCCAACAGTATAAAGAGTTCAACCGGAAAAGTACTGAAAGTTTACTTTTGCAGAAATCAGGCCTGCAACTACTTTTATTCTCCAAAGTCACATCCTAGCCGTCTCCTACTTATAGATAATTGCATTTTGCACATTTCCTCTTATGTATGTTTACTAATGTTCTTTTAGTAAGTTTATTGTTTGACTTTCATGTACGGTTAGATTAGCCCGTATGAGATCAACGGCTGTAGTTGATCTCCTTAGTACTATATATAGTTGTTAGCTAGTTCATTCACAAGTACCAGATTTAGTGCTTACACTTGTAACAGTTTGAACTTGAGTTAATGCAAATAGTACCGCGAAATTTATTATCTTGTGTTCACTAGTTTATGCAATCAATACGATCAAACTACAAGTATGAGTAAAACAAAGCTTAAGTAAAAACAAGTGTGATACAACTTTATTCCGCATGGTTGTGATCCGCAAGTAAAGAGTTCTTGTTTTGATTATTTCTCTGAGTAATCAACGGTCCTACAAGTGGTATCAGAGCTTTGGCTCTCCACTTTGAAGACTTCTAGTACTTCAAAGTTGATACTTTACTTGTTTACTTAAATTTTTACAAGCTTTTTCTGTTTTACAAACTGTTTTTCACAATGACTGACTTAACTCTTGGTTCACTTAATGCTAGCTCTAACAAACCACCAATTTTCACTCCTGATGACTTTGATACTTGGAAACTCAGGATGGAAAGTTTTGTTAGAAGCCTAGACAAACGCATTTGGAACAGGTTGACTGTAGGTCCTTACAATCCAACTGTTCCATCTGCTGATGATGCCCAAGTGCAAATATCAAAACCACTAGACAAATATGTTGAAGCTGATTATGCTGAGCTTGAATATGATCACAAGGCTTACTGGACACTCCAGGCTGCATTATCCAACTCTATACTGGTAGGGTTCAAGGGATATAAGACAGCACACAGCTTGTGGAATGCTCTCAGTGAAATGTATGAAGGGTCTAGTGAGGTTAAGGCAAAACAAAAAGGATGTTTTGAAACAAAGATAAAAGATATGAAAACTTTACTTACAAAACTGGTGAATCTATGACCAACCAGTATCTTAGATTTGTTTCACTTCTTGATGAATTGCAAAAGGTAGAAGTAAAAACTGAACAGGCTGATGCCAACAGAAAGTTCTTGAGATCATTACCTCCAGCTTGGACTGTTTACACAGTCAGCAACAGGGAGTGCAAGGATCTCAAAAAGCTTAAAGAAAGTGAACTCCATGGAATCCTTAGTGTTTATGAAATGGAGCTTAATTTTAAGCAGAACAACTTTCCTTAAGCATCACCACAGTTGCAAAACACTGCTTTGGTTACAACTGATTTTCAAAAGATCTCAAATTCTTCTCAATATCTCTCACCCTCAGTCAGTTTCAATGAGTCACCCAGATGCTCAGAGAGTTCTTCAACACTGTTTGACAACTCTCACTCTGCCTATGTGGCAACTGACTCATCTCAAGGCTTCACACGTGAAGACTTGTAATGCATAGGAGCAGATGATCTAGAAGAAATGGACATTTTAACTCAATTAGTTATGGTTTCTGTAAGGGCCCAAAGATTTTATAAAAGAACTGGAAGAACTTATAAAGGGTCAAAGGGATCATCAATTGGGTTGGATAAATCTAAAGCTAAATGTTATAATTGTCACCAACTTGGCCATTTTGCCAGGGAATGCAAGCAGCCAAGGAGAGATAGACAGAACAATAACAACAATGTCCAACAGAGATCAAACAATGGAAGCAACAACAGCAGCAGTCAACAAAACAACAACAACAGCAACCAGCAGCCAACTCAACCAAAACCACTTGGAAATCAAAATGTGGTGGCAGCTGTAGCTAACCAGACTGAATGCTATGAGTGGGATGACTTTGTCACTGAGTTTGAGCCAATCAACCATGCTTTGATGGCCAAAGAAGATTCAACTGAACAGGTAAATGAAATTCCTGAAAAAGTTTTGGAAAATTTGTGCAGCCCTGCCTGCATAGAACAAGTGTCAAAATACAAGAAACATAACACTGATCTGATTGATGAGGTTTCCAATTTAAATGAGTTAAAGAATTGCTTTAAGAAAACTGAAACTGCTTACATCACTAAAATTGAAAATTTAAACAAAGAATTTGATGTTTTAAAGCAAACTAACTCTATTTTGGAAACACAATTAGAGGATTTGTTGAACAAACTAACTATTTCAAGACAAGAAACAAAAGATGCAAAAGCAGAAAATGATGTTCTTGAAATTAAGTTAAAAGATGCCTTGTTCACCTGTGACAAATTCCAAACAGCTAACAAGAAAGCTGAGAAACTTTGGAATGGGGCAATACATGGGAAAACAGGTATTGGGTACAACAATGTTGAACCACCCAAGGAATACTCACATGTTATTGCTCCAATCCAAGCACTTCAGAAGGAGTGCAGTGTGAGTCTAATTGTTGATAGCACTACATCTTCACCTTCTGAATCAAAATCTGTTGAATCATCATCAAACTGTGAAGTCAAAGATGCTAGCACATCAGCATCTGTTGACCAATCCAAGGTTTTAAAACCAAAAGTTGCTTTTCCACCACCAACTATTTATGAGCCCAAGAACTCAAAAGTTGTAGGTAAACTACCTGAGCAGCCAAAACCCAGTGAAACTGAGAAAATGGGTAAGCTAACTTACCACCAGGTCACAAATGAAGAATCAACCAAAAACACAAACACTTACCAAAGAAAAATGTTTGAATGTGTAATCTGTGGTGAAAAAGGGCACATGGCTGCAATGTGCAAATTCAATCCTTTGAGCAAAGCTCAAAACTTGTTAAAACCCAAAACTGTTTCTACTCAGAAAAGATCTACAGGTAGAATTTCACCTGTAAGAAGTAACACAATGAAGTATTTTGATACTGAGTCAAACAAAGTTTTAATTAGGAACAACAAAAATGGAAGTTTTTCAGTCTTAAAACCGAACAGGGTTCCGGCTGAACTTCAACCGGAAAAATTTTCAACCGGAAGTGAAGTTCAACCAGAAATCTCCAAAACACTTAGATCAGTTACTGCACCTAGACAACGACCCAGGGTTGTTGATACATGGTTCCTGATCGTCATGTGAAGTATCGAGAACAAGACGAAACGTGCAAGTTTAGGTATGGCCGAACCTTGGCCGAACTCCAGGTTCGGAGCTGCCGAAGCTTGGCCGAACCTGAGGTT
>JBCNJP010000017.1:57497399-57516538 GCA_039602395.1 Deinandra increscens subsp. villosa
TATGGGCGGGTTTGGTGATCAACCAAAGGACGTGGACGTATTCGGCCTAGTTATGCATTAGTTACTAAGTTAACACTTATAACGTAACTAACGGATTTGTCTAACGGAAGTAAACCTTGAAATTCTCGGATGTCACAAGTTAAGATTGCAAAAGTATGAAACTCATAAAGTGGCAAAGAAGCTGATTGCAACCGAAAAGGAGTTGGCTGAAGCTCAACAAAAGATTTCTGATCTGAAAGTAGAAGTCATTGATTCAAAACGTCTTTTGAACAATGTTACTAATTCACAATCTTTTACAAGTTTCTTGGTCAAAGATGACAACTTTGAGAAGATGTTCAACAAAACTGTGTCACCACGAGGTAGTCTCAAAGAAGGAATTCATGATTTGAAAGACAAGGTTGAGACTGGTGATTATTCTGAGTTTGTTGGTTATAAATCTGTTGAAGAAAAGAAAGAGAACAAATGCAAGGATGCTGAAAATTCTGAACTTACAAAGGTTATGTCTGGTTCTTCATCTAATGTCAAAGCGAAATCTGCAAGTTTAACAACTGATATTGTTGAAACTATTGTTGATGCTCCCAAGGATATTACCATGATCAAAGCAGAGTTCTCTCGTCTTGCAAAGATCGGGCATAAAACATTTGGTTCAGAAGAGAAGGTTTCTGGAAAACATACAGGTTTGGGATTTCAAAAGAAATAGGTTAAACTTATGTAGTTAATACGGTAAAAAATCGGAATACGGTCGAGGACCGATATACGATATATCGATTATCTCGGTGAAATATCGGTGGGATATCGGTCATTTTAATATATACATTAAATAAATAAAATAAATAAAAAAATATATAATATATATATAATATATAATATTAATTGTAATACGAAATGTAAATTTCCAAAAGGGTCGATATTAATAGAATTATAGAAATACGAAGTACGAAATGTCAACATTCGAAAGGGTTTTCATTTAAAAGTTAAAACACAATCTAAGGATATGTCGTGAAATCTTCGTCTGATTTGCCGGAAAAGCGCTGATGAAGACGGGACTCAGGAGCAAAGAGAGCGAACGAAAGTCGCATTTAGGGCTTGAGAAGTTGAGAGTTAGAGAACGTAAGTGCGTAACACGTAAAATAAAACCCTAAATCCCTAATTTGACTTTTTAGTAAAAAAAAAGAAGAAAAAAATAGGCTGACCGTATTTTTACCGATATATCACCGAATTTTTGTTTTAAAAAAACGGCGATATATCGGCAAAAATGACCGATATTACCGCTACCGATATTTTGGACCGAATTTTTGCACTGATATTTTGGCTATGTCCGATAACCGATATCCCGGTGGGATATCGGCCGTATTAACTGCCCAGGGTTAAAGTGAATGTTTCTAAGGTTCAACAGCAACAACATTTGAAGAAAGTCAATTTAAAGCAAGTAAAGAAAGATGTGTTCAAAGCTGACAAGGTTCAACCGGAGCGATTTTATAAACTCAAAGGCTCAGATGAAATATTCTCTGATATGGAGTTTCCACTTCACTTTGTGGATTCTCAGAAAATAGCTGAGGTTTTTATCAAATCTGCTGATGCTCCAAAGATCAAGAAGAAACAAACTGCTAAGTTTTCTTCTGGAGATTCAAATTATACTCCAAAGAGCCCGACATCCAAATGGGTTCATGATCATTTCGATTCTTTTTATGATCATTTTGGAGATGTTGATGTTTGTGAAGCTTTGCAGATTCCCAAAAGGCGAAATGTAAACAATCACTTGTGTTATAATTGCCGACAAAAAGGGCATATGGCACAAGATTGTCCGGTTTCTGCTGCTTCTACATCGAAAAGAGGAAAGGTTCCAATTGTTGGTAAATATGCCAAACAACGATTCATTGACGAATATGGCAGAGTATTTGATGAATATTCACAACCTACATTTTTCAAAACTCAAGGAAGATTTATTCCTCGTTTTCAAAATGTTCCATATGTAGGTTGTTCGTCACAATCAACTGTGACTGGTTCATCAGATACTGATTTACCAAAACAACAAATCTGGAAACCTAAAGTGGTTTTGAAAGGAAACCAAGATACTGGTCGACCAGAAGTGATTCGCTTTGGGTCATTTATAAACTAACGTGTTTGACCAGTGTGCAGGTACTTTAGAAGACCTATCGGTGATTGAAAAGTTGCTGATGGAAAAGTATTCTGCTGATTTAACTTAAAATTACAAGTGATATCAAATTTCACAACTTGAATTTTTTCAGAAAGCTAAACGTGAAAGGTATCCATGTCGAACGGTCAATTTTCTTTCTTTTATATTTCGTATGTAGTTTAGGGGGAGAAAATTGAAAATACCAAAAATAGTGTCTTTTTGTTTTTGTTAAAATGAAAATCCAAAAATAGAGTTTTCATTTTAAGGGGGAGAAAAATGAAAGATTGAAAAACATTGAAAAACAGAAAATACAAAAACATTGAAAAATGAGAAATTGTATCCGACATAATTAGGAAATGATGGTACACTGGCTTATGTGTCTGACTCGTGGATAAATTAGATGAAAAAGCCATAAGATCCTTGTTCGATATGCTTGGTAGGCTTGGTATTAAATCAGAAAGTATTCAAATGTGATATACATTAAATACTAATGCGTGACCAAGTGGACAACATCTTGATGCATATCTCATGATATATCAAGAAAAGATATGTGAAAAAGAAAATGAGAAATCATTGTGTATACATGTGTTCATTTTGCAAAGATTTAAACTTGTTTGATTTTCTTTATTTTGTCAAACGATCGGACTTTCTTTGCGTATCGAAAGATCGACCTGATTGTTGTTCATTTGACGTTCTGTTTATTTTCTTTGGTGTTTCGTATAACTCATCGGACTTTCTTTGCGTGTACGGGAGTACCGACCTGATTGTTGTTGGGTTATACAATTTCAACTTGGCTTTTATTTTCTTATTTTGATAAATCCAAGGCCTTATCTGCGTATCGAAAGATCGACCTTAAGGTAGACGATTTAAAGTTCTTATTTCTTTTTGCATGGAACACAGTTGACTAAATCATGAGTACAATCGTTATGTGATTAAATCACAAATGAAATCACAAAGTGTGATATAAAAGACAATACATATCTGAGTATGTCTGATAGTGTGTGGTACACTGGTCAAAGTAAATTTAATCAATACTAATAACATATTCAGATGTTATGAGTATGATTGTGCCTGAGTTTAAAATGGACAAATTATACCAGTAATCAACATGACTTATGTGCTGTAGTAATCGAAATTGAAGTGTAGTTCAGCATGTCATGTTCAATATGATCCCAAGTTGTGATCATTCTCGCAAAAGACAAAAATAGTGTCTGATTCTGTATTGCATTTTATGTTTCATATCTGAAAATTACAAAAAGATTTTAGGTGTGTTTTGATATAAATTCTCAAAAGGCCAAAAAGATTTTATTTCTTATTTGTTTTCGACCGATCGACATGTGATACAAAATCAAATTTCAAAACTATATCTTGGATTCTCGAAGAGAAGTTTTGCGCCAAGATTAAATTAAGTTTTCAAAAGAAAAAAGGAAACCGCGTTTCTGTCTTCTGAAATTGCAGGTTATGTGTGTCAAGACTCAAGCATGGTGAAAGGGGGAGTTTGTTATATCTTTCAAAAGTGGATCTTGAAGTTCAAAAATGATTCAAGAGTGATCCAGCCATGCAAGCTCTATATCTGACAAGATTTCAAGTCAAAGATCTGATGCAGCAATGTTGAAGATTGAAGACTGAAGTTTTGTTAGAGAATAGATACACTACACGTTAAGGGGGAGTTTGTTAGAGCATATCTCTATGCTATGATGTGTCTCGTGTATTGTATCTAGATTAGAGTGAGTCTGTGTGTTGTAGTGACAATATCATTGGTGCCGTTCCAAATGGTACGCCGTACCAAATGGTACGCCTGTACCAGATGGTTCACCATTTGGTACGTAGGTTGTTTTGTCACTAACTATATATAGCGTGTGTTAGAATGATAGCAAAACACTTCTGTCATTTCTACACCTTCTGTGTGTGTGTTCTAGAGAGAGAAACTAGAGAGTCTTCATTGTAATCTCAAGTGATTCAATACGAATTCACTTATTTATATCTCGTGTTCATTACATTGATCAAAGCATGCAGTAGTAAGATCGTATCTCAGTTTTACAGATATTAACCACGTGAAAATCTTTTTCGAGTAGCACAATCACGAATCACATGTCCCGTCTTGTTGCAGTAAAAGCAAGCTCTCACATTAGCCAACTTAGGAGATGACATGGATTCTGTTGACATTGTAGAATGTTGAGAAGAATCACTCTCTTGACACTCTAACTTAGAATTCGTTGACAGAAAATCAACTCCAGGTTCACACAAGATATGATTCTCAAGTGGAATCTCCTTTTCTTTGTGCACCTTGATATCCTCCACAATTTCTTCTATGTCAAGCACATCTTGGAGATCATTTCCAACATTCACATTCTCGTCTTTGCTTTCATATCCCAGACCACCATTCTTTTTAGATTATCTGGTACCGACTTAGGTTTCTCATGACCTTATGAAGCAAGTCGAGAAAACTCATCCTTGATGGCATTTAAATCATCTTTATTGGAAAGCAAAGATTCATCAATCACAATCTCCGAAAATTTGTCGAATTTCACTTTTCCTGGATTGCCATCAAAAACCTTTTCCTTATCGAGAAATGTATACCTTGAGTCAAACATTGTTCTCTTGTTAGCATCAAAATTTTCTTCATTTTTCTTCTGTGACTTTGACTTTTTCTTCTTCTCAGAAAAATTATCAGCAAACTTCGAATATGAACTTCTTCCGTTTGTTTCAAAGTATTGATAGAATTTTTCAATAACCACAGGAGGTGGAACATTTTTCAGAATAACACCACCGAAAATCTGTTGAAAATTCTCCTTTTTGCACAAAAAATTTGTGAAAGACGATGAATTATTGAGATTATGCAACTGTCTTTTGAAATCACACACCTCAATCTTCATATCTGCAATTATCTTTTGCGCTTCAGCCAGCTCTTTTAGTGTTGCAATAAGTTCTTATGTTGTTCTATTCAGAGTAAACTTTTCTCTCCTCAACTGATCATGATCATCATATGTTTCTTGAACAACCTTTTCCCATTTCTGTTTATAAATCTCAACATTCTTCTTCGAAAGCTTGTTTTCACGGAGCAATTCAACATTAGCACGGATGAAAATTAGTCTTCCGAAATATCACTTCACATGCACTTGAATTTTCTTTAAAAAAATTTGTTTTTTTTTGTTGTATTATATTTGTGTAATTATTTGTAATTTTTTTTTAAAATTTTCTTGATGTATGAAAACCTAGAGAAACAAAATGTTTATAGTTTTGTTTTTTTTAAAGAAAAGAAACAAGCAACGGAAAAATAACATGATAAAAATAAAAATAAACACGAACGAAAATATGTTTGTTAACCGATTCGACAAATGCAAAACAAATTTGCTTTCACAAATCAATCCAACGAAAAGTATTTTTTTTTTCAATGTGTTGTTTAAAACTTGTGCATTTTTTTTTAAAAATTGGTTTTGTTTGTAAAATTTGGTTATTTAAGACTTGTGAAATTCTTTAAAGGATAAAACCTTGTTTAAAAAAACTTTGAAACTTTGAGGCTAAAATGAAAATTGGCATAAAAAACAAAATAGTCGTATTTATTCCTCCTTCCCGTTTTTCCTATTTCTGGCGAAGAAGAGAAAAATCCGGCGAGTTTTTCCTGTCAAATACCACAAACTTTAACCGGACATATCTTGATCAATTCTTAACCAAAATTCAATCCGATACTTGATTTGAATTCGTATCGACGAGACGAATCAAACTAGTACCATTGTTATGTGGCTTTGATGAGCTTAAAACATCGAACGAAGAACTCCAGTGAACGAACTTTTTTTGACAAAACTTAAATTGATTCTTTCCGCTGGTTGCAATCGCTTCCTATGATCAAACCGAACGTGTAGGTATCAAAATTACGTGAAATAGTGTAGTATTTATAAATTCACCATTGAAGAAGATCATGAAAACGTGAAGCTTCTGTGAAAACGCGAATCAGATCAAATCTCAACCAAAATGATTTCCGTAACTTGTAGTAGATTCGTGATAACCTTTAGAAACTTCCTGAATCAATTTGAAATACCAAAACACAGTAACTTGTTCCAATTTTGTGAAAAAAATCCCAAAGTTTGACCTTTAAAAGTCAAACTTGATGAATCTTAGCCAAATAACACGAGTTGGATCCAGAAAATGGTGTAGAATCACGGACTTGATGCTCTGATACCAATTGAAAAGTCGAATAGCCCCGATCTAGTGATTTGTACACAAAATTTGGACCGAAAGATCATCGAAAACTAAGAACACGAAGAACACGAATCGTGTAAATAAAACCTGATTTATAGCATAGATTTGATCCAGATTAGATATGATTGACTCAAGAACAAACTAGAATCTGAAAAGCAAGAGCAAAACCTCCTCCCTGTGAATTGCTCTCAGAAAAAAAAAACGGTGATGGCGAAGTCGGTTGCTTTCGAATCCAAACAGAAACATTTGTATGAATCGAGGTTCGGATGCACTTGGTGGCACTCTCATTTCCCTCATCTATCACTAAATGACACTAACTACCCTCTAACTTTGATTTAACTATTCTAACTATACCAACTAACAACGCTAACTGAATACATACACGTCATACATATTTTGCACTAACAGCTCCCATCTCGGTCCATGTCTTCTCATGATTTTTTCTAGTATAGATAATGAAAGCAAAACATATCTAGATCACATTCTGAAATTGTAACGCCCGCTCCATGTAATCAGGATGAAACAATATTCGGATGTGATACAATTCATCGATATCGACCATTGACAAGTTTATTAGCCACATCAGTTCAAAAATCCGAACAACCTTGTTCTCTTCTTCAACTATAATCACAGCTTCTCCTGTTTTCATATCATAATACCACCAGCGCAGATTCTTGATAAAGTCTAATTCCATCTTCTTTCAATGGTATTTTCTTCATCAATCGAGGTTTCCTTTTAAATTTCAGAACAATCAAAGCTTTACCAGTTATCGGATGTTTCTTAGTTGGATGTTGTCCTCTCTTCGGTTTTTATAGCCTCAGAAATTTCAACATAGTTAGACTTCTCGATCCAACAACTTCTTGAAATGAGTACCCTTCCACCAATCACTATAATTCATGAATGGCTTCTGGTCAACTCTCTAACATCCCATACTAGTAACGTGTCAAAATCAGAGCATGCTTCAAATACTGAATCCCAAACTTTCATTTGATTCCATAACAATCAAGCTCTTTATCATACATCCAGCTAATGATTTCACATGATGTCCGACCCTTGAACCTAACATGTCTTCGTTGTGTGATCAGTTTTGGAGGAGGAACATAGTTAGCATGAAAGGTTTTCATGTAATCATCATAGTCTTTTCTCTATTTCTGTTCCTTGGCCTCTTTGACAATAGGATCATCTGGCATCTCAGCCTCTTTTCTTTTTAATTTACCTCAGCTTCATAGCCTTTCTCTTTAGTAAAAACTCAAACTCATCATCATCAGGATTGTTGTTGAAATTCGAGTACAAATCTGCATACTCTTCTTCAGTTATATCTACAACCTCGACTTCGTCAAATATATCGTTTGAATCTGAAGTCTCTGATGATTCGTATGTCTAAGGCTTAGCTTCAGCAGCTTTCTTCATCTTCTCGTCATTGAGATCAAACATGGCTTGTATTTGTTCTCGGGTAAGTTCACAGACAAGTTCCCCGTCTTCTAATATAGTGCCAATCTCATTAATGTCTCTGATAGCTTGATTTGACGGGACGGAAGATATCGGCTTCACATTTCTCGGATCCGACTCCCCCCTAGATGCTGAGGTACTAGCACCCGAACCAGATGTTCATGTTGGGTCTGAACCTCCACCAGTTTCACCTTCAGGATCATCATTATCCGGATTATCATTTAAGTATCATAGCACATCATCCTTGCATCCCAACAACCTCTGAGCAGCAAATTTACTAAGCAGAAATTAGATCTGCTCATTCATCTATGATAATTGTGCTTCTTGGGAAGAACTTGCCATTTTTAGCTTCATGATCTCTTGAGTCTTTTCCTCATTCCCACTTCTCATTTGTTAATAATCTCTTGTCAATTCAACTATTTGTTTTGATTGAGTGTCATCTTTGTAAATACATGGAGTGATGGATCGTTTGCTAATCAAGTGATAATGAGATGAAAGGAAATCGAAAGTAAATACAAATGAGAATTTGTATTGATATGTTTGAGAGAATACACACGAGAACACACACAGAAATGAGATAGATGACCAGAAGTTATAATGCTCTTTACATAAGTTACCTATTTATAGGTAACACTAACTAAACTGCGGACCACCTCCGTACCATATGGTACGGGCGTACCATTTGGTACGCTAAACCAACTGGTACGCTGCTTTCTTAGACTAACACAAAATCTCTTACAAAGATACAATACACGAGACAAATCGTAGCATAAGAATATGCTCTAACAAACTCCCCCTTAACATGTAATGTATCTATTCTAACCAAATCTCTAGTCTTCAATCTTCAACATTACTGCATCCGATCTTCAACTTGAAATCTTGTCAGAAATAGAGCTTGCATGGCAGAATCGTTCTTGAATAATCTTTGAACTTCAAGATTCATTTGAGAAGAATATACCAAACTCCCTCTCTCACCATGCTCGAGTCTTGACACACAGCACCTGCAACTTTAGAAGAAAAAAGTGCGGTTTTTTTTTCGAAATACCAACATTAATTTAATCTTGGCGCAAAACTTCTCTTTGAGAATCCAAGATATTGATTTTGAACTTTTGAATTTGTATCAAGTGTCGATCGATCGAAAACAAATAAGAAATAAAATCTTTTTGGCTTTTAGAAACTTTCTATCAAACACACCTAAATTTTGTTTTGATTTTTCAAAGTTATATTAAAACACACCGAATTTTTTTTTTAATATTTCCGAAATGAGAATATAAATGCAATACTGAATTAAACTCTATTTTTGGTATTTTGCGAGAAAGATCACGACGCGAGATCACATCAGACATAACGCATCTAGCACATTTCAATTTCAGTCTTAATCAGCATGCAAGACAAGATAATCACAAATACAACCTTTATGTTTATTTCAGCATGCACCAATCATTTTCTATCGTTTTCAGATATGCTTAAGGTAATTTTTATCATGCACTGATAACTCGGCCTCCACTCTATCAGAAATACTAGCAAATCATCATATTTATATTTTGTTTTTCTTTTTCTTAGAGATTTAATCATTCTTGATGAATCATGCAAAATTAAAGCAGAACCTCAAATACCTAGCAATCAGGTCGATCTTGTGGACACACAGAGAAAGCCCAAGTCTTTGAGAAAATAAGAAAGCAAAACAAGTTGAAGTTGTATAATCCAACAACAATCAGGTCGATACTTCCGTATACGTAGAGAAAGTCCGATGGATTATACGAAACACCAAAGAAAATAAAGCAGAACGTCAAACAAACAATAATCAGGTAGATCTTTCGATGCGCAGAGAAAGTCCGATCGTTTGACAAACTAAAGAAAATCAGACAAGTTTAAATCTTTCAAAATGAAAACATGCATTCATCAGAATATCTCTTTATTCTATTTTTGGAATCATCACACAACATTCATCAAGAAGCAAATAACCAAAGATTATCAGGCAAGCTTTATGTTTATATCTTACTCGTAGATATCAGACTAGTCATGCACATTCACAGATTACGCAAGTACCTACAGCCTTTAGACTTAATCTATCCATGGCAGATAACATATATGCTGATGTACCATCATTTCTCGCTTTTGTCGGATCAATTTCTCAATTTTTCATCATTTTTTTTATATTTCCAATTTCTCCCCCTAAAATTACGTACAACTATGAATTCTAAAAATACGGATGAGAAAGAAAAATTGATCGACCAACACTAACACTTTGCAGTGTTAGTTTTGAAAAACACATTGTTATCAAAAATTTCTTTTGAAAGACTTTTTGAGAATGATAAGTCATTAAAACGCTAAATTATGCAAGTTCTTCACTACCAGCAACACACGCATGATAGGTCTTCTTGAAGAAACCTACAGACACCAGATAAAACATTAGTGGTTTTGGGATCGGCCCGAATCAACAGCCTCGGGTCGCCCGGTGTTTTCAACATAGTCTTTGGTAGCCATAGAAACAACTCGTGGTTTCCATATCAGTGGCGATTGAAAACTTTTCAATGAACCCACAAAATTATCAACTTGCGTCTTTGCCCAAGACGGCTTACTGGTTGATTTGTAGATCGATGGTTATGGATCATCAAAAATCTGACCTTGGGCATTCGTAGGACATTGAGCAGCAAGATGCCCTGGTTTACGACATGCATACATTTTCTGTGAAAAACATTAAGGGAACTGCTACCCAGATTCATGTCGAAAATTTGTTTGGTATCATAAAATGCTTTAGTTTTCTATTTCTCTGTTGATTGAACACAACATGATAATCAAAAGAAGTTTCAGAACCAAAAGAATCATAAAAACCATCAGAAGAATCATACCTTGGAGGTGAACTTCGAGGAGAATGACAAGAACCATTTAAAGAACCTCCAGAATAGTAATGATCATTCTTTGATGTGAAAACATTCTGTTTCTGCTGTTTGGAATTGTTCTTTTGATTTGAACTAGTAACTTTCTTTACTTTTTGTGTTCGAGGAACTGATTCTTCCTTCACAACATAACCAAGACCTTTATGATTGTACCCCTGAACTTTTGAAGAATTTGAAGAAGACTCTGGAGCTTTTCTTCCTTTAGCTTCGCGGGTAAATTGAGCTTTAATATCGCTTAATTTGTTAGCCTGAATCAAAGCTTTTTCTGCTTCATGAGCAGATGAAGAACCAACTTTTGCACAAATCTGTTCCTCTTCCAAAACTTTTAAAGTGGAAACAAACTTTGGAGCTTCACCCAATTTCTTCTCCTTTTTCTTAAATTTGTTTTTCTTCTTGGGTGCCGAAGTTGCAAATTTAGAATACTCGTGCAATTCAGCTCTTGGATCAAAAGACACAGATGGAGGATTTAATATAACCACCGGAGCTGGAACAGAATGTAAGTCCTCTTCTTTCATGCGTTCGTCACTCTTCTCCTGATTGTAAATGTAATTCAATAACGTAGGAGACATAACTGAATTCTTCACTTGTTTTTGAAGAGGGAGAATTTCAATTTTCAACTCAGACATCTTAACTTGAGCATCCAACAATTCTTTCTGAGTTCCAATATATTGATCTGATAACTCATTGTATTCAGACTTCATTTGCCTTTTTGTATCACACAACTCCATTAACTCAGCATGAACTTTCTCCCACTTCTTTGTGTAATACGCAACATCTTTTGTTAAAATTTCATTCTTCTCACGAAACTGAACATTTGCATCTCGAAGCTTTGAAAGTTCTTCTTGAAGCTCTAAAATTTTATCTGCAGCTTCAACAGCAATTGCATTTGCTTTTTCATACTTTTGTTGGACAGAATAACTTTTTTCGAATAGATTCTCAAAATCTTGAACCGCATCAAGATGAGCAACCTTTTCTTTCTCATATTCAGCTACCCATTTATCCTTTTCTTTCATCAACTCTGAATTGACGTTTTCTAAATCAGCACATCATTGTTATGAACATTCGAAAGTAACTTTCACAACTTTGAGTTCTTCGGTCATCAAACTATTATCCTTGAACAAAAATTCAAATTTATCATTGGCAACAACACAAGCTTCACACTTCTCTTTGAGCTCTTTGGTAACTTCTGCAGGAACTTCGTCCACTACTGTTTCACATAAACTTGTTTCTGAATCAGAATCAGTTACTTCCTTATGTACAACTTCAGCTAGAAGTACAGATTCATCAGGATACAATTTAACATACTGTTTTAGATGAGGATTATACACCATAGCAGGTGATGTTTTGTAAATAGACTCTGTAGCAGAATCAGATCTAGAAGTAGCATTTAATGCCATCTGATTCTGTCTCTCTTCTAGAATTTCAAGATCCTTTTCCCAATCATATCCTTCAACCGTTTGTGAAATCAAGGCTTGTGAGTTTGAATTGTTTGTTGAAGACGAGGATGTAGATGTAGAGACTTTTGAATTCTTACATTCACGAGCAAAATGTCCAACCTGTGAACATTTGAAACATCTAACTTTGGATTTATCCAATCCAAGTTTTCCTCCTGGAAGAAAAGATTGTTTTCCATGCTTCTTCATGTATCTCCTACCTCTTTCAACAGTCATAGCAAATTGCCAATGTAAATCTAACTCATTCAAATGATCACCGTCCAACTGACCTAAGTCATTTGTAAGCAAATCAGCTTCTCCAATTTTCCCATAAATTGAACCACTAGACGATGAGATAAATGTAGATAGCAATGAAGCTAAATCCTCAGATGCCTTGTCAGGAAATGTAGGCTTCGGTGATTGATTTGGACTTGTAGAAGTACAACCTGGAGAATGACCATAAGTCTCAGATTTTCCAGCAAGAAATGCAGTAGTAGGACCTTCACTGAAAATGTCTGACTTTTTAGCACTTATGGTAGAATCATTCTCACCATGATATGCAGCTGGATTCTGTACTTGTGCATGCATGGATTTGTTCACATTCAACTCCATTTCTCTTGCTTGTATCTGCTCAATCAAATTATTGAATGACACTCCTGAATATTCTTTATCATGAGTAATCATCATTACATAGTTTTCCAATATTTCATGTAATGCCTCTAGTAACTTCTCTTTCAAATCAGCTTCTTCCTTTTTTATAAGCTTTGAAATATTTTCACTTGGATAATGCTTGAAATTGTCGAACTCTTTCTTTAAAACCTTTTGTTTACTTTTCTTGAATTGATCGTTACCCTCACACCGTTTCTGAATTGCATCCCACAATTCTTTTGCAGAAGTATAAGAAGAAAATTGATGTAATAAGTATGAAGGTAATGCCATCGTTAAAGTTCCGTAAGCTTTTTGTTCAGCTTGAAATGCCTTCTTTTGTTCACTAGTGAGACCTTGTTGCAAAATTGGCCTTCCATTTGTCCCTGTTGGATATTCATATTGATTATTATAAGATAACCAAAAATCAACATCAGTAGCGCCAACATATGCACTGAATTGCTTCACCCAACTATAATAATCTTCCAATCTGAGCAACTTAGGAACTTTCTGGCTTGTTCCTATTTCATTATCAAAGTTAATGATAGCTTGCATCGTGTTTTGAATCACGGAAAACGCTTGATAATCGCTCATTTTGAAATTACAATACCAAACGCAAACACTTCAACCTGAAAAACGGACGTCTTCCAACCGGATTTTGGGGGTCAAACCAGAGGGACTGACTGTTAAGTTAGTAAACGTCTAGATCTCATTGAGACGAACGTTTTGGCTGGTATTAGCTCCCGTAACTCTTAACGGTTCTCAAGTTACGTCAGTTTTTGTGAAGACTACTTTTCTGCTAGCGTACCAAAAACAATCTCAACGGACCAAATTTGTTCTCAACGAACCAGTTCCGGACAAAATTAACCAACCGGACCAGATTTGTACTTGCGGACCAATTCCGGACCAAATTAACCAGCAGACCAGAGGCGGACCAGATATCCTCAACGGACCAAATGGTACGGCGCACCAGAAAATAACCGCCACGGACCAACTTTGAAGATTGCCTAACGGACCAAATTCGGCGGACCAGATTCTCGATGAAGATTTCCTGGCGGACCAGCAGCAGACCAACTGTTCTTGGAGCGGACCAGACGCGTACCACGCTGAATTCGACGAATTTTGACAATTTGGACTGGAATTTTCTTCAGAAAGGTGCGAAAACTCACTAGGAACACTCAGAAATCATTTTTTACCTCGGAAACACTCGGATTTGAGAAAATTTGATGAAAAACTTCTCAAAACCCACTTTCTCTCTCTAGAAACCTCAAAACTCACAGAATTTGATCAGCAAATGGAACCAGATAGCTCTGATACCACTTGTAAATACATGGAGCGATGGATCGTTTACTAATCAAGTGCTAATGAGATGAAACGAAATCGAAAGTAAATACAAATGAGAATTTGTATTGATATGTTTGAGAGAATACACACAGAAACACACACACAGAAATGAGATAGATGACCAGAAGTTATAAAGCTCTTTACATAAGTTACCTATTTATAGGTAACACTAACTAAACTGCGGACCACCTCCGTACCATATGGTACGGGCGTACCATTTGGTACGCTGAACCAACTGGTACGCTGCTTTCTTAGACTCACACAAAAGCTCTTACAAAGATACAATACACGAGACAAATAGTAGCATAAGAATATGCTCTAACAATCTTTGGCTTTTAGCTCATCAATCACCTTTGTCTTCTCTTCATCCTTAGCTTTTAACTCAGCTATTTGAGCCGGAAATAAGTGAGAACGTTGTTGAAGATATCAAACTGTGAATAAGATATTCCACTCGAAGATACATTGATATTGACATATGCAAAACCTGGAGTTGTAGTAGTTGAAGAAACCAGAACAGATGTAGTTCCCAGTGTCTGATTTACATATTGAGCACCAACACTTGCTGAAGGTGTTGTGCTTGTCGATACAGAACTTGATCCAAGATACCTCCTCACTACACTTGATAGATTTAACAATGAAATTACTGTCTCCACTGTAACAGATGATGCAATTGGAATAACTGGTGTAGAGTTCAACGAAGGTGGAGTCAGGATTGGACCTCCAGATGAAGACCCACTGCTGGTACATCTTTGTAATATTTCTGTACGTTTCAACATTTTTGGACGCGATTGACCACCAGTGGCAATCTTCCTCTTTGTTGGTTTCTGTGTAGATGAGGATGTAACCGGTTGTTTACCCTTGCCCTTTCCAACATCGGTAGCAGGTTTATAATATTCATTATGATAAGATGGAGCTTCTTCTTCATATACACGACCAATATAACGATCATTACTCTTGTTCAACCTAGTTCTGTAAGCAAGATGTTCCTTACTCCCCTTTTTAACCGGTATCTCTTGAGCTCCTAGAAATGAACGCTATAGCATTATTGGTGTCAGAATTATCTTCAAAATTCACATCCATATCATCATCATATTGTTCATCATCACTTTCATCTTCATCAAATCAGGGAATTTACCGCAATTGGTTCATATACATTCACACTTATTTGAACTTCAGGTGCTGAAACAACAGGTTCAGTTGCAACAGGTTCAGTAACTACAGGCTCAGTTATGACCGGGGGTGTCTGTCGTCTCTGTTGTCGTTGTGGCTAACGTTGTTGCTGTTGTTGTTGGCATCTTTCTTCCAACCAAGAATAACCAGTTCTTCATCGGAACTACCCTCCTCATGACGTGGTGCACCATTGGCTGGAGCTACATAATCGGCTTTTGCCAAGTGACCAATCAATATATTCATTTGAGGATGCTCATCTGGCTTCTTTTTCTGATAAATGGTCAGTTTACCCACACTTGCTTCACTCATGTGCTTTGAGACCATCTTCTAGCTTTCAGTCTTGACTAGTTGTGGATACAAAGCATTCAAGATCATTTGAGTAAATCTTAGATATACGAATGCCCTCTTATGTCTAACCTCTAGATTGTCTCTCATATAGTGAAATATCAAACCTGGAAAGTTGTAAGGACGGTTGAGAATCAAGGCAGTCATCATAGACAGCATCATCTCATCATGTCCTGAGATTCTGTTCCCCATGCAATGTAGTAAGACATGGATCAAGTACTTTTACGGGACGCAGAACTTTGATTTCGACACCTAATACTTATTTGGATCTTCAACATACCAAATTCTCTTCAGAAATGCCACAATATCAGCTTTATCAAATTCCAGTGGAGCAATTCAAATCATCACCATCAAACTTTAATAATCGTCTGACATCAGCTTCAGTAAACTCAACAGTTGTATTCTGAACTATGCCAGGGATACGTATAGGATCATCGGTGATTGTTCGAGCAGTTGTCCAAAACTCAGTGAAGATATCAAGATAAGGATCACAATCTTCAGTAATTGCAAAATGTATCCTCGATCGTCTCAGAAAATCAAAGATTCCACCAAACTTTGCTGCTTTCGATCAGCTGACTCCAAGATAAACACAGAGATTGTGTCTATCACCGACTTTCAAATCGATCGCCATTTCTGAAAACACATAAAACGAAATATTCATTAAATTCAATGTGATAATAAAAAACGTTCACCAAAATCGCTAATTATTATCCATTTGCGTAAACGATTAACTTTTTGTCAAAAATTAGGTTCACACGAAGTGGATCCGAACTGAAAGTTTTTACACGAACTGGTGCGAATTGGATCCGAAGTGGTTCCGAACTGAGTCAAACAACAACAACTTGGTCAACACACGAAGTTGACTTGGTTAACGTCTGAAGTGGACGGTCAACGTTTGAAGTGGACCGAACTGGAACAAATTTACACGAAGTGGGATCCGAAGTCTCACTTCGTGTCAAGAACACCCACTTCGGGTCTGTAACGAAACCGAAGGGTTTCTTCAATAAAAAACGGATGATCGAGTCGTCTTTTGAAAAAATCTTGTAACCATAGACTTGTCTGATCAATATGATCACAATGGTACAAGTTTTAACTTCTGAAATTCACTCTAAGTGTTCGAAAAATTTGAACTTTAAAAAACTTGGAATCCAACACGTTTTTGACCAAATTAACACGACTAAATGGATGAGAATTGAAACAAAACACACCCTCAAACTCATAAACCTATTACCCACCTGTTTTCAGCACAAATCGAACCAAAACACGGTAAAACGAAGATTTTTGGTCAAGGGACGAAGTAGTTCGGCTAGGGTTTACACGAAGTGAAGCGAAGTGGTTTAGAGAATAGTGAATCTGTATTGGAGCTTCGGCCTTTTATAACCTTCTCACTTCGCTTACCCGAAGTGAGACTTCGTGTCACTGCGAAGTGACCCTAACTCAGACTTTGGACCATGCTTCGTTTCACTTTGGATCAAACCGAACTCACACGAAGTAGCACTTCTGATCATCCGAAGTCACACTTTGGTCTTCCAAAATTTACACTTTTAACCCTGAATTTTGTATATTCACAGAACTGATCCAAAAGTTTAAAATTTTAACAATTTCTTAACAAAATTTTGATAATTTATGATGAGCTTGATGATTTTCAAGGCCATTTGGTTTTACCGGGGCCTATTTTTGATAAAATTCATCATCGGTTGATCAAAAATAAAATCAGACACAAAATCTTTTTGGTTTTGATAAAATTTTCAAACAAACCGAAAATCTTTTTGAATTTTCACAAGATTATGCTAAAAAATGCCTAAAATCTTTTTGGATTTTCAGAAATGAACAATAAACCAAACTGAAATGAAATACAAATAACTTAAACTTTTTGTGAGAAAGTTATAGACCTGAGATCATATCAGACAATACGCATTAGACACGATTCAATTTCAAAATTAATCAGCATGCAAGTCAAGTCGACCGAGAATATAACTTTTCAGTTTATTTCAACTTCAGCAAATCAATTTTTATAGCTTTCTAATATATTATCGGTAATATTATCAAGCATAGATAATTTGAAAACCCACACAATCAGGAATACTGGAAACATGACTTATTCATATTTTTGTATCTTTATACAGAATCTAATTTTCAATAGAGATTTATCGTTCATGGTGTTTCATGCAAAAATAATACAGAACCCTAAACAACAACAATCAGGTCGGTCTTGTGAGCATGCAGAGAAAGTTCGATTGCTTTGGAAAATAAGAAATGGAAAATAAAGTAGAAATTGTATGAGCCAACAACAATCAGGTCGCTACTTCCGTACACGCAAAGAGGGTCCGATGCATTATACGAAACACCAAAGAAAATAATGCAGAACATCAAGTGAACACGAATCAAAACGATCTTTCGATACGCAGAGAAAGGCCGATCACTTGAGAAAATAAAGAAAATCAAACAAGTTTAAATCTTTGCAAAATGAAAACATGCGTACAACAGAACATCTCTTATTCTATTTTTGCTGTTTTCAGTTTTTATAATTGCCAAAGTCACACAGTATCCTTCATTAGGGGTGTTCATAAATAACCGAAATCCGAATAAACTGACAAACCGAACCATATTCATATCCGAATAAACCAATCCGAATTGTGAATTCGGTTTACGGTTCGGTTTTCAACCGTATCCGAATTGTGAATTCGGTTTACGGTTCGGATATGGTTTTGTGTTTTGTTTTTATTCGGTTTATTCGGTTTATTTGGTTATCCGTTTAATACCAAATAAGATTTATATATATATATATATATATGTATATGTATGTATATTTATTTATTTATAAACCCATATATGATAATGATATATCCATGTTTTTTTAATATATCATATATCCATCGTTTTTTCCCATATACTTGTTTTTATTTCTTGTAGAAATGAGAGGGATAACAGTTGATGTCGATTGAAGAAACTTCTTGATGTTTGTTTTTGTTCACTTCATGTGTTGGAAGACTATTTTCCATGAAAACTTTGAAGTTTTTTTGTTTACTCTATCGGTATGTAGGTATTTTGGCTGTAAGTTTTTTGTTTGTGGGTATTTGGGTTGTAGGTATTTTGGTTGTTGGTATTTTCGTTGTAGGTATTTTGGTTGTTGGTATTTTCGTTGTAGGTATTGGGTTGGGGGTAGTTTGGTTGTAGGTATTTAGTTGGAAGTATTTTGGTTGTATATCGGATTATGGTCTTAACTCTTAAACTCTAAGGATATGTTAAAGATGTTTGTTTCTTTGTTTATTTTTTTTATTAGTAAAAAATATGCAAAATATGTTATTTGTTGAATACGGTTTAAACGATTTGAATACGATTTATTCGGTTTTCAACCGAAACCGAATCATATTGAATTTGGTTTATTCGATTCGGTTTGTAAAATTTTCAATACGGTTTGGTTTGGTTATGGTTATCATAAAAAAAAACTTCAAACCGAATAAACCGAATCAAATAAACCGAATAAACCGTTAACCGAACCATTGAACACCCCTA
>JBCNJP010000017.1:57517038-57572969 GCA_039602395.1 Deinandra increscens subsp. villosa
CTGTGTATTGCTTGAACGAAACTATCGAGCGAAACAACCATAGACCTTGTCCCTGAACGAAAGTTCAAACCAGTTTCGAGCAAAGCTATGCTAGCGAAACTGTGTCATCAGTTTCGAGCGAAACTAGCTAGCGAAACTATGTCATCGGGTATTACTCAGCGAAAGTGCTGCCCGTGCACATAACGAAACTGTGTAGCGAAACTGTACCAGACCAAAACCCAAACTTGTGCAACTTATTTGAATGTTATGCCATGACTTACATGATGATGCAATAAGGAAACATGCTTTGATTTCTGAGTTATGTGAACCCTCGTTTATGATCAACCATCGGTGTCGTGTGTCGGTATGTCGTGTCATAGTTCTAACGTGCTATGTTATGGGCCATAGTGACGTAAGTTAAAGATTAGACACAAAACTAATACTTATGACCTAAACGTGTTCTTAGGTCTTCGTTAAGCAAACAATACTTGGATTACTTAGCAAGTGTAGCAGTGCAACCAAAGGTGAGTGTCACTAACCCATTTACCGTGAACCCGTTTGGGTCACACTGAATAACTTAATGAAAAACAATGCTGACAACCTTATGAGTGCTATGCACCTCTCTGATGAACTTGAAAACTTAGGAGTGCTGGGCACCCACTTGATGAACTTGAAGCGTTTTATGGGAGACACTTGTGAAATACTTAAACAACTAATTCTAAAACGAAACTGAAAATGTTTTCGGGATTCATGAGAACCCAAAGTAAACCGTTTTAATATGGCTAGTGTACGTTAAAGTCAAAACCACATGATATCACATGTTTTCTAAGGATTGCCTTATAACTGAAAAAGTCCTCAACTTAATTGTACCATTAATTGTAAAGCGAGGGGATGTTGGGTAGATCTACTGGAGTTTGACAAACTCCGCCTCGTGACACGGGAAGTGCACGGAGGTACAATATCAGCCTATCTGACCGTGATCCCGAGAGGACACGGGGGAGGCAAAGCCGCGATGACGTAGGTCCGCAAAACAAAATAGATGATGGCGATGCCACTACGAAAATTATCAGTCAGCTTTGGTACAAACTTCCTTAGTGCATGGAACAACGGATTAGCTACCCGCGATATCGGTTGAGCACTTTAACTATATAAAACTAGTACATACCCGATAACGTATGTTACGGACATTTCTTTTACTAAACCACAATACCATGACATCACTAAGCATTGCTTTTGACAAATAAATATTTCATAAGTATATGTTGACACGATTATGATTATTAGACCGGGCCACTGCATGACAAGCCCACCGTGAACTCACCAACCGTTAGGTTGACACTTGCGTGGTTTAAGCTTTTGCAGATCGCTGAGGAGTATCGGGAGTGGGTTGGCATGGCACACGAAGACATTTTTCTTTTATTTAAATTAAGTTGGGAATTTTAAAACAATGATTTGTAAAGCACGTGGTTAGTGCTAAGACAATATTTTCCACTGCGTAATTTGAGACTTATTTATGACATATATTTGGACTAACTCTGATTCGTTTAGTATATGTAACTAATGGCTGTGGTCCTGGTTTGCTCGCACCCCTTAACGGTATAAACTCCATTAGTGGTTATTTGGGGGTGTGACAGAGTCGTCTTTTGAAAAAATCTTGTAACCATAGACTTGTCTGATCAATATGATCACAATGGTACAAGTTTTAACTTCTGAAATTCACTCTAAGTGTTCGAAAAATTTAAATTTAAAAAACTTGGAATCCAACACGTTTTTGACCAAATTAACACGACTAAATGGATGAGAATTGAAACAAAACACACCCTCAAACTCATAAACCTATTACCCACCTGTTTTCAGCACAAATCGAACCAAAACACGGTAAAACGAAGATTTTTGGTCAAGGGACGAAGTAGTTCGGCTAGGGTTTACACGAAGTGAAGCGAAGTGGTTTAGAGAATAGTGAATCTGTATTGGAGCTTCGGCCTTTTATAACCTTCTCACTTCGCTTACCCGAAGTGAGACTTCGTTTCACTGCGAAGTGACCCTAACTCAGACTTTGGACCATGCTTCGTTTCACTTTGGATCAAACCGAACTCACACGAAGTAGCACTTCTGATCATCCGAAATCACACTTTGGTCTTCCAAAATTTACACTTTTAACCCTGAATTTTGTATATTCATAGAATTGATCCAAAAGTTTAAAATTTTAACAATTTCTTAACAAAATTTTGATAATTTATGATGAGCTTGATGATTTTCAAGGCCATTTGGTTTTACCGGGCCTATTTTTGATAAAATTCATCATCGGTTGATCAAAAATAAAATCAGACACAAAATCTTTTTGGTTTTGATAAAATTTTCAAACAAACCGAAAATCTTTTTGAATTTTCACAAGATTATGCTAAAAAATGCCTAAAATCTTTTTGGATTTTCAGAAATGAACAATAAACCAAACTGAAATGAAATACAAATAACTTAAACTTTTTGTGAGAAAGTTATAGACCTGAGATCATATCAGACAATACGCATTAGACACGCTTCAATTTCAAAATTAATCAGCATGCAAGTCAAGTCGACCGAGAATATAACTTTTCAGTTTATTTCAACTTCAGCAAATCAATTTTTATAGCTTTCTAATATATTATCGGTAATATTATCAAGCATAGATAATTTGAAAACCCACACAATTAGGAATACTGGAAACATGACTTATTCATATTTTTGTATCTTTATACAGAATCTAATTTTCAATAGAGATTTATCGTTCATGGTGTTTCATGCAAAAATAATGCAGAACCCTAAACAACAACAATCAGGTCGGCCTTGTGAGCATGCAGAGAAAGTTCGATTGCTTAGGAAAATAAGAAATGGAAAATAAAGTAGAAATTGTATGAGCCAACAACAATCAGGTCGCTACTTCCGTACACGCAAAGAGGGTCCGATGCATTATACGAAACACCAAAGAAAATAATGCAGAACATCAAGTGAACACGAATCAAAACGATCTTTCGATACGCAGAGAAAGGCCGATCACTTGAGAAAATAAAGAAAATCAAACAAGTTTAAATCTTTGCAAAATGAAAACATGCGTACAACAGAACATCTCTTATTCTATTTTTGCTGTTTTCAGATTTTATAATTGCCAAAGTCACACAGTATCCTTCATGATGTTACATCACAATTATCAATCAAGCGTTATATTGATATCATACTAGCATATATCAGATTTGCCTTAGCAAATTCAACTAGCCAGACAAGTACCTATAGTCTTTATCTATACTTTATCCATGGTTGATAATATATGCTGATGTAATATCACTTCTCGCTAGGTCGGATCAATTTCTCATTTTGATCTTTCAATTTTTTTTTTAAATTTTGGCATTTTTCAAAATTTTTATACTTTTCTGATTTTCTCCCCCAAAAATACAAAACACTATTTTTGGATTTTTTTAATGAAAATAAGCAAAAAAAAAAAAAAACTAAAATGCAACAAAAATCAAAAATTAATCAACCAATAATTACTCTATTTGAGATTTTATATGCCGTTGATTTGCAAATGATATTTGAAGTGGGTTTTGTCAAAAGCTTTTGTAAATAAGTCCACTCTTTGAAAATCTGTGTGGATCTTTTGCAAATCAATGAGGTATTTCTCATAATAATCACATATGAAGTGATAACGGATGTCTATATGCTTTGTTTTAGAGTGATGTATGGGATTCTTAGTAATGCAAATCGCGGCAGAATTGTCTATGTGTATGGGAGTAGTAAGAAAACTCAAACCGTAGTCTCGCATCTGTTGTTGTATCCACAAACCTGAGAGAAACAGCTTGCGGCTGCTACGTGCTCGACTTCTGCAGTGGATGTGGCTACTGACGTTTGCTTCTTACACTGCCAAGACACCAACTTCTCACCCAAAAACTGTCACCCGACTGTTGGAGACTTGAATTTTTTCTTGCAGCCGCCATAGTCAGAATCTGAATAAGCTAACAGTTCAAACTTATCATCATGAGGATACCAGATCCCGAGATCAGTATTACCCTTCAGATAAGCGAAAACTCTTTTGACCGCAACCAGATGTGAAAGCTTTGGATTCGCCTGGTACCTGGCACACAGACAAACATCATCCATGATATCAGGTCTACTGGCAGTTAAATACATTAAAGACCCAATCATGGCCTGGTAAAGAGTTGGATCAACATCTTCACCATCCTCATCTAGTGAGAGGCCATGATTACCCTGAACCGGAGTTCCTGGAACGCGAACATCGGTAATTTTGAATCTGTTAAGAATATCATGCACGTATTTTGTTTGATGAATGAAAATTCCTTTTGCAGATTGTTGAACTTGCAAACCAAGAAAGAATGCCATTTCGCGCATTAAACTTATTTCAAAACCAGTTTGCATTAGCTTTTTAAAGTCTTTTAAAAGTTTGTCATTTGAGCTGCCAAATATGATGTCATCAACGTAAATCTATACCAGTAACAAATCTTCACCCGTTTTCTTTCAGAATAAAGTACAATATACGAACCCACGCTTGAATCCATTCTCAAGTAGATAAGTCAACAATGTCTCGTACAAAGCACGAGGAGCTTAGTGTAAACCGTACAAGCTTTGTCAAGCTTATAAACTTTGTTTCGATAATCAGGATCGTAAAATCTCGGAGGTTGTTTGACATAAACTTCTTCTTTCAACTTTACCATACAAGAAAGCACTCTTGACATCTATTTGATATACCTTAAATCCTCGGTGTACTACAAATGCTAAGAAAATCCGGATTGCATCGATTCTTGTAACCGGCGCATACACCTCATTAAAGTTAATACCTTCTTCTTGAGAAAACCCCTGGACAACCAAACGAGCCTTGCTACGGACAATGAAACCTTGGTCATCTCGTTTGCATTTATAAACACAACGGGTACCACACAGATCTTTGCTTTCTTCAGGTAAATCAACTAAATGCCAAACACCGAGGTTCTAAAATTGTAGGAGTTCTTCCTACATTGCCTCTACCTACGAACCATCTTTAAGTGCTTATCAGCATTTGTACGCACTCCTACTTCCAAAACACTTATGATATTTTCTTAAACCCCAGATTCCCTGATAGCTAGCAAGGAACCACTTTCAACTTGTCGTCTTGTACGCACTCTTACTTCCAAATCACCTATGATTTATTCGTGCGTATAATAGGTGTTAATTCGGAGCGTCGGATGAATCGAAACTACAATATTTTCATTCAGATTATTGACAAGATCCTCCTTAACCACAACGTTTTCATTTGAACTGGACTCATGTTGCGGAACAAGAATATCAACAGGTTTCGATTGAGCTTCATGGAACTCATTCTCTTCATCCGAAGACGTATCATACATAGCTACATTTGTGGACTCGGTTAATTCGTCTTCCACTAGCACATTCAGAGTTGTCGGAGACAGAGTATGCATAACCGGTGCTTTATATTGTAAATCAATGTAAATTGATGCTAATTGCTCATTAGTTAACCCCTTATCAGAATCAAAAGAATCAAATAATGCTTTGTAATCAAACATCCAATCTGGTCCTACACCTGTGGGTGGTAAAATATGTGGTTGACAATCAACGTGTAACCACTCCTCCACTGCACCAGTCACCGAATTAAAGACTCACTTTTTCTGATTGGAATATCCTACGAAGAATCCTTCAACGACCTTCTCATCAAACTTCCTGGCAGACTGCAAGATGGAGGCAGGGAGACCCAAAAGGTTCCAGATACCTGAGATTCGGCTTTTGGTTCTTTAACAACTCGTAACATGTTTAACCAAGCCATTTAACCGTTAAAACTCGATTTAATACATAACATGTTGTACTAACTGCCTCAGTCCAGAAATTCACTGGAAGCTTCGAGTCAGCTAGCATGATTCTCGCCGTCTCAATAATTGTATGATTCTTTCTCTCTGTGACACCATTCTCTTGAGGGGTGTAAGTTGCACTAAACTCATGTACATTGTGCTTTTCATAATAGAACGTTCCAACTTTGGTGTTCTTAAACTCCGTGCCATAAAAACTACGAATTCTACGAACCTTCAAATTGTAGTATGATTCTAGTGCATTGATCAAGTTAATAAGCACCTCAACTGTTTCGTCTTTCATCACCAGAAAGTTCACCCATGAAAATATTGAATATTCGTCAGTTACTACCAAACAATACCAATGTCCCGATATGCTTTGTTTGTTTACAGGACCAAAGGATGTGACTTTCTCTTTTGCTTCCCCTTCTTGTAGCTCACACAAACGTCGTGAATAAAAAAACAAATTATCTGGGACTCCTTCAACTAGAGCCTTTCTAACCAATTCATTCATGTTTCTATATTTGATATGACCCATGCGGCTATGCCAGAGAATGAATCTTTCTTGGAATCTTTAGATACGAAACATTGACCGACACAGTAGCTTTAGCTGAATTCATGTCCATAACATATAGATTGGACATTCTTGGTGCTCGCATAACTATCCAACTTTTAGGGAATCTCAAATCCAGGTTTCAAGATTAAGCACTCGTTCCCTGTGAAAGCCGTTGTAAACTGCTTGTCACAAATCTGGGAAACGCTTAGTAAGTTGAACTCTAATTCTTTAACATACTCAACCCGGTCGAATGTTATCGCACCGTTGGTAAGCTTTCCGATACTCTTAGTTTCACCACCTTCATTTCCAGCAAAGGTAACACTTCCTCCATTATAAGGTTTGATTTCATCGAGCAAGGAAATGTCACCCGTCATGTGCCGGGACGCTCCACTTTCGACTACCCATAGATTATTGATGGACCGTCTCGGAGCTCCCTGCACACATCAAGGAAATTAATTAGTTCGGGAGGGACCCAAGCTTGAAGCTTTGGGTGGTGCGGTATCCTCCACAAAATCATGACATGCGGTGGAAGCACCCGTAGGTTTCCACTGCTCTCTCTGCTTGGTTGAAGATGATGCTTCATAATTTTTCAAAATAGATTTTAACTTTTCAAATTATCCATCCTGTTTCTTATCATGTTTTGCATTTAAAAAACAGAAACATATGGCTTTAAGTCATCATGAATCAAACCTTTATAATCAACAAATTTTACTCGTTTCTTTGATCCAACAGAGGCAAGTTTATCTGTCTGATAACCATCAGATACAGAACCAGACTTTTCAGACTTTTATTTTGACAAAGGACAATTCTTGTACATATGCCCCCCGTTTCTTACACTTTAAACAACGACGTCGGTCAATAAAAGTAATAGAAACAGAATTACCGCACTCATCGATCGTTCCGTCGTCAGAAATGGTTTCAGTTACAGGTTTTGGTTTCTTTAATTTTAAAAATTTCTTTTGAGGATAAGAAACCCGATGATTAGAAAACTCATCATAAAAATCTGAATCATATCCATTTTCAGTCTCAGGGTAAAAATCATCATGAAAATATTCATTTCCTGAATATTACCCAACATCAAAATCCTGAATGAAATCCCCTCCTAGCACCATAACTAGATGGACCAGCACCATTTTTGGATCCATGCCCAAACCAAGTTGGCCCCCTACCATAGATTGGTGGATTCGGCCCATAGCCAAAGTTATCATAAAAGCTATCATCATGGAATTGGGTTTTCCGGAAAAATCTATTTGGCTTTTTGAAATTGGTTTTAGCCTTATCAGAAAAAATTGATGGTTTGTCAGTCTTTGGTGGTTGGGAAAAAAATTGGTTTCTTAACAGATTTCTGCACATTTTTATCCAACCCACGATCAGAATGATGATTAGATTTATCTGAAACAGATTAATCCGAATCTAGTGTGTAATCTGAAATAATAATCTTTCTATTTTCCCCCTAAATGGCACACTAGGTGAATTTAGATCTTATTTAGGACCATGACCTCCCTTAAAAACTTTAACAATCAAGTCTGATCCTTTCAATCGATAAGTAATCCATTTCACATTTCTATAAAAAACTTCAGACTTTGCTTTAATATCAGATTTTCCAGCAGAACCAGTTGGTGTTTTGGAACAAGAGCCATTTTCAAATACCTTAGCATTTTAAATTACTGGTTTTGGCTCAAATCTAGTCCCACCCTTCTTGGGTTTTTTACCAACAATCGACTAAGAAAGAGCAATTTATTTTTGCTCAAGCTTACTCAATTTCTTGAGTTTTGATTGGATTTCATCAAATTTATTTTGCAAAATCATTTCCTCTTGTTTCTGTTTAGAATTAACTTTTGAAACGTTTGAAACTTCACTTTCATTATCAGAAACAAGGTCATCGATGTTTTCATAATCCTTAAAATTATACAACAATTCATCGACTTCAGAATCAAGTGTGGATTTCTCAGTTGGTTGTTTTGCTGGATGTCTTTCATTTGATTTGTCAGACTTTTTCTCCTTAAACAAAGAGTAATCAAACTTCTCTTCAGATTGTGGTTGAAAAGATGGAGTCTTGGTGATGACTACGGTGGAAGGAACTTGGTTGAATTTCAAATCTTTTTCTGACATTTGACTTTGTTTAGTTTTGTACAAAAAAATTGTGAATGATAAAGAACCTTCAGAAATTTACAATTTGTTAGTCAAATCCAGTATTTCAATCTTTAAATCAGACACATGTTTCTACATCTCAACCAACTCTTTTTGTGCTTTCACAAGCATATCAGACTATTTACCGAATTCAAATTTTTGAACTCGTAAACGTTCATGCAATGTCACCAACTCCTCTCCCACGTTTTCTTGTAAATATCAATATCTGCCTTAGCAACATATAATTGATCAACCATTTTTTTCTCATCTAACAACTCACCATTTTCCGTAGCTACTTACTGCATAAATCACACATAGAAGAATTGGATACCTTCTAATTATCAGTCATGAGAGCCACAAGTGATTCTGTTACAGTATTTCTCTTTAAAGCTGCATTCTCAGACTTCAGAGTGTTGTTTTCATCATAACCGTTTTCTCGAATCTGGTTTGTAGGGGAGAGTTTTTGAACGCGAATTTCAGAGATTTTTGTGTATAGATCATTGATTAGGATCGTTCAATGAGTTCATATTATGTAATCTCTGATCAGTTTGAGCTATAAACGAGTGTTATTTACTTGATCATTTTGAGCAATAAGCGAGTGTTATTTACTTGATCAGACAAAGAATTGAAGACTTGAAGATTGCAACCTAGTTTGCTGTTGGCCGAACTCTAGCTGAACCCTGGCTGAACCTTTGCCGAACCTCAGGTTCGGACAAGCCTAGGAGTTCGGCCGGCCAATGTCTATATATAGGTTGTAGTTGAGTCTTTGTAACTAGTTTTTCGAGTCGAGCTTTGAGCGAGTAACTGTGTGTTTTGTGTTCTGATTCTCTCTGTAATCTGTTACAATTTTAATGAGAGATTGAGCATTGTTATTTACATCATTTGTTCTCGTTTCTATTACTCAATTGATGTCGAACTAAGCCGATCCACACGCTCCAGCGTTTTCAAGTGGTATCAGAGCTTTCTGGTATCGTTTGGTTCGATTTTGATTCAATTGTGTGATTCAAAGCTCGTTTTTCATCTTCGTTTCTGAAAAAACTGCGTCAAAAACATCATGATTTACGTTCAAATTCCTTGTTTCTGTCCTTTTTCATCCGATTGATTGTCCTGAGCTCGAGTGGTTGATTTTTTCTGTGAGATTCAAAAATTTCCAAATCTTTCTCGTTCGACCGAACCTCAAGTTCGGTGTAACCGCTCCGATCCCGAAGTTCGGAGTGAAGTTTGGTCATCTTTCTCGTTCGTTGAGAGTTCGGAGATCTTTCGGAGGGAGTTCGGTGAGATTTCAACTTCGGTGAGAGTTCGGTGAAAGTTCGGACATAGTTCGGAGGTCTATCGGTGAGAGTTCGGAGGTTTGAGAGTTCAGAGGACGTTCGGTCAGTGTATTTGTGTTCGGAACAAGTTGGACCAATCAGAATTTTGAGATTTTTCAAGATGTCGGATTTTCAAGCTTTTGCTGCGATTCAGTCTCAGATGCAGACTTTATTGAACTACGACAATGAAATTGGGACTACCCAGAAAGTTCTGAAACTTCGCAAGTTTGAAGATTATGCAAATTGGAAGAAAAGGTTCGAAGCTTACATTGGAACGACCGATCCTGACTTATGGATTGCTTTGGATGCACCATACGTGTATCATGTTGGAGTAAACTGTTGGAAACGGGGTTCCTGACCCGACGAATTAACGAACCCGACCGATGTTGACCTGTAAGAGTTACACCCGGGTCAATGGACTATAAACTAATTACCTTTTTAATTAGTTAATTGAACTGATTGGCGAATAAATAAATACTGATAAATGTAATCGGCTAAATACATTCACGATTAAAAAGACGGATGAGTTAAAATGTTAATGGGTTAACAGTTTAACCCATTGGTGGGCCAAGGAGAATTCGCAGAAGGCCATGGTGGGCCCATGGTCTGCGAAATTCTCCTATAGAGTGGGGAGGAGTGGAGAACAAGATAGAAGTTTTTCGAAACCATGATCTCCTCCTCTCTCTATCTCTCTCTCTGCGTCGCAAACCAAGGAGCAGAAGGAGAAACCCTTTGCCGTCGCCGCCCTTGATCTCTGATGACACCACCACAGTGATTCCTGATGGATCCAGGTTTCGCGACTATTATTCAGCGACTTGACCAGGAAGCAGCCACCGCCCGAGCCGAGGCTGCAAGCCGAGCCGAAGCCGCAGCCGCAGCCCAGGCCGTAGCCACCGCCGGCGACGCCGTGTCCGCCGGCGCACCGCCGGCTGATCGCCGGCTGGTGGTTATCGCGTTGTCGATGCAACCAAGACCACCGCGCCCTGTTCCGTCCTCGTGGCCCGCACCGCTTTACCATCCGGTACCCGCCACCTCGTCACCACCGGTTTCCGGTGACGAGATCATCGTAGGATCGGTCCCCATCGCGATTCCGGCGGAAGGAGTTTTGTCACCGCCACCGGTGGTGAAGTTACCACCACCGCCGCCACTGCCATCGCCGCCTCCGATGGCCGCCGGAGTCTCAGTCGAAGATCTGGCCCACAGGTTCGAGTTAGATGTTTCAGTTCATTTTAGTGTGAGTCCATTGAACTCGGGTGTCTCGAACGGTTGTTCGGAACCCGCTAAGGTATATCAAAATTTTAGATATTTAATTTTATTTATTTATTTATTTATTTTAAATAAATACTTTTCTATGTTTGTCGTGTACGGTGATTGATCCTGTTACAATTACGTCCGCGTGTTTAAATCGTTTCCGCTGCTAGATTAATCTAGTACTAATTTAATTAGTAAATCGGTTTTAATAAAAATTAAAATCAGTAACCCGGATCGCACTGTAAAACCCCAACAGTGGTATCAGAGCCATTGTCACCGCGCGCAAACCAGAAATGGTCTTTTCGTAACCGGTAGTTCGTAATTTCGATTTAAATCCAAATTGCGAATTAGAATTAATTAATTTATTTATTTTAATTCTAAATAATTTATTATTGTGTGTTACGGTCGACCCCTATTTTTGTATTCATGTGTGAATGTGTTTGGCGTGTATTTTGTCTTTCTCTGTTTGGCCCAAGTTTTTGGCCCAATTGGTTGTATTTCGAATTTTTGGTTAATGGACCCGTTTTTGGGTTTCAAAGTTGTACAAATTTAGAGCTAGGTTACTAGAAATAGTTTTAGTAATTATAAATTTGTATGTAACTAAATATCGAAGACTGGACACGCGCCAGAGGGATGTCGAAGCAAGTGGGAGCTGAACTGGATTCAAGATCGCACAGAGTTGCCATCTCGATCGTTCACCGGTTTCATTTAATTTAATCTATTTTAAATTTGTCCCTTATGATCTCGCTTGTATGGCTCGAGCGAGATTAAGACCTTATGTCGTTTAACACACAATAAGCCATTCACGACAACTTAGTAATTTTAATTAGATTGAATTAATTTACTAGTCCTGAGTGGTGATAGGGTTTTATCGTTCGTGTCTGACGGTAATTAAATATAAAAAGTAATTAATATCCCTATATGGTAATTCTTAAAAACTTATAGTTCGTGCCATCCTATCTCAAGTCGAACTTGGAACGTATATACCGGAGCATCAGTGTTGGAGTATTTCAACACCGCACTTTGTGTCGAGGGTACCTTCTAAGGTGAGGACATTGGAGTATTTCAACACCGTGTCATCACTTCGACCATTTAGGATTACTATCGCTTTAAAAGTATATGTTTGTGGTGTTGGAGTATTTCAACACTGCACCACGGATGTATATTGCTAGAGTGGGCACGGATGAGGCTAAACGTATCGCAAAATACAATTGTATGTATATAGCGGCCTCATACCGAGAGTTGTGACTTGAGTCTCACAATTGACAATCGTTGTCAGTTTGTTTACACAGCTTTGCTCCTGAGGCTCATTTGGCGGTCTCAAGTAATGTCGTCTAAACGAATTCTCGATTTCTTAAAAATAAACTTTACCAACTTATTTTAAAGAAATATAAACATTGAAAATACTGATTAAATTTACTTTGCTTATTTCAGAAGGCTAAAGAAAACTCACCTCCGCATGGTCTACCTCGGCGGTTTCTCGCATGGCAGACAACCCTGAGGAACCTTTTAAGGCTCTTCGGGAAACTCTATGTCATTGACCGACCGATCGCGAGTATTCCATCTTACTTGTTAAATGAGAACTCGCGATCTGAGCTCCAAAAGCAGACTGATGATGATAAGGACGTCACTGACCTGATGTTATCTAGCATGACTCAGGATTATTGGTACAATTTCATGGGGATGTTTGCTTATGACATCATTCGTAAACTCAAGGATTTATTTGAGTTAAGTCAAAGGACTGAGCGAGCTGATGCACTTTCACAATTCGTGAACTTCTCTATGGCTAACGACTCCTCTCCATACGATCATGTCATGCTGATGAAAGCGTATCACGACAGGCTGATCGACCTTGGCTACTCCATCTCTGACGGGATGGCTCTTGATGTAGTATTCAGATCTTCGCCTAAACATTATCGTACTCTTGCGACTAATTGTTCAGCTCAGTCGATCGAGGAGGTTATTCCGTTGATACCCAACGTGAAGATCAGGACCACGCCGGACGTGCTCAGAGTTGCTAATACAAAGATCTCCAAAGCCAAGAAGGTTAAAGAAGGCAAAGGCAAGAAACCACAGGTGCAGCCTCCCGAGGAGCGCCTGTGCTATGAGTGCAACAAAATGGGACACTGGCGTCGCAACTGTCCCGTTTATCTTGCAAAGCTGAAGATGACCAAGAACCCTAATAAGGGTTGCTCATCAGGTATGTCAATAAATGTTATTGAACTTTTCACTGTTTCCTCCAATTCATGGGTATTTGATACTGGATGTGGTTATCACATCGTTAATGTTTTGTAGGAATCTGAGAAAGACAGAACGGGGCTGCATGGACCTCATAGTTGGTGACGGGAAGAAGGTCCCAGTACTTGCTACTGGCACATATTCTTTTTCATGCTCTTCTGGCCTTGTAGTTACTTTGATTAACTGTTTATTTGCATCTGGTTTATCGAGAAACATTATTTATGTCTCTTCATTGTTTGAACAAGGATTTCGGTATAAATTTAATGGAAATGTGATTTCTGCTTACCTTAATGATATCTTTTATTTCGAGGCTAAACCTTGACATGGAATATATGAGATAGATGTTCAAACAAACGACCAGCTCTATCATGTTTCTAAAAGAAACAAAGTTGATAGTAACGAATCCTCGTTATGGCACCATAGGCTTGGTCACATAAGCAAGGCCCGCATTAAGAAGTTGCAAACTGCTGGCATTCTCGAATCCTAAGATGCAGATTCCTTCGATGAGTGCGAGTCATGCTTATCTGGTAAATTAACCAAGTCACACTTCACCCACACAGGCGAACGGGCCCAAGGATTGTTAGGCATTATTCACACAAACGTGTGTGGACCCTTTCGAACCGAGACGAGAAATCGTGAACGATACTTCGTGACTTTCATCGATGACTACAACAGATACGCATACGTCTACCTGATGAAACACAAACATGAAACTTTTGAAAAGTCAAAGAGTTTCAAAACGAGGTACAAAATCAGCTAACTCGAACTATTAAAATACCTTGATCCGATAGAGACGGCGAATACCTAAGCGCTGAATTCCTGAATCATCTGAAGGAATGTGGAATCGTTTCACATCCTACTCCTCCTGGCACACCCCAGTTAAATGGCGTTAGTGAAAGGAGGAATCGAACTCTGCTTAACATGGTTCGATCGATGATGTGCAGGACAACCTTGCCACCTTCCTTTTAGGGATATGCCATCTTGACCGCTTCTCGCCTAATAAATTTGGCACCGACCAAGAAAGTAGGGAAGACCCCATATGAGATATGGCATGGTTCTCTTACTAAATTCATACTTCAGGGTATGGGGATGTGATGCTTATGTCACCAGTGAATCTGACAATAAGCTCGATCCCCGAGGCGAAAAGATAACTCTCGTTGGATACCATTGTAATACCGGTTATTACTTTTACCATCCCGATGCAAACACTGTTTCCATCAAAAGGAAAGGTAAATTCCTTGAGAAAGAATTCCTTGCTCGAGGAACAAATAGTGATCCAGTGGATCTTGAAGAAATTCGAGATACACCTAACCCTGAGACGGTCGCTGCGTCTGACCGACAAATAGTTGTCGCACCATCAGACCCAAGCACAAGCACAAGCGTTCGTAGGAGCGAAAGAATACGATATGAGCCTGATAGATACCTTGGATATCATGAGGCCTTTCACGTTCTGTTAATAGCCGATTCTAACGATGAGCCTATTAACTACAAAGCTGCTATGTCAGATCCGGAATATGATAAATGGATAGAAGCCATGAACGCTGAGATGCAATCCATGCGTGACAATCACGTCTGGGACTTGATTGAGCTACCCCCGGCACACGGGCAGTAGGGAACAAGTGGATCTTTAAAAGAAAAACTGACATGCATGGAAATATGCAAACCTACAAGGCACGGCTTGTAGCAAAAGGTTTCACTCAAACCCAAGGGATTGACTATGGTGAGACCTTTTCGCCCGTTGTCATGATCAAATCGATCAGGATCCTCCTTGCCATAGCCGCATACCATGACTATGAGATATGGCAAATGGACCTTAAAACCGCTTTCCTGAACGGACAACTCAAAGAAGATTTCTACATGGTTCAGCCTGATGGTTTTGTCGATCCAGAGAATCCAAACAAGGTTTGCAAGCTAAGCAAGTCCATTTATGGGCTCAAGTAGGCATCTCGAAGCTGGAATCTTCGTTTTGATCATAAGGTCAAAGAGTTTGGTTTTGATCAAAATAAAGATGAACCTTGTGTTTACAGAAAGACAAGTGGGAGCGTTGTATCGTTCCTTTTACTGTACGTGGACGATATACTGATCATAGAAAACAACATACCCATGCTTAACGATGTTAAGAAATGGCTTTCATCTTGTTTCACTATGAAAGACCTTGGGGAAGCCGCTTACATTCTGGGAATTAAAATTCACAGAGATCAATCTAAGCGCCTTTTAGGACTCAGTCAAAGTACATACGTTGATAAGATCATAGCACGGTTCAACATGAGCAACTCCAAGAAAGGAGTCGTTCCCATGACTAAGGGAACAATCTTGGACAAATCTCAAGCACCTAAAACGGAGCGCGAGATAAGCCAAATGGCATCGATCCCATTTGCCTATGCTATTGGATCTATCGTGTATGCCATGCTCTGCACACGACCAGATGTCTCGTATGCATTGAGCGTGATAAGTCGGTACCAACAGACGCCAGGACTAGCTCACTGGACGACTGTAAAGAACATATTAAAATACTTGAGAAACACCACTGGTATGTTTCTCGTATATGGAAGTGTTGATGAAGAGCTTACTGTAAGATGTTACACTGACGCTAGTTTTCAGACTGACTGAGATGATTCTCACTCACAGTCGGGATTCGTATTCACTCTTAATGGAGGGGCTGTTTCCTGGAGAAGCTGAAAACAGCCAGTAGTAGCTGATTCTACTACTGAATCCGAATACATAGCCGCCTTAGAAGCTGCTAAAGTGCGATAACACAAGCGCTATAGCTCAAGCCAAAGAGCAAGGGTCTCATAAGAAGGCCAAGCACATCCTGAGGAAGTTCCACTACATAAGAGAAGTAGTCGACAGAAATGAAATCAAAATAAGCAAAGTGCACACAGATCAAAACTTAGCTGATCCCTTCACTAAGCCTATGACTCAAGAGAGTCATATACTCCACAGAGAAGCGATAGGGCTTAGATTAGCTAAAGACATGTTTTGATTATGTATTTGGTTGTATGAACACTAACAGTTATCTATGTTATTCTTATTCCATCTGTTTTATGCAATAATGAATTACATAACTGCGTTCAATATTTATACGTTTAATCCTAGGACAATAAGTTCTTGTCCTAAATGTCCGTAGTCGATTAGTTAGTGGGAGCTATACTAAAATAAGACTATTGTGACTGCTTGAGCCTTAAAGTCGTTTAACGTTCAAACTCACGGACCTCATTGGTGAATGGCGTTGGACGTAACTCGCATCACGCAATGCAACCATGGAAATCTTGCTTGCTTGATTAATGCATGCTCTAATGTATCCTTAGACCTGAGACGCATATTCGAACTCCCTTCTACTGAGGAACATTCTTTGATTGTAGCCTAATGCTGTCGCGTAACTGCCAACCATAACGGTTGCTTTTGGGAATGGCTCTGAGGTTTAGTGGGAGCTGTATACCTCAACAAGGGATTATGTACTCTTGCTTCGGCAACGGTTAGACATAATGGCGCCCTCGTTGATTCCAAGTGAAAAGTGTGAGGCCTCACCCAAACTTACTGTGTGTTTGTTGGATCACTTCGAATTGTATCGAGAACGAAAATCGATGAATAATATATGAGAGTCCATGTCTCATAATTCATTAATGTCTTATACAGAAAGGAAAATATGACAATGAATGCACAAGTCATGAGTCTGCTTGATTGTCAATCAGATATACTTTGGCTAACGACTTAAAGTGTCAATATTAGTTGGTGTAGCCATGCATAGCTAGAGTGCCTCTGATTGCGCTCGTTAAACTGTCGCGTTCAGTCCAAATGGGAGACTGTTGGAAATAGGGTGTCCTGACCCGACGAATTAAAGAACCCGACTGATGTTGACCCGTAAGAGTTACACCCGGGTCAATGGACTATAAACTAATTACCTTTTTAATTAGTTAATTGAACTGATTGGCAAATATATAAAAACTGATTTATTTATTACGATGACAAATTTAATCGGCTAAATACATTCGCGATTAAAAAGACGGGTGAGTTAAACTGTTAATGGGTTAACAGTTTAACCCATTGGTGGGCCAAGGAGAATTCGCAGAAGGCCATGGTGGGCCCATGGTCTGCGAAATTCTCCTATAGGGTGGGGAGGAGTGGAGAACAAGATAGAAGTTTTTCGAAACCCTGATCTCCTCCTCCTCTCTCTCTCTGCGTCGCAAACCAAGGAGCAGAAGGAGAAACCCTTTGTTGTTGCCGCCCATGATCTCTGGTGACACCACCACAATGATTCTTGATGGATCCACGTTTCACGAGTATTATTCAGCGACTTGACCAGGAAGCAGCCACCGCCCGAGCCGAGGCTGCAAGCCGAGCCGAAGCCGCAGCCCAGGCCGCAGCCACTGCCGCCGCCGCCGTGTCCACCGGCGCACCGCCGGCTGATCGTCGGCCGGTGGTTCTCTTGTTGCCGGCATAACCAAGACCACCGCACCCCGTTCCGTCCTCGTGGCCCGCACCACTTTACCATCCGGTACCCGCCACCTCATCACCGCCGGTTTCCGATGACGAGATCATCGTAGGAACGGTCCCCGTCACGATTCCGGCAGAAGGAGTTTTATCACCGCCACCGGCGGTGAAGTTACCACCACCGCCGCCACTGCCATCGCCGCCTTCGATGGCCGCCGGAGTCTCAGTCGAAGATCTGACCCGCAGGTTCGAGTCAGATGTTTCAGTTCACCCTAGCGTGAGTCTATTGAATTCGGGTGTCTCGAATGGTTGTTCGGAACCCGCTAAGGTATATCTAAATTTTAGATATTTAATTTTATTTATTTATTTATTTATTTTAAATAAATACTTTTCTGTGTTTGTCGTGTACGGTGATTGATCCTGTTACAGTTGCGTTCGCGTGTTTAAATCGTTTCTGCTGCTAAATTAATATAGTATTAATTTAATTATTAAATCGGTTTTAATAAAAATTAAAATCGGTAACCCGGATCCCACTGTAAAACCTCAACATTAACAATGTGCATATAATGCAAAGAAACCTGGATCTTAATCAAACGACTGATTATACAAGAGAAAAAAAAGCATATGGTCTTCTAACACAAGCACTTCCTAAGGAGTTGCTACACTAGTTTAAGAGTTGTAAACATTGTCATGAATTGTGGACGACAATAAAAGAACCGTGTGAAGGCAACGAACAATACAAGAAGAGTAAAAAGAAAGTTCTGAACAAGGAGTTTGCTAATTTCAAACATTTTAATGGTGAAATCGTTCCGGACTTGATTTCAAAGTATTGCCATTTGTTATCTGAAATGGATAACATTCAAATCAAGAAGGACGATGAGGAGCTTAAGGAAAAATTACTTGAAGGTTTGCCATCAATGTGGGAATCATATGTGTTGATGATTATGAATGATAAAGATTATCCAGAATTGATGTTTGTAAAACTGTTGGGTAAGTTGCAAGCACGAGACTTAAAGATGAAAAAATGTGAATACCACACCTGCAGAAGTCCAGAATCATGATGTGTATTATGGTTCAAATGCGGCAACAATTTCGGGTAAATCGGGAAAAATGACAAATTCTGCACCAGCAATGGCCTTCGTAGCTGGAAATTTACCTGGAAATGTATCTAACTCAAGAAATGGAATGGGTTCAAATAGTTATGACCACAATTATAGTTCTGGAGGGTGTAACGTCTCGATTCCAGCAAGTAACCTGATGAATACTAGCAAGATGGCCATGTCGGTGACAACGACGGAAGACTATATGGCTCTTGTATCTGCATTGGTATCATCGTATTATGGGGTTATAACTGGGAAGGTAAGTAATGCACAACCGACTGAGGAGGATTATGATCAGGTTGATCCAGATGACTTGGAACTGATGGATATTAACTGGTAATTTGCCATGCTTGCGAGAAGGGTGAAGAGATTTTAAAAAATGACTGGTAGAAAAGACCTGAACTCTGGTGGAAGAATTGGTTTTGACAAGTCAAAGGTGAGGTGTTATAATTGTTCAAATTTCGGACACTTCGCTCAGGAATGCTTTCAACCTAAGAAGCAAGAATACCAAAAGTTTTCTCCCAAGTCTAAAGCTTCTGGAACCAACAATGCATCAAATTCAGGGAGTTCTTTAAATTCTAAACCTAATTCTTAGTGTCTCAAGAAGACAAAACTTATAACTGGGGTAATCAATTTGCTGATTCATCTGCATTGATTGTGATACATGTGCAGGATGAAGACACCATGACAGAATCTACTCAAGATGGAGATGAAATTCATGGCGAAGCAATTGATGGAGTTCAAGTTGGAGTTAATGATGAAGCAAGTGTATCGGATTCAAAGGATGATCATCAATCTTCTTCTAAAGAAAAATTTGCATTCGTGGCAAGCTTGTCTGACCAAGTTGAATCAGATGCCGTTCTCTTGTTGGAGAAACAAGTTCAAGTTCTAACTGAGGAGAAGGAAGCACTTATTCATGAATGTGAAGCCGCGAAAGCTGAAGCACTTGACTGATGAAAACCAAAGTCTGAAGCAGGAGGTTGGTACATTAAAAAGAAACAACATCATAGAATCAGTTGCTCTTATGGCCGATACTTCTAAGGTAGTTTCTTATCCTCCGATTTGCAAATCTTGTGATGAATTTGCTACCGCTAAGAGTACGCTCTTAGATGAAAAAACAAAACTAAATGATCTTTTATCGGTAGCAAGATCTAATAAGAATATTTATAAGGAAAGATGGGAAGGAACCACTAAGGTGTTGTTGTCGGTTCATGAGCAGTTACGTTTCCAAAAATTTGATTTTTCAAACCAATCTAAACTGCTTGTTTCCGTACAAAAGGACTTGGCTGATAGTCAAAAAATTGTTGCAGATCTAAAAATTGAGATTTTTGAACTAAAACAAAAGATTGATTATGTTCAAGTTTCATCATCGTTTACCAACTTTCTTTACAAGTCTGAAAAGGAAACTAATTCTGGTAAATTGAGCCAAGTTCCCCCTCCTGTCATTATAACCAATGGTCCTTCATCTGAGGAAAAAGTGGAAGTTTCTTCTCATGACAAGAAGAGTAATCATCAATCAATATATTCGAAGTCTGACAAAACTTCAACCGGAAAATCTATCTTGGATTCTACGGTTGATGAATTGTTTTATGATGTCTAAGACCTTGATAAAATTGATGATCTCATATCTAAAATGGAAGTTGAATGTTCCAAACCCACTTATTCCAAAGTTTTAAGCCGGATTATCAAAATTTGATTCTGAAACATGATTTTTCAACCATCAAATCTGAGCTGACGAAACTGAGTGAGTTTGAACAAAAACAGATTGCTAGAAGCAAGTCTGTTGCAGGTAAAAAGGTCAAACATGGTGGAGTTGGATTTGTGCCTCCGGAAAAACCAAAATATTTTGAACAAGGTTCTTCATCTAAGGTTTCAAAACCTGAAAAAGCCAAGGCTGGCTATCCCACTCCGAAAACCAGATTTGACACATCTAAAAATTGGGTGACCTATCGCTTAAAAGGTTCTGATAAGATCTATAGCGATAAAGACTTTCATTTGGATATGGTCAATCCCATTTTAATAGATAATCTTTTTTCGGGGAAGTATGATCCTGACTATGATCCTAAGATGAGAAGTGTGCCCATTAAGAGGGGAAATGGAAGTATCAATGTAATGGACACACTTGACTCTAATTCTGAATCTAGGTTGGTTAACAGGATGCAAAAGTCTGTTCAAAAGTCTGTAAACAAGAAACCAACAAAATCAACTTTTCAATCACCACCAAGAGTTTTTCACAAACAAATGCAACCAAATTTCAGAAAACTGAGTCCTTATGTAAAAAGGTCACAATTTTACAATGATGAGGGTTTTTAAATGCAAAAGCTGTGATTGATAAACGAAAATGTTTTAAATGAAAAAATTGTGGTCATACATATCGGACTTGTCCATTGAAGAATCCCAAATCTGACAAGTCTGATGCAGAAAAATCTGATGAAGTTTCTGAAGGATATCAGAATGAAACACCTATTTCCAAAAAGAAAGTTATATTTGTGGATTATAAGGGGGTAGAGTTCATTTTTTTGATGAGTCATCTGAATTTCAAAAACATAAAAGTGGAAAAAAACATAAAATGAATCTGAAAAGGTTAAATCAATTCTTAAAAACTCCGCTTCTGGATCCAAAGGCTCTTCAAGTGATGCATGGAAACCCAAGGGTTCTACCATGGCTGGTGCTGATTTTGTGGAAGATGACGGTCGACCCAAAGCTTCTAGCTTGGCTACGTCCCGAAACTAATCTTCTGTTTTAATTTATGCAGGGATCTTCGCGAAAACTCATGAACAACATTTGGTTGTTGATAGCGGAGCATCTCGGCACATGACTGGTGATATCTCTTTGTTGCATGATGTGAAGTACTTCGATGGAGGTAAAGTTACAATTGCTGGAAACAAGTGAGGTGAAGTCACCGGTATTGGTAAATTGTCAAACAGTGCAGTCACATTTGAGAAAGTTGAATATGTTAAAGAATTGGAGTACAATCTTCTTAGTGTCTCCCAGATTTGTGACAAGCAATACACAACTGCTTTCACGGGAAGTAAATGTGTGATACTGAAGCCTGAATACAAGATTCCAGATGAATTTGTTGTGATGCGAGCACCTTGTTTTTCAAATTTGTATATGCTTGACATGAATTCAGCCAAAGCAACTATTGTGGGTCAATGTTTCTTATCGAAAACTTCAGAGAGAGATTCCATTCTATGGCATCGTCGCATGGGTCACATCCATTACCGCAAGATGAACGAGTTGGTGTGTAGGAATCTTATTGAAGGGGTTCCGAAACAGCAATTTGTATTCAACGATGTGTGTGTGAGTTGCAAGAAGGGAAAGCAACAATGAAAATTCACATCCACTGAAGAAATATCATTCCATTGAAGTCCCGTTGGAATTACTTCACATGGATCTATTTGGTTCTGTGATTCGTAAAAGTATTTCTGGGAATTGGTATTGTCTTGTGGTAACCAATGAAAATTCAAGATACTCATGGGTTGATTTTTTGGTTTCTAAAGATGAAGCTTCAAGAATCCTTATCAACTTGATTACTACTCTTGAGTCATTATATACGTTGAAGGTGCGAAGGATTCGTAGTGACAATGGCACGGAGTTTAAAAATTCCGTCGTGAGGACGTTTTGTATGGAGAAAGGAATCGTACACGAATTTAGTACACCATACAAACCTCAGCAAAACGGCATGGCAGAAAGAAAGAATCGTACACTCATTGAAACAGCACGTACGATGTTGGCTGATGCTCAATTGCCGGTTCCTTTTTGGACAGAAGCGGTCAACATGGAATGTTATATGCTTAACCGAGTGCTTACGGTTAAACGACTGGGAAAGACATGTTATGAACTTCTCAAGAATCATAAGCCAATTCTTCGTTATTTGGAGCCGTTTGGGTGTCCATGTACCGTGTTAAAGTCTGCAGGTAAGTTTGACGAAAAAGTTTTTGAAGGCTTGTTTGTTGGTCACTCACATCTGAAGAAACGGGTATTCAATAAGCAGACTGGTACTATGGAAGAGTACTTACATGTGGATTTTCAATCCAATACTTTACCGCCCAAAGGTGTTGGACCGGACTGGATGTTCGATTATTAATCTCTTTTCAAAAATCTTGAATCGACACCAGAGATGTCTGATGCTCAGCTTACTCGAGTTTATATTGATCTTCAAGACAATCTCCGGTTCTGAATATTGAGACTCTGCCAACTCCGGAAGTGTCTGTTGCTGATAATTACTTGCCAGAAACATCAAATGATTCGACAATTATGGCTGACAATATGTCTTCTGATGATGATAATGAATTTCATAAAGCCGTGTCACATCAGGTTGAGATTCTTGTTCAACAATCTGACCCACAAGTTGAAGCGACTACAAGTGATGCTGCTGTTAATTCAACTAAGAACGTCGTGGTTGAGGAAGATCATGTTCCTGATATGGCTGAAATGGTCGTTGTTCCAATTCATCAGACACTCCGGATAAACACCGTTCATCCGCAAGACAATATTATTGGTGATTTAAGTGAAGGAGTGCGCACGAGAAATCAAATCGAGAGCAGTTCATTATTAACAATTTTGGAATCTGGAATTCAGGACGAAGCGTTTCATTCATGTTTTCTATCCCAGATCGAGCCTAAAGATGTTAAGGAAGCTTTACTTGATGGCTCGTGGGTGGAAGCAATGCAAGAGGAGTTTCTACAATTTCAAAAGTTAGGAGTGTGGCATCTTGTAGATTTAGCAGCTGGAAGCAAAGAACCGTGCGGAACACGGTGTGTTTATAAATGCAAACGAGATGATCAGGGAGTAATAGTCCGTAACAAAGCACGTTTGGTTGTTCAAGGGTTTTCTCATGAAGAAGGAATTGACTTTAACGAGGTGTATGCACCGGTTGCTAGAATCGAAGCTATACGAATCTTTTTGGCATATGCTGCACATCGTGGATTCAAGGTCTTCCAGATGGATGTTAAGAGTGCGTTTTTGTACGACAAAGTCAAAGAAGAAGTGTTCGTCAAGCAACCTCCGGGATTCTTCGATCCTGATTATCCGGAGAAGGTATATAAGCTGGACAAGGCACTTTATGGTCTCCATCAGGCTCCTCGAGCTTGGTATGAGACGTTGTCCACTTATGTACTCGACAATGGATTTAAGCGCGGGTTGGTTGATTCTACATTATTAAGTCGGAAAACGGGGGAGGATCTGGTATTAGTACAAATTTATGTGGATGATATTATTTTTGGCAGCTCAAACGAACAATTATCGAAGGATTTCGAGAAATTGATGCAAACCAGGTTCGAGATGAGTTCAATGGGAGAGATGTCATTCTTCTCGGGCTTACAAGTTCAGCAACCTGACAAGGGAATCTTCATACATCAGACGAAGTATGTGAAAGATGTTCTGAGTCGATTCAAAATTGAAGATATTCGTATTCCTGGAACTCCAATTCAGCTGTCGCATGGCCTTTGTCCTGACGAAGAGGGTGAAACAGTAGATGTCACTCGGTATAGGGCAATGATAGGTTCATTGATGTACCCTACAGCTAGTCGACCTGATATTATGTTTGCTATATGTTTGTGTTCCAGGTACCAAGCAGCACCTCGGGTTTCTCATATGGAAGCAGTCAAGAGGATTATAGCTTATCTGAAGGGTAATTCAGATCTCGGGATCTGGTATCCTCATGATGATAAGTTTGACCTGTCGGCCTATTCGGATTCAGACTACGGCGGTTGCAAGATTAATTTCAAGTCAACCATGGCCGGATGTCAGTTTCTTGGCGACCGGTTAGTATCATGGCAGTGTAAGAAGCAGACTTTCGTTGCTACATCCATAGCTGAAGCTGAATATATAGCGACTGAAAGTTGCTGCTCTCAGGTTTTATGGATAGAATAGCAGATGCAGGATTACGGTTTGAAGTTTCTTACTACTCCCATCTATATAGATAACTCGGCTGCTATTTGCATAACTAAAAACCCCGTTCACCACTCTAAAACAAAACATATTGACATCCGATATCACTTCATACGTGATTGTTTTGAGAAACACTTGATTGATCTGCAAAAAATCCATACTGATTTTCAAAAAGTGGATCTTTTTACGAAAGCATTTGACAAAACCCGCTTTCGTTATCTTTTGCAGATCAACGACATACAAAAGTTACCTGTTGAGTAGCTTTCGGTTGATCATCTTTGTTTTTGTTTACTTTTGTTGTCTGTTTTTCTTTTCTTTTTCTTAAAATCCAAAAATAGAGTTTTATATTTTAGGGGGAGGAAATCAAAAAATATAAAAAAATGGAAAAATGCAAAAAGCATAAAAAAATGAAAAATGTAAAAAGCATAAAAAATGGAAAAATCAAAAATTGAGAAATTGATCCGACCAAGCGAGAAGTGATATTACATCGGCGTGTGTTATTAACCACGGATAAAGTAAAAATGAAAGGCTGTAGGTACTTGTTTGGTTAGTTAAATGCGTAAGGGTAAATCTAATATATGCTAGTATGATATAAACGTAAAAATCTGCTTAATTAAGTGTGACGCACATCATGACCGATGCTGTGTGATCTTGGCATTAAATAAAATGAAAAAGCAAAAACAGAATAAGAGATGTTCTGGTGTATGCATGCTTTCATTGTGCAAAGATTTAAACTTGTTTGATTTTCTTTATTTTGTCAAACGGTCGGCCTTTCTCTGCGTATCGAAAGATCGACCTGATTGGTGTTCGTTTGACGCTCTGCTTTATTTTCTTTGGTGTTTCGTATAACTCATCGGACTTTCTCTGCATGTGCGTGAGCACCGTGGTGATTGTTGTTGGGTTATACAATGTCTGCTTTATTTTCTATTTTTTATTTTCCTAAACAATCAGACTTTCTCTGCGTGCCTACTGGCCGACCTGATTGTTGTTTGTTTAGGGTTCTGCTTTATTTTTGCATGAAACACCATGGACGATTAATCTCGATGGAAATCAAATTCTGTGAAAAAAAAATACAAAAATAGAATAAGCCAGATTACAGGTATTTCTGATTGTGTGGGTTATCATATTATCAATGCATGCTAAATCATACCTTAACATATTAGAAAGCTATAAAAATTGATCTGCCCAAACTGAAATAAACTGAAAAGTTGTATTTGCTGCCTACTTGACTTGCATGCTGATTAAAAATGAAATTGAAGTGTGTCTGATGCACATTAGCTGATATGATCTCGCATCTGGATCTTTCTTGCAAAAACACTTAAGTTATATTAGTCCTTAATTCAGTTATTTCATTTCTGTTTGGTTTGTTGTTTGAATATCTGAAAATCACAAAAAGATTTTAGGCGTGTTTTATTATAATTTTGTAAAATTTAAAAAGATTTTTGGTGTGTTTACAAATTTTATAAAAATCAGAAAGATTTTGATTCTGTTTTATTTTCGATGAACCGTTAGTGAAAAATTCAAAATTATGCCAAAAACGACCAAACGGATTTGTTTTCATAAAATTCATCATTGAATTGAACAAAGTTTGAAGTAAATTGACAAATTTTTAAACTTTCGGGGTTCAATTTGAAGATTCATCAAAATTAGGGGTTTAATTTGAAATTTTTTGAAAAGTCCAAACCTGAAGTTCGGACGTCCGAACTAGGAGTTCGGAGGGTCCGAAGTCCAAATTCGGAGAAGGTTTGGAGGCTCCAAAGGTAAGGTTCGGAGAGAGTTCGGTGCGATTGTTGGTCCGAGAGTGAAGTTCGGAGGGAGTTCGGAGGTCCGAACTTCCTGGGCTATAAATACTCCAAACTTGAGGTTCAGAGTTCATATTCTCCTGTTTACTCCGAACTTGCACCGAACTGCTGCCTAAATTTCAAACTTTCGATTTACGGCTTATTTGGACTTTTAGAGACTAGTTCTTGGTAGGTTTATGATTCCGAGTACAATGGTGTTCTTAGATTTAGTTTTGGTTCACTGTTTATGAGATTTTTGTTCGAAAAACCGTTCAATCTGTTTCAGGTTCCTAGATCTGAAAATAAACTACCTAAAACTTGTTTTTAGAAGATAAAATTGGTTCCTCTGTGTTTGTAATATAAAACCGACCAAGGGTGTCAATTTTTCTTGGCTGTTTTAGTCGATTTCACTGATTTTGAAATTCAAATTCTTTGGAGTTCGTCAGGCTCCGAACTTGAGGTTCGAACACTCCGAACTTGGAGTTCGGACGAGGCTCGGATGACACACTCCGAACTTGGAGTTCGGACGAGGCTTGGACAGAGTTCGGCAAGTTATCATTTTTGATCAAAAATTTGTTTGTTTAAGCAAATGACAACGATCTGATGAAATCGGTGATTATATCTGTTAATAACATGGAATTTAATGAATGTTTTATCTTATGTGTTTTTAGACATGGCAAATGAACTAAAGATCGGTGACAAACACAATATCTTTGCACATATTGGTGTTGCACGAAGCAAGCTTGATAAATTTGGAGGATCCGGGATTTTTGAGTTTCTGAAGCGTTCAAGAATTCACTATGCTATCACTCAATCTTGTGATGTATATCGTGATATTATTCTGGAGTTCTGGAGTACTGCGAGGACGATTACTGATGTTCCAATCAGAATTATTGCAACCGTTCAGGGTCGACCAGTTGAAGTTACTGAAGCGGATATTCGCAGGGTTTTGAAGTTGGAGACTGATACAACAACTGTACCTTTGGAATTTCCTCCGGAAGATAACGTCGCGTTGCTGAAGCGAATTTGGTACACCGATGATCCAAGTAAAGAATGGGTTTACAAATCTTCGCTGAGCGTTCCATACAAATATTTGGCGCATGTGTTGTTGGTATGTCTGGGGCACAGAATATCCGTGCACGATGAAGTTCAACAAACAATGTTGTCTCTGATGAATGCTTTGGTGATGAACCGACCGTATAATGTTGCTGGGTTGATCTTGATAACCTAACTCTAAGGCAAAAGAAAGCAGCTATCTATTCAAGATTTCTTCAGATGATCCTTAATGACCGGTATCCTGATTTGGTGAAGCTTGAAACATAGAAAATAGAACTAAAACACATGACAGAAGCAAGTGTGGGTGCTCTGGCATCTTATCAAAAGAAAGCACCCGAATTTCAGTCTAAATTAAAGCGCTTGATTGGTCATTTAGTGAATGCTGATTACGTGGCACCAGCACAAGGTGCACCTCGTCATGAAGCAGGTAGTGATTCAGAAGAACTTGATTACAGTGTATTGTGGAACAAAATCAAATTCCACAACAAGGAAGGGTGAAATGACCGAAAAGACAAGTTCCAATAGTACGGGAAACAGTAAATCCAGAGCCTGAAACTGTTGTCTCTCAACCGCCAGTATCTGAACCGGTGGTCTCAGCACAGGAAGTTCCTGTAGCTGTCAGTGTGACTAAGACACCTATGGTGAATACCCTAGAAGATATATCTGATGATGCTGAGGAGTTTATGAGCGTTGGGGCTGACTCTGAAGACTTGTTTGACACAAACAATCCGTTTGTGCATGTCTTGATCCACTCAAAATATGCTAAGCTCAGAAAAGGTAGCGATGAACATTTCGCGTATCAAATCGGCCTAAACAAGAGCAACGATCGCTACAAGGATCGTGTGTACAACAATGTCGTCTCATCTAAGTCTGATGAAGATTATGCTCCTGATGCCGATGATGTTCATGGCAAAGGAAAGCAGAAAGCTTCTAGTTCTTTACAAAAGAGAAAGAAGTCAATTGCGGGTGGAAGAGGTAAAAGGCAGAAAGGGCTACAATATATTCTCAAGCCTCGTTCCGGTGTATCTTCATCAGCTAGTCCAGCCAAGTCTCTGCCAGAAGTGTCTACAACTGTTCAGATGTCAGTGTCTGATGTTCAGTTTGACTTCTTGCAAGATCTTATAAATGCAAACATATCAATTATTGTTAGCACAACACCTTCAGCAAGTGCTGGTGCACAGTTTGTGAATTAGCCGATGGGTTCAACTCCCACAACTCCGGTGTTCTCTACAGCAACAGCCGCTGCAGATTCTTCACAATCTACACCAGAGGTTAACTTCAACTTTGAACAAGGCTCTGTGTCATTCTCACAAGCCAGTATTCTTCAAAGCGCGTTAAATGATCAACAGTCTCAGATTGATGTGTTGAAGACAAAGACTGAGGAGCAAGAGAAGATTATTATTGAGCTTCGTACAAGTAATGATGAATTAAGAGCTCAAAATCAATCACAAAGTCAACAGATCGCAGTCTTGCAGAGCCGTGACTTAGCCACAGATCAAGAGATCCTGCAGTTGAGCAGATTGAATCGGACTCAGAGCAAATTTCTTATCGAGATGGATGAGCAAATAAAGTTCTTGATGAAGAAATTTAAAGCTCAGGGGGAGATTGGAGATAGTTCGGGTTATAATGAAGTTCCGATGTGATATCTGAACGATGATCATGATCAAGATGATCCTCATGGGAATGTTGGTGGAGGATCAGGCCCGACCGGAACCACTGGTTTGGGTGCTGGGACATCTACTTCCCAAGGGGAGAAAGATTCTCGAGAAGAAGTGCCGATTACTTCAATTCCATCTACTCAAGAGGCAACGAGTCTGGGTAAATTCGAACAGATGTTGCAGACGCTAGAAGAGGGTGAATTTGTTGGTGATCTGACGGCAGAATAGTTGCAACCTGTGTTTGATCTGAATGATGAAGAAATGAGAAAAGCTTCTGAATCAGCACCATGGAAATTTGAATCATCTAAATCAGAATCGGATGAAGATGTTGAAGATATATTTGAGGAGGAAGTTGAGATACAAGATATTACTGAAGAAGAATATCCAGACTTATACTCAAATTTGAACAAGAATCAGTCTGGTGATGAGTTTGAAGTATTTCCTAAGGAAAAAGGTGTTGAGGCTGAAGAAATATTAAAGAAGAAAGAAGCAGAGAAGCTTGAAGACCCGGTTGCTAAAGAGGTTAATGGACAAGAACAACGTTGTGCATTTGATGAATTTATGAAGACGTTTCATGCCAATTATGTTCCTCCTGTGAAGCCAATTAAGCAAAGATCGTTTGTTAAATTCAATGGTCAAGCTTCAGGCGAGATTATCAGCTGGATGTATTCTAACAGTTTGAAGTGCTATGGGATTAAACGTCAACACGAAATTCAGTACTTCAAATGTGCTAGTGATTTTAGCAGTCTGCAAGTTTAGGATATATGTGAACTGACCAGAAAGACTTTTTGTAATTATGGCACTGATTGGAAGGGTTTTTACTTCAAGAAGACTATTGAGAAAGAATGTAGTGAAGGATTTCAATTCTTGGATCCTCAGAAACCTAAAAGGCGTTCATCCCGAACAAGAATTCATGAAAGAACTTGTAAGAATCTGATAATCCTGATTTTTAAGAAGAAACCTGATGTGATGAAGAAGATACCACTGATGAAAATGGAGCTTGATTTCATCAAGGATTTGAGGTGGTGGTACTATAACGAGAAGACTGGTGAGGCTGTGATTGTGCTGAAAGAATAGAACCGGGTTGTGAAGATTTATGATCCAATGTGGCTGATCAATTTGTCCAAGGCAGATATTGATGTGCTATATCACAATCAGATTCTGTATCATCCTGACTATATGGAGCAGGCATTGCAGTTCCAGGGGGTGATAAGAATTTGTTTTGCTTTCAACATATTTGCCGGGCATAATCATGAGATGGTTTGGAAATAAGATGAGGCTGTTGAAGTACAAGGGTGATAAAGAATGGTCCAGCTGTTGCCAAGGGGGAGTTTGTTGATACATAATGTGGCCACGAGCTGGATCAGACAAAGAATTAAAGACTTGAATATTGCAACCTAGTTTGCTGTTGGCCGAACTCTGGCCGAACCTTGGCCGAACCTCAGGTTCGGACAAGCCTAGGAGTTCGGTCGGCCGATGTTTATATATAGGTTGTAGTTGAGTCTTTGTAACTAGTTTTTCGAGTATAGCTTTGAGCGAGTAACTGTGTGTTTTGTGTTCTGATTCTCTCTGTAATCTGTTATGATTTTAATGAGAGATTGAACATTGTTATTTACATTGTTTGTTCTCGTTTCTATTACGCAATTGATGTCGAACTAAGCCGATCCACCCGCTCCAGCGTTTTCATCAACCATACTTTGTAGTTCGTCTTGCAATGTGACAATCTTTTCATATTTTTTGGAACAAGGCTTCAAATTCGTTAAGAGCTCTTTCGATTGAGCCTTAGCTACCTCGCAGCATTCTTTGATTAATGCTTCCTTCTCTTTCATCAAGATCTCTAACTCCTTTTTCATCAGTAGTAGTTCATCAGAATCAGCCTCCGTTATAGTATTCACCATGAATGCATATTGATCTTTTGCAAATTGACTTGTAAATTCATCACTGCTTTCAGTTACCTCTAATATATCATGAACTTCACTTCCTTTTGATGTAGTATCAGTCAAAACATCTTCATCCTGCACATGTTTAATAAGTAAAGCAGATGAATCAGAGAATTAATTACCCCAATTATAAACTTTATCATTTTGTGAAATTAGGGCTTGAGTAGAGTCAGATTTTGAAGTAGAAGCACTCCCTGAATTTTTTGTTGTATACTTAAGGTTACTAGCAGAAGTATCAGTTTTCTGTATGGACTTGTGATATTCTTGCTTTTTGGGTTGTTGACGCTCCCGTGCGAAATGTCCAAAATTTTAACATTTGTAACACCGTACTTTGGATTTATCAAACTCAATTCTTCCACCTGAATTTAGATCTTTTCTTCCAGTCTTTTTCAGAAACCTCTTCACTCTCCTTGCTAACATAGCAAACTGCCAATTGATGTCCATCAACTCCAAGTTATCGGGGTCTACTTGATCATAGTATTTCTGAGTGAGTTCAACATTACTCAGCTTTCCAATAATTACCCCATAGTATGACGACACAAGAGCAGACACCAAGGCCATGTAATCTTCAGTAGTATTAACAGAGAGAGCTAGTTTACTAGCATTGATAGTGTTACTTGCTGGGATGGATACAGTACAACCTCTCAACTCAAAGTTCTCAGAATTAGACATGTTTCCACCTTCAGATACACCTCCTGCCACAAGTGTTGTTGCAGGTGCTGAATTCACACTCTTTCCGGACTTACGAGAAATAATTGCAACATTTTAACCATAATACAATTCCGGATTCTGCACTTGAGCGGGAGTGATGTTTACGTTGTTCATTTCCAAATCCCTAGCTTGGAGCTTTCCAATCAATTGGAAAAAAAATCAATTTTTGAAAATTCCTTATCATGTGTTAACACTAACACATAGGTTCCCATTTTTCTGGTAACGCTTCCAGTAAATTCTCCTTCAATTCGTTGTCATCTTTCTTGATACTCATAACATCCATCTCAGATTGCAGATGACAGAATCTAGAAATTAAGTCAGACACTCCTTCACCCTCGAAATATTTGAAATTGTCAAATTCTTTCCTTAAAACCTTTTTCTTGTTTTTCGTATATTGCTCGTTTCCTTCACATCGCTCCTTTAAAGCATTCCATAATTCCTTCAAATTCTTGCAGGTTTTGAACTGATGTAGAAATTCTTTTGGTAACGCCATCCTAAGCACACCATAAGCTTTTTGCTCTCGAGTATTGTCCACATTTTGATCGACATTCAGATTTCTTTGCATAATCGGAACCTCATTACCATCAACTGGATAAGTATATCCTTTATTAATCGCGATCCAGAGGTCACAGTCTGATATACATATGTAAGACTCGAACCTCTATCTCCAATTATGGTAATCTTCAAGTTTTAGTAAATTGGGAACTTTTTGACTCATTCTGATCTCATTGTCATAGTTAAGTCGTGCTTGCATTGATGTTTGAATCGCTGCGAATGCTTGAAAATCCGACATCTCGACAAGTTAAGAATTCTGATTATCCGAATTGGTCCGAAGTGTAAATGCTTACACGAAGTGAAAAGCGAAGTGACTTGACACTAAGTGTGTTCCGAACGGAGGAACTGAAAAGCTAAGTGGAATTTAACCAAACTAAAGTGAAGTGACTTCTGAAGTGACTTCACCCGAACTCAGAAATCAAACGAACAGACACGAAATGAAAAGAGAAGTGATCCGAACTACTTGTCACAAATCTGGGAAACGCTCAGTAAGTTGAACTCTAATTCTTTAACATACTCAACCCGGTCGAATGTTATCGCACCGTTGGTAAGCTTGCCGATACCCTTAATTTCACCACCTTCATTTCCAGCAAAGGTAACACTTCCACATTATGGTTTGATTTCATCGAGCAAGGAAATGTCACCCGTTATCTGCCGGGACGCTCCACTGTCGACTACCCATAGATTATTGATGGACCGTCTCGGAGCTCCCTACACACATCAAGAAAATCAATTAGTTCGGGAGGGACCCAAGCTTGAAGCTTTGGGTCGTCCGGTATCCTCCACAAAATCATGACCTGCAGTGGAAGCACCCGTAGGTTTCCACTGCTCTCTCTGCTTGGTTGAAGATGACGCTTCATAATTTTTCAAAATAGATTTTAACTTTTCAAAATATCCATCCTGTTTCTTATCATGTTTTGCATATAAAAAACAGAAACATATGGCTTTAGGTCATCATGAATCAAACCTTTATAATCAACAAATTTTACTCGTTTCTTTGATCCAACAGAGGCAGGTTTGTTTGTCTGATAAACATCAGATACGGAACCAGACTTTTCAGACTTTTCTTTTGACAAAGGACAATTCTTGTACATATGCCCCCCATTTCTTACACTTTAAACAACGACGTCGGTCAGTAAAAGTAATAGAAACAGAATTACCGCACTCATCCATCGTTCCGTCGTTAGAAATGGTTTCAATTATAGGTTTTGGTTTCTTTAATTTTAAAAATTTCTTTTGAGGATAAGAAACCTGATGATTAGAAAACTCATCATAAAAATGTGAATCATATCCATTTTCAGTCTCAGGGTAAAAATCATCATGAAAATATTCATTTCCTGAATATTACACACCATCAAAATCCTGAATGAAATCCCCTCCTACCACCATAACTAGATGGACCAGCACCATTTCTGGATCCATGCCCAAACCAAGTTGGCCCCCTAACATAGATTGGTGGATTCGGCCCATAGCTAAAGTTATCATAAAAACTGTCATCATGGAATTGGGTTTTCTAGAAAAATCTATTTGGCTTTTTGAAATTGGTTTTAGCCTTTTTAGGAAAAATTGATGGTTTGTCAGTCTTTGGTGGTAGGAAAAGAATTTGTTTCTTAACAGATTTATGCACATTTTTAACCAACCCATGATTAGAATGATGATTAGATTTACCTGAAATAGATTGATCTGAATCTAGTGTGTCATTTGGAATAATAATCTTTCTATTCCCCCGCTAAATGGCACACTAGGTGAATTTGGATCATACTTAGGACCATAACCTCCCTTAAAAACTTTAACAATCAAGTCTGGATTGACCATTTTCAAAGGGAATTCCTTATCACTATACATCTTGTCAGATCCTTTCAATCGATAAGTAATCCATTTCACATTTCTATAGAAAAACTTCAGACTTTGCTTTAATATCATATTTTCCAGCAGAACCAGTTGGTGTTTTGGAACAAGAGCAATTGATAGTGTTACTTTCTAGGATGGATACAGTACAACCTCTCGACTCAAAGTTCTCAGAATTAAACATGTTTCCACCTTCAGATACACCTCCTACCACAAATGTTGTTGCAGGTGCTGAATTCACACTCTTTCCGGACTTACGAGCAATAATTACAACATTTTAACCATAATACAATTCCGGATTCTGCACTTGAGCGGGTCTGATGTTTACGTTGTTCATTTGCAAATCCCTAGCTTGGAGTTTTCCATTAAGTTGCAAAAAATGTCAATTTTTGAAGAATCCTTATCATGTGTTAACACTAACACATAGGTTCCCATTTTCCTTGTAACGCTTTCAGTAAATTCTCCCTCAATTCGTCATCATCTTTCTTGATACTCACAACATCCATCTCATATTGCAGATGACAAAATCTAGATATTAAGTCAGACACTCCTTCGCCCTCGAAATATTTGAAATTATCGAATTCTTTAATTAAAACCTTTATCTTGCTTTTGGTATATTGCTCGTTTCCTTCACAACGCTCCTTTAAAGCATTCCATAATTCCTATAAATTCTTGCAGGTTTTGAACTGATTTAGCAATTCTTTTGGTAATGCCATTCTAAGCACACCATAAGCTTTTTGCTCTCGAGTATTGTCCGCATTTTGATCGACATTCAGATTTCTTTGCATAATCGGAACCTCATTACCATCAACCGGATAAGTATATCCTTTATTAATCGCGATCCAGAGGTCACAGTCTGATATACATATGTAAGACTCGAACCTCTGTCTCCAATTATGGTAATCTTCATTCAGTAACTTGGGAACTTTTTGACTCGTTTCGATCTCATTGTCATAGTTAAGTAGTGCTTGCATTGATGTTTGAATTGCTGCGAATCCTTGAAAATCCGACATCTCGACAAGTTGAGAATTATGATTATCCAAACTGGTCCGAAGTGTAAATGCTTACACGAAGTGATCCGAAGTGAAAAGCAAAGTGAATTGACACTAACTGTGTTCCAAACGGATTTCCGAACTGAATAGCTAAGTGGAATTTAACCGAACTGAAGTGAAGTGACTTCCGAAGTGACTTCACCCGAACTCAGAAATCAAACGAACACACACGAAATGAAAAGAGAAGTGATCCGAACCGCTTGTCACAAATCTGGGAAATGCTCAGTAAGTTGAACTCTAATTCTTTAACATACTCAACCCGGTCGAATGTTATCGCACCGTTGGTAAGCTTGTCGATACCCTTAATTTCACCACCTTCATTTCTAGCAAAGGTAACACTTCCTCATTATGGTTTGATTTCATTGAGCAAGGAAATGTCACCCGTCATGTGCCGGGACACTCCACTGTCGACTACCCATAGATTATTGATGGACCGTCTCGGAGCTCCCTACACACATCAAGGAAATCAATTAGTTCGGGAGGGACCCAAGCTTGAAGCTTTGGGTCGTCCAGTATCCTCCACAAAATCATGACCTGCAGTGGAAGCACCCGTAGGTTTTCACTGCTCTCTCTGCTTGGTTGAAGATGACGCTTCATAATTTTTCAAAATAGATTTTAACTTTTCAAATTATCCATCCTGTTTCTGATCATGTTTTGCATTTAAAAAACAGAAACATATGGCTCTAGGTCATCATGAATCAAACCTTTATAATCAACAAATTTTACTCGTTTCTTTGATCCAACAGAGGCAGGTTTGTTTGTCTGATAACCATCAGATACGGAACTAGACTTTTCAGACTTTTCTTTTGACAAATGACAATTCTTGTACATATGCCCCCGTTTCTTACACTTTAAACAACGACGTCGGTCAGTAAAAGTAATAGAAACAGAATTACCGCACTCATCCATCGTTCCGTCGTCAGAAATGGTTTCAATTATAGGTTTTGGTTTCTTTAATTTTAAAAATTTCTTTAGAGGATAAGAAACCTGATGATTAGAAAACTCATCATAAAAATGTGAATCATATCCATTTTCAGTCTCAGGGTAAAAATCATCATGAAAATATATATTCATTTCCTGAATATTACACACCATCAAAATCCTAAATGAAATCCCCTCCTACCACCATAACTAGATGGACAAGCACCATTTCTAGATCCATGCCCAAACCAAGTTGGCCCCCTACCATAGATTGGTGGATTCGGCCCATAGCTAAAGTTATCATAAAACTGTCATCATGGAATTGGGTTTTCTGGAAAAATCTATTTGGCTTTTTGAAATTGGTTTTAGCCTTATCAGAAAAAATTGATGGTTTGTCAGTCTTTGGTGGTTAGGAAAAAAATTGTTTCTTAACAGATTTATGCACATTTTTAACCAACCCATGATCAGAATGATGATTAGATTTACCTGAAACACATTGATCCGAATCTAGTGTGTCATTTGGAATAATAATCTTTCTATCCCCCCCCCCCCTAAATGGCACACTAGGTGAATTTGGATCATACTTAGGACCATAACCTCCCTTAAAAACTTTAACAATCAAGTCTGGATTGACCATTTTCAAAGGGAATTCCTTATCACTATACATCTTGTCAGATCCTTTCAGTCAATAAGTAATCCATTTCACATTTTTATAAAAAAAATTCAGACTTTGCTTTAATATCATATTTTCCAGCAAAACCAGTTAGTGTTTTGGAATAAGAGCCATTGATAGTGTTACTTGCTAGGATGAATACAGTACAACCTCTCGACTCAAAGTTCTCAGAATTAGACATGTTTCCACCTTCAGATATTCTACTTCAATTCGTCATCATCTTTCTTGATACTCACAACATCCATCTCATATTGCAGATGACAGAATCTAGATATTAAGTCAGACACTCCTTCGCCCTCGAAATATTTGAAATTATCGAATTCTTTCCTTAAAACCTTCTTGCTTTTGGTATATTGCTCGTTTCCTTCACATCGCTCCTTTAAAGCATTCCATAATTCCTTCAAATTCTTGCAGGTTTTGAACTGATTTAGCAATTCTTTTGGTAATGCCATCCTAAGCACACCATAAGCTTTTTGCTCTCGAGTATTGTCCGCATTTTGATCGACATTCAAATTTCTTTGCATAATCAGAAGCTCATTACCATCAACCGGATAAGTATATCCTTTATTAATCGCGATCCAGAGGTCACAGTCTGATATACATATGTAAGACTCGAACCTCTATCTCCAATTATGGTAATCTTCAAGTTTCAGTAACTTGGGAACTTTTTGACTCGTTCCGATCTCATTGTCATAGTTAAGTAGTGCTTGCATTGATGTTTGAATTGCTGCGAATCCTTGAAAATCCGACATCTCGACAAGTTGAGAATTATGATTATCCGAACTGGTCCGAAGTGTAAATGCTTACACGAAGTGATCCGAAGTGAAAAGCAAAGTGAATTGACACTAACTGTGTTCCGAACGGAGTTCCGAACTGAATAGCTAAGTGGAATTTAACCAAACTGAAGCGAAGTGACTTCCGAAGTGACTTCAGCCGAACTCAGAAATCAAACGAACAGACACAAAATAATAAGAGAAGTGATCCGAACCGCTTGTCACAAATCTGGGAAATGCTCAGTAAGTTGAACTCTAATTCTTTAACATACTCAACCCGGTCGAATGTTATCGCACCGTTGGTAAGCTTGTCGATACCCTTAATTTCACCACCTTCATTTCTAGCAAAGGTAACACTTCCTCATTATGGTTTGATTTCATTGAGCAAGGAAATGTCACCCGTCATGTGCCGGGACACTCCACTGTCGACTACCCATAGATTATTGATGGACCGTCTCGGAGCTCCCTACACACATCAAGGAAATCAATTAGTTCGGGAGGGACCCAAGCTTGAAGCTTTGGGTCGTCCAGTATCCTCCACAAAATCATGACCTGCAGTGGAAGCACCCGTAGGTTTTCACTGCTCTCTCTGCTTGGTTGAAGATGACGCTTCATAATTTTTCAAAATAGATTTTAACTTTTCAAATTATCCATCCTGTTTCTGATCATGTTTTGCATTTAAAAAACAGAAACATATGGCTTTAGGTCATCATGAATCAAACCTTTATAATCAACAAATTTTACTCGTTTCTTTGATCCAACAGAGACAGGTTTGTTTGTCTGATAATCATCAGATACGGAACTAGACTTTTCAGACTTTTCTTTTGACAAATGACAATTCTTGTACATATGCCCCCGTTTCTTACACTTTAAACAACGACGTCGGTCAGTAAAAGTAATAGAAACATAATTACCGCACTCATCCATCGTTCCGTCGTCAGAAATGGTTTCAATTATAGGTTTTGGTTTCTTTAATTTTAAAAATTTCTTTAGAGGATAAGAAACCTGATGATTAGAAAACTCATCATAAAAATGTGAATCATATCCATTTTCAGTCTCAGGGTAAAAATCATCATGAAAATATATATTCATTTCCTGAATATTACACACCATCAAAATCCTAAATGAAATCCCCTCCTACCACCATAACTAGATGGACAAGCACCATTTCTAGATCCATGCCCAAACCAAGTTGGCCCCCTACCATAGATTGGTGGATTCGGCCCATAGCTAAAGTTATCATAAAACTGTCATCATGGAATTGGGTTTTCTGGAAAAATCTATTTGGCTTTTTGAAATTGGTTTTAGCCTTATCAGAAAAAATTGATGGTTTGTTAGTCTTTGGTGGTTAGGAAAAAAATTGTTTCTTAACAGATTTATGCACATTTTTAACCAACCCATGATCAGAATGATGATTAGATTTACCTGAAACAGATTGATCCGAATCTAGTGTGTCATTTGGAATAATAATCTTTCTATTCCCCCCCCCCCCCCCTAAATGGCACACTAGGTGAATTTGGGTCATACTTAGGACCATAACCTCCCTTAAAAACTTTAACAATCAAGTCTGGATTGACCATTTTCAAAGGGAATTCCTTATCACTATACATCTTGTCAGATCCTTTCAGTCAATAAGTAATCCATTTCACATTTTTATAAAAAAAACTTCAGACTTTGCTTTAATATCATATTTTCCAGCAAAACCAGTTAGTGTTTTGGAATAAGAGCCATTGATAGTGTTACTTGCTAGGATGAATACAGTACAACCTCTCGACTCAAAGTTCTCAGAATTAGACATGTTTCCACCTTCAGATATTCTACTTCAATTCGTCATCATTATTCTTGATACTCACAACATCCATCTCATATTGCAGATGACAGAATCTAGATATTAAGTCAGACACTCCTTCGCCCTCGAAATATTTGAAATTATCGAATTCTTTCCTTAAAACCTTCTTGCTTTTGGTATATTGCTCGTTTCCTTCACATCGCTCCTTTAAAGCATTCCATAATTCCTTCAAATTCTTGCAGGTTTTGAACTGATTTAGCAATTCTTTTGGTAATGCCATCCTAAGCACACCATAAGCTTTTTGCTCTCGAGTATTGTCCGCATTTTGATCGACATTCAAATTTCTTTGCATAATCAGAAGCTCATTACCATCAACCGGATAAGTATATCCTTTATTAATCGCGATCCAGAGGTCATAGTCTGATATACATATGTAAGACTTGAACCTCTGTCTCCAATTATGGTAATCTTCAAGTTTCAGTAACTTGGGAACTTTTTGACTCGTTCCGATCTCATTGTCATAGTTAAGTAGTGCTTGCATTGATGTTTGAATTGCTGCGAATCCTTGAAAATCCGACATCTCGACAAGTTGAGAATTATGATTATCCGAACTGGTCCGAAGTGTAAATGCTTACACGAAGTGATCCGAAGTGAAAAGCAAAGTGAATTGACACTAACTGTGTTCCGAACGGAGTTCTGAACTGAATAGCTAAGTGGAATTTAACCAAACTGAAGCGAAGTGACTTCCGAAGTGACTTCAGCCGAACTCAGAAATCAAACGAACAGACACGGAATAATAAGAGAAGTGATCCGAACTATATCTTTGTATGTATTCGGAGCGGTTATTTTTCCGAACTGTCATTTCAGGTGACGGTTATTTTTTCAAAGCTGAGTTCTTGACGGTAAGTGATCCGAACTGGACTAGAATTTGAACGTTTTTTTAAACGAACAATTTAGAATGTTCAGATTTCGAAAAAGATGAGTCATTACAAAAAAGAATGTCATTTAGTGGCACACAAAAAATGCCACTAAAGGCCAAAAAATGCCACTAAAACAATTTTAGGAATGTGTGGCACAAAGAATAAGTGCCACCAGAAGTGGTGACATTAAGCCTTTTAGTGGCACTTTTTCAATGTGCCACACAATCTTTTGGCACTTTATTTTATGCCACAAGAAAATAGAAGACTATTGTGGCAATTGTTTTGTGCCACTAAAAGGTTATCCTACTTATATATCTATAGTAGTTTTAGTGGCACTTATTTTTACGCCACTAAAGGATTATTATAGTCACACACATTGCACAAAAGTCACATATTTACAATATAAAATGTAAAATAAGAATTGGATATGATTAAATTGTAAATGTTGATCCAAAATTTTTACACAAGTAATGTAAACATTTAAGCATCTTTCAATTTCTAAATTTTTACAATAATAGTTTAATTATTAAAATATAGTTATCTTGTCATCATCAACCACCGAAATATAGCTTCAAAACTTCTTATTACATCCACCCTGTCATCATCAACCATATATACAGGCATTAGTACAAATTAAAATTCAACTTCCATAACTATATAAGCGTTAAGGAATGGTTTATGATAAAACAAACGGGTTGATCAGTGAAACAAACATCTTTGAACTTCATACAATTAACTCAACTACACATGTGAAAAACATGCTTGAAATGAAATGTCTTACCTCGACTCTTGGTTGTTCTGAAATAAGTTTTGAAATAGTTGTGCCTATTATTGCATGTCCAGCTTCATGACGAGTAACCACTGCTTTCTCGCTACCTTGTAACCTAGCTGTTTTCTTTTCTAACACCCTGTCATAATATCACAATACCAAAACAATGTGCATAAGGATGTAAACACATGTTCTAACATAGAGGAGCATTCAGCAAGAAATATCATACACCAAAATATCTTTGAATCTTGATATAGATGTATCACTAACCCAAACAGTGTGCATGTATTACTAACACTATAGAGTAGAGGTGCCAAGGGATCGAGTCGATCAGGTTGGAGCGACTTGCAAACGCATGTCTTTTCTATTTGAACTTTAATCATTAATGTGCTATGTGTTTTCCAAAACGATATTATTACAGTAATAAATAAACTTTGCTTTTTTAATAAAATGATTCAGATAAGTTTATGCAATTTGAATATATTTTTGGACTATATCAATCCGTTCCCATGTACCTTTTTTTTATAATTTATTTTAACCATTACCCATAGTCAAAATTGACATATCTAGCGTAGGGAAATAAAAAGAGGAGACTTACATCAATTAAACGTTCTACTGCTTGGATGAAGTTGATTTGCTCCACAACCACTTCATTTTGTCTACCGGCCAACAAAGCCGCTTCATTTACTAGATTTGCAAGGTCTGCCCTGTAAGATGACATAAATAATTGTCTTTTAAGTGTTAGCAAATAACAAAAAAAAAACGGAAATATGAAGGTTGATTATACATAAATAAACTGTTTTAGTTTAATTACCCGGTGAAACCGGTGTTAAAATGCGTGAGCATCGGATCGTCTACTCGATCAAGCTATTCGAACATCGAAACGTAATTAACCGATTGTTTTATTGATCAAAACGAACATTTACAATCAGTGAAACACTTAGAAATGACACAGAGAAAACACTCTCAGAAACAAACACTTAGCAGAAATCTCACACGCTCAGAACTGACTATTACAAAGACCAAACAACTATTTATACCAAGTTGGCCGATCCTTGTCCGAACCCCAGGTTCGGCCTGTCCGAACTCCAGGTTCGGACCTGGTTCGGCCAAGCATACTTTGACTTGATCTTGTACATTGCTTGATACTTCACACGACGCACATATCAGGTATCAACAAACTTCCCCTCGTCGTGTGCAGTATCTCTTCAATATCATCAACTTTGTATCTTCAATCAAGCTCCCCCTCAAGTATAGAATCCGTTCGTTCAATGAAATGAATCTTCAAACAAACTCCTCCTCAACTCGATCGTAGCTTGATCTTGAATACTTGACAAATCCTAGTGTATCTCTAGTCTTTTATCAACAACTTCAGAAGATTTGAAGTCGTGATTTCTTGCACATAGCAACCTGCTCAAACATTTAAATAATCTTGGTGCAAAACGTCTCTTTGAGACTCCAAGATATGATCTTGAAAATTGATTTGTATCACGTGTTGTACAGATCGAAAAAAGAAGCAGAAACAAAATCTTTTTGGCTTTTTGAATGTGTATATCAAAACAAATCTAAGATCTTTTTGATTTTTCAAATTTATGCTAAAACACACTAAAAATCTTTTTTGGCTTATTTTGATCTGAAATAAACACACTAAAAATATTGAATTTGTATCACGTGTTGACTAGATCGAAAATAAAGCAGAAACAAAATCTCTTTGGCTTTTTGCAAGTGTATATCAAAACAAACCAAAAATCTTTTTGATTTTTCAAGTTTATGTTAAAAACACATCGAAAATCTTTTTGGGCTTATCTTGATATGAACTGAACTTGCAATATAGAATCAAACACTATTTTTGGTATAAGAAAGATCACTATATGGGATCATATTGAACATAACGCACTGAATTGCACTTCAATTTCAATTAATCGAAGCACATAAGTCATGCTGATTGCTGGTATAATTTGTCCAACTTAAACTCAAACAAAATCATACTCATAACATCGGGATATGTTAAGGTTGATTAGATTTGCTTTGACCAGTGTATCCCACACTATCAGACATAATCAGACATTTTCAGTTTTTCTTTCTTTTTCCGTTTGTGTGACAGCAAAGAGAAATAAGAACGTTAAATCATCTACCGTAAGGTCGATATTTCGATACGCAGATAAGGCCTCGGATTTAACAAAATCAGAAAATAAAACAAGTTAAAATTGTATAACTCAACAACAATCAGGTCGGTACTCCCGTACACGCAGAGAAAGTCCGATGAGTTATACGAAACACCAAAGAAAATAAAGCAGAACGTCAAATGAACAACGATCAGGTCGATCTTTCGATACGCAGAGAAAGTCCGATCATTTGACAAAATAAAGAAAATCAAACAAGTTTAAATCTTTGCAAAAAGAACACATGTATACACAGGTACTTCTCATTTTGAATTTCACACTTATTTTTCTTTTCTTTTTGTGTCATGAAATATGCATCAAGATGTTATCCACATGGTCAAGCATTAGTATTTAGCGTATATCACATCTGAATACTTTCTGATTTACCGAGCCTACCAAGCATATCACACAATGATCTTATGGATCTTTCATCTACTCTATCCATAAGTCATAAACGTAAGCCAATGTACCATCATTTCCCAATGATCAATTTCTCACAATTTCATATATTGTGCATGTATTTCCTTCATTATATATTTGGCATGTATTCACCTTTTCCCTATAACATGCATTTTCTCAATTACTCCCCCTTACTTACAATTCTCCCCCTTAAAATGAAAACTCTATTTTTGGATTTTAATTTTATACAAAACAAAACACTATGTTTGGGTTTTTTTTTTTTTAGAAAAATATGTAAGCAAAGAAAAACGATCAATCAACATGGATAGCTGGCAGATTTAGAATTCAGAAAATTTGCAGTTTAGAAAGAATTATCATGAAATTTAAGTTAAGCAGAATACTCCTCCATCAACAACTTCGCAATCGTCGATAGGTCTTCTAGAAGTACCTGCACACTGGTCAAACTAATTAATCCAAAAATGACCCGAAGCGAATCGCTTCTGGTCGACCAGTGTCCCGATTTTGCTTAGAAACCACCTTAGGTTTCCATTGTTGATATTTTGGTAAGACAGTTTGTGATGAACTTATCACAGGTGACTATGATGATGAACCTACACTTTGAACCTTTGAGAACATTGGAACAAAACTTTTTTGTTTATGAAAGAATGTTGATTCAACGTCATAAAAAACTCTGCCTTGTTCATCAAAGAACATTTGTTTGGCAGGCTTACCAAAAACTGATTTCTTGTGAAATCTGTGGGGTGAATCAGCAGGTATTGGACAATCCTTTACCATATGCCCTAGTCGGCGGCAAATATAACAGATTCTTTTCGTTTTGTCCCATCTTTGATGTACCTGCGAAGAACACACATGAATATCTCGAACATGATCAGAATGAGAATCATATACCTGATGCCTGTGATCATGTACCCATTTGGATGTAGGACTTCGAGATTGAGAACTTTTAGAAGACACTTAAGCTTTCACAAATACTTCAGCAATCTTCCAAGCATCAACACAATGAAGGGGAAATTCTTTATCAGAGAAAAGCTGATCAGAACCTTTGATCTTGTAGAATCTCTCAGGTTGAACTTTGTCAGCCTTAAACACATCCTTCTTCACTTGCTTCAGCTTTAACTTCTTCAAATCTTGAGATGATGATGCTGGAACCTTCTCAGCTTTGTCTTTCATCCCGTGAAAATCCAAAACCACATGCTTTCCAGAAATCTTCTCCTCAGGTGTAAAATGTCCATTCTTCGCTAAACGATAAAATTCAGCTTTCACTTCAGTTACATTCTTTTGATCATAAAAAATCTTTTCATCAAACTCAAGTTGAGACTGAATCTTGTCACTTGAAGTAGCCGACTTCTCATTACCAGCAGAAGATGAACCAGATACAAATTTTGGAGCAGGAGAAACTTCAGATTTCTTTTCCTTCTTTTTCTTATTCTTCTTGTACTTCTTCCTCGTCACAACATTCTCATCCTCAACAGTAGATGATGAAACCTTTGAATATTCAAATTCATCAAATTGTTCCTTCACGTCTTTGAAAGCTTCTTTGATATGAGCAGGGGGTGATGCAGTCTTATCAAACATTTTCTCAAAATTTGCATCATTAGCTAAGAAGCTTGTGAAAACTTGAGAATTTGAAACATTGTTAAGCAATCGATTAGCATCCAAAACTTGAATTTTTAGATCAGAAATTTTCTGTTAAGCCTCAGCAAATTCTTTTTCTTTAGCAATCAAACGCTTTGCAACCTTGTGAGTTTCAAATTTTTGTAGGCGAAGATTAACAAGGCCTTCAAATAATTCCTTCTTCAATTTATCTTCATTTTGCTTTTGAATCTCCAAATTTGCTGCTTGAACTTTATTGACACGAACCAACTCCCGTTTCTCATCCAACGACTTTTCCATGTCAATTTGATACGCTTCAATCTTAGCAGTTGATTATTCAACATTCTTTGTAAGCAGATCAAACTTGACTTTTGATTTATCAAACAAATTCGTGAAATCAGAAGTAGTATCCTCCGCTTCATCCTTCCATTTCTTGACTTCTTTCACCAACGCATCCCTTTCTTCACCGGTTTTAACTTTTGCAGCTTCAATATCCCTTTTATCTTGTTTAGAAATTTCTAAAACTTCATTCAGCAATTTGATCTCTTTTTGCAAACATTCATTCTTCAGACCCAAATTCGTCTCATTTTGCTTAGAAATTCCCAACTCTGAACTAATCATTTTGAAATCAGTAGTAACTCTTTTGACTTCTTCAATCAAAAATTCTTTTTCTTTTATCAAGGATTCAATTTTAGACTCAAATTTTTCATTCTCAGCAGCGTCATATGAACTCGAATCAGAATAATAATCATCTTGGTCATGTGTGACAATTAATGCTGATGTATCATATCCAAAATGTTGACCCCAATCATAAACATCATCATGTTGAGCCGTCAAGGCTATTGTCTTGCTTGTGTTACTAGTAGATGGTTGAGTAAAACCAGGCTTGGGTGATTGAGTAAAACCAGGCTTGCTTGCATGAGCCTGTTGACAATCTTTGGCAAAATGTCCAAGCTTTGAACATTTATAACATTTTAACTTAGACTTGTCAAAACCCAATTTATCACCAAAAAGATTTCTTCCATGTTTCTTGAAGAACCTATTCGATCTTTGGCATAACATAGTATATTACCAAGATATATCCAATTCAGTTAGTTGATCATCATCAAGTGCATCAAGATCATCGCTGGTTAACTTTGCATCAGCAACATTCTTGATAATCAAACCAAAAGATGATGAAATCAATGCAGAAATCATTTTAGCACAATCATCTGTTGATTCAACAGAAAAAGCATTCTGACTTGAAAAATTTGGAATTGTAAAACTACCACCCCGTGAAGACTTGTTATCAGAATTATTAGAAATTCCAGTCAAGAAAGCTGTACTTGGTGCAGAACTCAGGTTTGGCTTAGATTTAGCATTCATGCTTGCCGTATTCTCACCATGATACAATTCAGGATTTTGCAGAGTAGCAGTTGACTTCTTTGAGTTTAACATTTCCATTTCCCGAGCATGAAGTTTTCCAGTAAGCTTCCATAATCTTTTCCTTTAAATCAGCATCAGATTTCTCAATACCAACTACCTTTAATTCACTAATTAGATGTGAAAACCATGAAACGAGAGCAGTAATATTCTCATTTTCATATTTTTGAAAATTATCAAATTCTTTGTTCAACACTTTCTTCTGACTCTTCTTGTAATCATCATTACCCTCACATCTTGCTGAGAGAGCATCCCATAATTGTTTTGATTTCTTACAAGTGGTGAATTGATGTAACAATTCGGTAGGTAAAGCCATAGTAAGATAACCATAAACTTTCTTTTCAAGATCATAACTTTTCCTTTCAGCAGCATCAAAATCTTGAAGTTCCTTATAGTCTCCTTCTTCAGTTGGTCGTTCATACAACTTTCGAATCGGAATCCATAAATCAATATCATTTGTGCTGATGTATGCAAAAAATCATCTCTTCCAATTTTGATAATCTTGTAGCTTCAACAATTTGGGAACTTTCTGACTTGTTCCGATTTCATTATCAAAATTCAACATGGTTTGCATCGCACTTTGCATTGCTGCAAACGCTTGAAATTCTGACATCGTTTGAAAATTTTTAAAATCTGTCGGCCGAACTTGCTCCGAACCTATCACTGACCTCCGAACTCTGTCTGAACCTAAAACCAAAGTCCGAACTCTGCCCGAACTTGCTCCGAAACAAGATCAACAGTCCGAACTCCTAAGTGACTCGGATCTAGCTCCGAACCTTGAAACACACCGATCCTCGACCGAGACAACTCCGAACACGGACCGAACGTCTACCGAACTTAAAGTTCAGAGCAGTTACTCCGAACCTGAACAGATTACTCCGAACCTCGATTTCATTTTCAAAAACGCCCGAATATGAACTGATTTTGACAAAACTCGTTACTGTGGATCAGTAAAACCGATAGAAAGTGATTTAGGAACAGATTTGACACCAAACACTCGATAGAACTGATGAAAAACACGAATACAAACTCGAGAAATACTAAAAATGCTTCAAAAATCCAAAGATAGCAACCACAGATCAGTAGAGTGAACCAGAATGCTCTGATACCACTTGAAAATGCGTAAGCATCGGATCGTCTACTCGATCTAGCTATTCGAACATCGAAACGTAATTAACCGATTGTTTTATTGATCAAAACGAACTATTACAATCAGTGAAACACTTAGAAATGACACAGAGAAAACACTCTAAGAAACACACACTTAGCAGAAATCTCACACGCTTAGAACTGACTATTACAAAGACCAAACAACTATTTATACCCAGCTGGCCGATCCTTGTCCGAACCCCAGGTTCGGCCAGTCCGAACTCCAGGTTCGGACCTGGTTCGGCCAAGCGTACTTTGACTTGATCTTGTACATTGCTTGATACTTCACACGACGCACATATCAGGTATCAACAAACTCCCCCTCGTCGTGTGCAGTATCTCTTCAATATCATCTACTTTGTATCTTCAATCAAGCTCCCCCTCAAGTATAGAATCCGTTCGTTCAATGAAATGAATCTTCAAACAAACTCCTCCTCAACTCGATCGTAGCTTGATCTTGAATACTTGACAATGTCTGGTGTATTTTTGGTCTTTATCAACAAGCTTCAGAAGACTTGAATTTGTGATCACTTGCACCTAGCAACCTGCTCAAACATTTAGATAATCTTGGCGCAAAACGTCTCTTCGAGACTCCAAGACATGATTTGAAAATTGAATTTGTATCACGTGTTGACTAGATCGAAAATAAAGCAGAAACAAAATCTCTTTGGCTTTTTGCAAGTGTATATCAAAACAAACCAAAAATCTTTTTGATTTTTCAAGTTTATGTTAAAAACACATCGAAAATCTTTTTGGGCTTATCTTGATATGAACTGAACTTGCAATACAGAATCAAACACTATTTTTGATATGAAAAAGATCACTATATGGGATCATATTGAACATAACGCACTGAACTGCACTTCAATTTCAATTAATCGAAACACATAAGTCATGCTGATTGCTGGTATAATTTGTCCATTTTAAACTCAGACATAATCATACTCATAACATCTGGATATGTTAAGATATTGATTAGATTTGCTTTGACCAGTGTATCCCACACTATCAGACATAATCAGACATTTTCTGTTTTTCTTTCTCTTTCCTTTTGTGTGACAGGACTTGTGATTTTTCACAATGCATAGTATTTTCATGATATTGTCCACTGTGTTCCATGCAAAAAGAAATAAGAACGTTAAATCGTCTACCTTAAGGTCGATCTTTCGATACGCAGATAAGACCTCGGATTTAACAAAATAAGAAAAATAAAACAAGTTGAAGTTGTATAACCCAACAACAATCAGGTCGGTACTCCCGTACACGCAAAGAAAGTCCGATGAGTTATACGAAACACCAAAAAAAATAAAGCAGAACGTCAAACGAACAACGATCAGGTCGATCTTTCGATACGCGGAGAAAGTCCGATCGTTTGACAAAATAAAGAAAATCAAATAAGTTTAAATATTTGCAAAATGAACACATGTATACACAGTGAAATTGAGGTTCGGAGTAATCTGTTCAGGTTCGGAGTAACTGCTCCAAACTTCAAGTTCGGTAGACGTTCGGTCCGTGTTCGGAGTTGTCTCGGTTGAGGTTCGGTGTGTTTCAAGGTTCGGAGCTAGATCGGAGTCACTTAGGAGTTCGGACTGTTGATCTTGTTTCGGAGCAAGTTCGGACAGAGTTCGGACTTTGGTTTTAGGTTCGGACAGAGTTCGGAGGTCAGTGATAGGTTCGGAGCAAGTTCGGCCGACAGATTTTAAAAATATTTCAAACGATGTCAGAATTTCAAGCGTTTGCTGCAATGCAAAGTGCGATGCAAACCATGTTGAATTTTGATAATGAAATCGGAACAAGTCAGAAAGTTTCCAAATTGTTGAAGCTAGAAGATTATCAAAATTGGAAGAAACGGTTTTCTGCATACATCAGCACAAATGATATTGATTTATGGATTCCGATTTGAAAATTATATGAACGACCAACTGAAGAAGGAGATTATAAGGAACTTCAAGATTTTGATGCTGCTGAAAGAAAAAGTTATGAGCTTGAAAAGAAAGTTTATGGTTATCTTACCATGGCTTTACCTACCGAATTGTTACATCAATTCAGCACTTGTAAGAAATCAAAGCAATGGTGGGATGCTCCCTCAGCAAGATGTGAGGGTAATGATGCTTACAAGAAGAGTCGGAAGAAAGTATTGAACAAAGAATTTGATAATTTTTAAAACTATGAAAATGAAAATATTACTGCTCTCGTTTCACGGTTTTCACATCTAATTAGTGAATTAAAGATAGTTGGTATTGAGAAATCTGATGCTGATTTGAAAGAAAAAAATTATGGAAGCTTTACCTGGAAAGTGGGAGAATTATATTTTGCTGCTCACTCATGACAAGGATTATTCTACAATGACATTTCACGAGCTTACTGGAAAACTTCATGCTCGAGAAATGGAAATGTTAAATTCAAAGAAGTCAACTGCTACTTTGCAAAATCCTGAATTGTATCATGGTGAGAATACGGCAAGCATGAATGCTAAAGCTAAACCAAGTCTGAGTTCTGCACCAAGTACAGCTTTCTTGACTGGAATTTCTGATAATTCTGATGACAAGTCGTCACGGGGTTGTAGCTTTACAATTCCAAATTTTTCAAGTCAGAATGCTTTTTCTGCTGAATCAACAGATGATTGTGCTAAAATGATTTCTGCATTGATTTCATCATCTTTTGGTTTGATTATCAAGAATGTTGCTGATGCAAAGTTAACTAGCGATGATCTTGATTCACTTGATGATGATCAACTAACTGAATTGGATATCTTGGCAATATGCTATGTTATGTCAAAAATCGAAGAGGTTCTTTAAGAAACATGGAAGAAATCTTTCTGGTGATAAACTGGGTTTTGACAAGTCAAAGTTAAAATGTTATAAATGTTCGCAACTTGGACATTTGGCTAAAGACTGTCAACAGGCACATGCAAGCAAGCCTGGGTTTACTCAATCACCGAAGCCTGGTTTTACTCAACCATCTACTAGTAACACAAGCAAGACAAAAGCCTTGACGGCTCAACATGATGGTGTTTATGATTGGGGTCAACATTTTGGATATGATACATCTGCATTAATTGTCACACATGAACAAGATGACTATTATTCTGATTCGAGTTCATATGACGCTGCTGAGAATGAGAAATTTGAGTCTAAAATTGAAGCCTTGATGAAAGAAAAAGAATGTTTGATTGAAGAAGTCAAGAGAGTTTCTGCTGACTTAAAAATGATTAGTTCGTAGTTAGGAATTTCTAAGGAAAATGAGAAGGAATTAGGTATGAAGAATGACTGTTTGCTTAAAGAGATCAAATTGCTGACTGAAGTTTTAGAAATTTCTAAACAAGATAAAAGGGATGTTGAAGTTGCAAAAGCTAAGATCTTTGAAGAAAGGGATGAGTTGGTGAAAGAAGTCAAGAAATGGAAGGATGAAGCGGAGGATACTGCTTCTGATTTCACGAATCTGTTTGATAAATCAAAAGTCAAGCTTGATCTGCTTACAAAGAATGTTGACGAATCAACTGCTAAGATTGAAGCATATCAAGTTGATATGGAAAAGTTGTTGGATGAGAAGCGGGAGTTGGTTCGTGTCTATAAAGTTCAAGCAGCAAATTTGGAGATTCAAAAAACGCAATGAAGATATATAAATTATAGAAGGAATTATTTGAAGGCCTTGATAATCTTCGCGTGCAAAAATTTGAAACTCACAAGGTTGCGAAGCAATTGATTGCTAAAGAAAAAGAATTTGCTGAGGCTCAACATAAAATTTTTTATCTAAAAATTCAAGTTCTGGATGCTAATCGATTACTTAACAATGTTTCAAATTCTCAAGTTTTCACAGGCTTCTTAGCTAATGATGCAAATTTTGAGAAAATGTTTGATAAGACTGCATCACCTCCTGCTCATATCAAATAAGCTTTCAAAGACGTGAAGGAACAAGTTGATGAATTTGATTATTTAAAGGTTTCATCATCTACTGTTGAGGATGAGAAGGTTGTAATGAAAAAGAAGAATATGAAGAATAAGAAAAAGAAGGAAAAGAAATCGGAAGTTTCTTCTGCTCCAAAATTTGTATCTGGTTCATCTTCTGCTGATAATGAGAATTCGGCTACTTCAAGTGATAAGCTTAAGTCACAATCTGGATTTGATGAAAAGATCTTTTATGATCAGAAGAATGTGACTGAAGTGAAAGCTGAATTTTCTCTGTTAGCGAAGAATGGACATTTTACACCTGAGGAGAAGATTTCTGGAAAGCATGTGGGATTGGGTTTTACGGGATGAAAGACAAAACTGAAAAGGTTCCGGCATCATCATCTCAAGATTTGACGAAATTAAAGATGAAGCAAGTGAAGAAGGAAGTTTTTCAAGCTGACAAAGTTCAACCTGAGCGGTTCTACAAACTCAAGGGTTCGGATCAATTATTTTCTGACAAAGAATTTCCACTTCATTTTGTTGATGCTCGGAAGATTGTTGAGGTATTTGTGAAAGCTAACATTTCTTTTGAAAGTTCTCAATCTCGAAGCCCTACATCCAAATGGGTACATGATCACAGGCAGCAGGTATATGATTCTCATTCTGATCATGTTCGAGATATTCATGTGTGTTCTTAGCAAGTACATCAAAGATGGGACAAAACGAAAAGAATTTGTTATATTTGCTGCCGACCAGGCCATATGGCAAAGGATTGTCCCATACCTGTTGATTCACCCCAAAGATTTCACAAGAAATCTGTTTTTGGTAAACCTGCCAACACAAAGTTCTTTGATGAACAAGGCAGTGTTTTTGATGACGTTGAACCTACATTCTTTCATAAACAAAAACGTTTTGTTCCAATGTTTTCAAAGGTTCAAAGTGTAGGTTCATCATCACAGTCACCTGTGATAAGTTCATCTCAAACTATCTTACCAAAACAACAACAATGGAAACCTAAGGTGGTTTTTAAGCAAAATCAGGACACTGGTCGACCAGAAGCGATTCGCTTTGGGTCATTTTTGGACTAATTAGTTTGACCAGTGTGCAGGTACTTCTAGAAGACCTATCGACGATTGCAAAGTTGTTGATGGAGGAGTATTCTGCTTAACTTAAATTTCATGATAATTCTTTCTAAACTGCAAATTTTCTGAATTCTAAATCTGCCAACTATCCGTGTTGATTGATCGTTTTTCTTTGCTTACAAATTTTTCTAAAAAAAAAAACCCAAACATAGAGTTTTGTTTTGTATAAAATGAAAATCCAAAAATAGAGTTTTCATTTTAAGGGGGAGAATTGTAAGTAAGGGGGAGTAATTGAGAAAATGCATGTTATAGGGAAAATGTGAATACATGCCAGATATATAATGAAGAAAATACATGCACAATATATGAAATTGTGAGAAATTGATCATTGGGAAATGATGGTACATTGGCTTACGTTTCTGACTTATGGATAGAGTAGATGAAAGAGCCATAAGATCATTGTGTGATATGCTTGGTAGGCTCGGCAAATCAGAAAGTATTCAGATGTGATATACACTAAATACTAATGCTTGACCATGTGGATAACATCTTGATGCATATTCCATGACACAAAAAGAAAAGAAAAATAAGTGTGAAATTCAAAATGAGAAGTCACTGTGTATACATGTGTTCTTTTTGCAAAGATTTAAACTTGTTTGATTTTCTTTATTTTGTCAAACGATCGGACTTTCTCTGCGTATCGAAAGATCGACCTGATCGTTGTTCGTTTGACGTTCTGCTTTATTTTCTTTGGTGTTTCGTATAACTCATCGGACTTTCTCTGCGTGTACGGGAGTACCGACCTGATTGTTGTTGAGTTATACAATTTCAACTTGTTTTATATTCTTATTTTGTTAAATCCGAGGCCTTATCTGCGTATCGAAATATCGACCTTAAGGTAGACGATTTAACGTTCTTATTTCTTTTTGCATGGAACACAGTTGACGATATCATGAAAATAGTATGCATTGTGAAAAATCACAAGTGCTGTCACACAAACGGAAAAAGAAAGAAAAACTGAAAATGTCTGATTATGTCTGATAGTGTGTGATACACTGGTCAAAGCAAATCTAATCAATACCTTAACATATCACTGATTGTAATTGTTCGTTTTGATCAATAAAACAATCGGTTAATTACGTTTCGATGTTCGAATAGCTAGATTACAATCAGTGAAACACTTAGAAATGACACAGAGAAAACACTCTCAGAAACACACACTTAGCAAAAATCTCACATGCTCAGAACTGACTATTACAAAGACCAAACAACTATTTATACCCAGCTGGCCGATCCTTGTCCGAACCCCAGGTTCAGCCAGTCCGAACCCCAGGTTCGGACCTGGTTCGGCCAAGCATACTTTGACTTGATCTTGTACATTGCTTGATACTTCACACGATGCACATATCAGGTATTAACACGGTGGTCATGGAAGCAACGCCAGCAAGATCAACATCAGCTCCAAAGGAAGCTCTTTTGTAAAAACATGAACGTTCAAAATAGCATGTCTTCCCACTCTATCAGGTGTTTCTACCTAAAATCCAAATAACCATTTTTGAGACAATAAATAAGTAAGCATTTGAATATGATTGAACTTCTATTTTGGAGAAACTAATAAGAATATGAGTATCAATTAAGTTATTTACATAAACACGGTCAAATTATAAGTGACTGAACTGTTTGAACTCCTAAGAGCCAGATTGATCAATCTAAAATGTATAACATGAAAGCTAAACGACTAGAATAGTGATTCAATCTATTTACATGAACACGAACAAATTAGAGGTCAGAGAAGGGAAGATCACAATGATTACGAGATCGCATACCTGAATTGAGACGGCTGAGATGTAGCACTTGTTCCAACGACCATCAGTGGTGCCTACCCGAATCCCCGGTGCTTGTTCCGATCAATTCTGAACCGCGACGCTTGTCCCGACAACCCTTTGCGGCGCTTGTTCCTAAGTGGAGAAGCAAGAAAACATCACTTTTAAACCAAATAAAAATATTAGGGCTGCTTTTAATCAATTAAAAATATTAGAGCTGATTTTTACTTTCAGTTACATGTGGAGTAGACCTTTCAAAACGGGTTGGGTTGGGTCGCAGGTCAGAACGGGTCAATTTGAAAATGGGTCATGACGGGTGCGGGTCAAGATGGGTGCGTGTCAGAACGGGTCGATTTAAAAAATTGCCTAAATTATCCATTTATGGATAAAAATGCAAACAAAATGGTAAAAATAAAACCTATTTTTGCAAGAAAACCCATAAAAATAAAACCTCCCTGCTTGAAAACAGAAAAATTTTAAGTTTCAAGTAAGCAAAATCAATAATTACAAACGTGTACCATAAAAATATAAAACATTCTTACTAGAAAACCATATGTCCAATGTGTAGCTCAATATAGATTAACTAGAAAACTAAATATCTGGTGGGAGCAAAATCTGATATATTTCTCTTTGTGCATAAATGTGCAATGTGAGCAAATAATACCTTCAAGAAATCTTCAATTTGTCCTCAATCCTTCTATACCTGTAAAACAAAAAAGTAAAGTGAAGTGTACTATAACAAAACTTCAGAACAAAACGTTATTCGACATGTTTGCTAAGTGTTTCTTTCAAGTTTTAAGTATAGTGATAGTGTCACCTACAAATAACATTTAACATGGAAAATTAACTTACATAAAAATTTAAGATATGAATTTAAATTTGTTTCTTTCCTAACTGTCTAATCTTCAAAATCTCAAAGCTGATAACCAAAAAATAATTCCATTAATGGACATATACCATATGATCAAATATAAATGCTAGAACTTAACTAAAATCTAAATATCAATTTTAATTAATTAACATATTGACCAAAAAGTGAATAGCATACATGCGTTTACATCCCTTAAGTTGAAAGACTAATCTACAGTAATGTAAAAAAATACATTTTTTACTAAGATATCATACATTTAGTCATATTGGTTAGTGTGACATATTGATAACAATCTCAAGTCTCTACCAAAAGGCCTTCTAACATGAAACATAAAACAACACACCTAATATATATAACAGTC
>JBCNJP010000017.1:57573469-57596967 GCA_039602395.1 Deinandra increscens subsp. villosa
TGAGGGTAATGATGCTTACAAGAAGAGTCGAAAGAAAGTATTGAACAAAGAATTTGATAATTTTTAAAACTATGAAAATGAAAATATTACTGCTCTTGTTTCACGGTTTTCACATCTGATTAGTGAATTAAAGATAGTTGGTATTGAGAAATCTGATGCTGATTTGAAAGAAAAAATTATGGAAGCTTTACCTGGAAAGTGGGAGAATTATGTTTTGCTGCTCACTCATGACAAGGATTATTCTACAATGACATTTCACGAGCTTACTGGAAAACTTCATGCTCGAGAAATGGAAATGTTAAATTCAAAGAAGTCAACTGCTACTTTGCAAAATCCTGAATTGTATCATGGTGAGAATACGGCAAGCATGAATGCTAAAGCTAAACCAAGTCTGAGTTCTGCACCAAGTACAGCTTTCTTGACTGGAATTTCTGATAATTCTGATGACAAGTCGTCACGGGGTTGTAGCTTTACAATTCCAAATTTTTCAAGTCAGAATGCTTTTTCTGCTGAATCAACAGATGATTGTGCTAAAATGATTTCTGCATTGATTTCATCATCTTTTTGGTTTGATTATCAAGAATGTTGCTGATGCAAAGTTAACTAACGATGATCTTGATTCACTTGATGATGATCAACTAACTGAATTGGATATCTTGGCAATATGCTATGTTATGTCAAAGATCGAAAAGGTTCTTTAAGAAACATGGAAGAAATATTTCTGGTGATAAATTGGGTTTTGACAAGTCAAAGTTAAAATGTTATAAATGTTCGCAACTTGGACATTTTGCTAAAGACTGTCAACAGGCACATGCAAACAAGCATGGGTTTACTCAATCACCTAAGCCTGGTTTACTCAACCATCTACTAGTAACACAAGCAAGACAACAGCCTTGACGGCTCAACATGATGGTGTTTATGATTGGGGTCAACATTTTGGATATGATACATCTGCATTAATTGTCACACATGAACAAGATGACTATTATTCTGATTCGAGTTCATATGACGCTGCTGAGAATGAGAAATTTGAGTCTAAAATTGAAGCCTTGATGAAAGAAAAAGAATGTTTGATTGAAGAAGTCAAGAGAGTTTCTGCTGACTTAAAAATGATTAGTTCGTAGTTGGGAATTTCTAAGGAAAATGAGAAGGAATTAGGTATGAAGAATGACTGTTTGCTTAAAGAGATCAAATTGCTAACTGAAGTTTTAGAAATTTCTAAACAAGATAAAAGGGATGTTGAAGTTGCAAAAGCTAAGATCTTTGAAGAAAGGGATGAGTTGGTGAAAGAAGTCAAGAAATGGAAGGATGAAGCGGAGGATACTGCTTCTGATTTCACGAATCTGTTTGATAAATCAAAAGTCAAGGTTGATCTGCTTACAAAGAATGTTGAAGAATCAACTGCTAAGATTGAAGCATATCAAGTTGATATGGAAAAGTTGTTGGATGAGAAGCGGGAGTTGGTTCGTGTCTATAAAGTTCAAGCAGCAAATTTGGAGATTCAAAAAACGCAATGAAGATATATAAATTATAGAAGGAATTATTTGAAGGCCTTGATAATCTTCGCGTGCAAAAATTTGAAACTCACAAGGTTGCGAAGCAATTGATTGCTAAAGAAAAAGAATTTGCTGAGGCTCAACAGAAAATTTCTGATCTAAAAATTCAAGTTCTTGATGCTAATCGATTACTTAACAATGTTTCAAATTCTCAAGTTTTCACAGGCTTCTTAGCTAATGATGCAAATTTTGAGAAAATGTTTGATAAGACTGCATCACCTCCTGCTCATATCAAATAAGCTTTCAAAGACGTGAAGGAACAAGTTGATGAATTTGATTATTTAAAGGTTTCATCATCTACTGTTGAGGATGAGAAGGTTGTAATGAAAAAGAAGAACATGAAGAATAAGAAAAAGAAGGAAAAGAAATCGGAAGTTTCTTCTGCTCCAAAATTTGTATCTGGTTCATCTTCTGCTGATAATGAGAAGTCGGCTACTTCAAGTGATAAGCTTAAGTCACAATCTGGACTTGATGAAAAGATCTTTTATGATCAGAAAAATGTGACTGAAGTGAAAGCTGAATTTTCTCTGTTAGCGAAGAATGGACATTTTACACCTGAGGAGAAGATTTCTGGAAAGCATGTGGGATTGGGTTTTACGGGATGAAAGACAAAACTAAAAAGGTTCCGGCATCATCATCTTAAGATTTGACGAAATTAAAGATGAAGCAAGTGAAGAAGGAAGTTTTTCAAGCTGACAAAGTTCAACCTGAGCGGTTCTACAAACTCAAGGGTTCGGATCAATTATTTTCTAATAAAGAATTTCCACTTCATTGTGTTGATGCTCGGAAGATTGTTGAGGTATTTGTGAAAGCTAACATTTCTTTTGAAAGTTCTCAATCTCGAAGCCCTACATCCAAATGGGTACATGATCACAGGCAGCAGGTATATGATTCTCATTCTGATCATGTTCGAGATATTCATGTGTGTTCTTCGCAAGTACATCAAAGATGGGACAAAACGAAAAGAATTTGTTATATTTGCTGCCGACCAGGCCATATGGCAAAGGATTGTCCCATACCTGTTGATTCACCCCAAAGATTTCACAAGAAATCTGTTTTTGGTAAACCTGCCAACACAAAGTTCTTTGATGAACAAGGCAGTGTTTTTGATGACGTTGAACCTACATTCTTTCATAAACAAAAACGTTTTGTTCCAATGTTTTCAAAGGTTCAAAGTGTAGGTTCATCATCACAGTCACCTGTGATAAGTTCATCTCAAACTATCTTACCAAAACAACAACAATGGAAACCTAAGGTGGTTTTTAAGCAAAATCAGGACACTGGTCGACCAGAAGCGATTCGCTTTGGGTCATTTTTGGATTAATTAGTTTGACCAGTGTGCAGGTACTTCTAGAAGACCTATCGACGATTGCAAAGTTGTTGATGGAGGAGTATTCTGCTTAACATAAATTTCATGATAATTCTTTCTAACCTACAAATTTTCTGAATTCTAAATCTGCCAACTATCCGTGTTGATTGATTGTTTTTCTTTGCTTACAAATTTTTCTAAAAAAAAAAAAAACCCAAACATAGAGTTTTGTTTTGTATAAAATGAAAATCCAAAAATAGAGTTTTCATTTTAAGGGGGAGAATTGTAAGTAAGGGGGAGTAATTGAGAAAATGCATGTTATAGGGAAAATGTGAATACATGCCAAATATATAATGAAGGAAATACATGCACAATATATGAAATTGTGAGAAATTGATCATTGGGAAATGATGGTACATTGGCTTACGTTTCTGACTTATGGATAGAGTAGATGAAAGAGCCATAAGATCATTGTGTGATATGCTTAGTAGGCTCGGCAAATCAGAAAGTATTCAGATGTGATATACACTAAATACTAATGCTTGACCATGTGGATAACATCTTGATGCATATTCCATGACACAAAAAGAAAAGAAAAATAAGTGTGAAATTCAAAATGAGAAGTCACTGTGTATACATGTGTTCTTTTTGTAAAGATTTAAACTTGTTTGATTTTCTTTATTTTGTCAAACGATCGGACTTTCTTTGCGTATCGAAAGATCGACCTGATCGTTGTTCGTTTGACGTTATGCTTTATTTTCTTTGGTGTTTCGTATAACTCATCGGACTTTCTCTGCGTGTACAGGAGTACCGACCTGATTGTTGTTGAGTTATACAATTTCAACTTGTTTTATTTTCTTATTTTGTTAAATTCGAGGCCTTATCTGCGTATCGAAATATCGACCTTAAGGTAGACGATTTAACGTTCTTATTTCTTTTTGCATGGAACACAGTTGACGATATCTTGAAAAAAGTATGCACTTGTGAAAAATCACAAGTGTTGTCACACAAACGGAAAAAGAAAGAAAAACTAAAAATGTCTGATAGTGTGTGATACACTAGTCAAAGAAAATCTAATCAATACCTTAACATATCACTGATTGTAATTGTTCGTTTTGATCAATAAAACAATCGGTTAATTACGTTTCGATGTTCGAATAGCTAGATTACAATCAGTAAAATACTTAGAAATGACACAGAGAAAACACTCTCAGAAACACACACTTAGCAAAAATCTCACATGCTCAGAACTGACTATTACAAAGACCAAACAACTATTTATACCCAGCTGGCCGATCCTTGTCCGAACCCCAGGTTCAGCCAGTCCGAACCCCAGGTTCAGCCAGTCCGAACCCCAGGTTCGGACCTGGTTCGGCCAAGCATACTTTGACTTGATCTTGTACATTGCTTGATACTTCACACGATGCACATATCAGGTATCAACACGGTGGTCATGGAAGCAACGCCAGCAAGATCAACATCAGCTCCAAAGGAAGCTCTTTTGTAAAAACATGAACGTTCAAAATAGCATGTCTTCCCACTCTATCAGGTGTTTCTACCTAAAATCCAAATAACCATTTTTGAGACAATAAGTAAGCATTTGAATATGATTGAACTTCTATTTTGGAGAAACTAATAAGAATATGAGTATCAATTAAGTTATTTACATAAACACGGTCAAATTATAAGTGACTGAACTGTTTGAACTCCTAAGAGCCAGATTGATCAATCTAAAATGTATAACATGAAAGCTAAACGACTAGAATAGTGATTCAATCTATTTACATGAACACGAACAAATTAGAGGTCAGAGAAGGGAAGATCACAATGATTACGAGATCGCATACCTAAATTGAGATGGCTGAGATGTAGCACTTGTTCCAACGACCATCAGTGGTGCCTACCCGAAACCCCGGTGCTTGTTCCGATCAATTCTGAACCGCGACGCTTGTCCCGGCAACCCTTTGCGACGCTTGTTCCTAAGTGGAGAAGCAAGAAAACATCACTTTTAAACCAAATAAAAATATTAGGGCTGCTTTTAATCAATTAAAAATATTAGAGCTGATTTTTACTTTCAGTTACATGTGGAGTAGACCTTTCAAAACAGGTTGGGTTGGGTCGCAGGTCAGAACGGGTCCATTTGAAAATGGGTCATGACGGGTGCGGGTCAAGATGGGTGCGTGTCAGAACGGGTCGATTTAAAAAATTGCCTAAATTATCCATTTATGGATAAAAATGCAAACAAAATGGTAAAAATAAAACCTATTTTTGCAAGAAAACCCATAAAAATAAAACCTCCCTGCTTGAAAACAGAAAAATTTCAAGTTTCAAGTAAGCAAAATCAATAATTACAAACATGTACCATAAAAATATAAAACATTCTTACTAGAAATCCATATGTCCAATGTGTAGCTCAATATAGATTAACTAGAAAACTAAATATCTAGTGGGAGCAAAATCTGATATATTTCTCTTTGTGCATAAATGTGCAATGTGAGCAAATAATACCTTCAAGAAATCTTCAATTTGTCCTCAATCCTTCTATACCTATAAAACAAAAAAGTAAAGTGAAGTGTACTATAACAAAACTTCAGAACAAAACGTTATTCGACATGTTTGCTAAGTGTTTCTTTCAAGTTTTAAGTATAGTGATAGTGTCACCTACAAATAACATTTAACATGGAAAATTAACTTACATAAAAAATTAAGATATGAATTTAAATTTGTTTCTTTCCTAACTGTCTAATCTTCAAAATCTCAAAGCTGATAACCAAAAAATAATTCCATTAATGGACATATACCATATGATCAAATATAAATGCTAGAACTTAACTAAAATCTAAATATCAATTTTAATTAATTAACATATTGACCAAAAAGTGAATAGCATACATGCGTTCACATCCCTTAAGTTGAAAGACTAATCTACAGTAACGTAAAAAAATACATTTTTTACTAAGATATCATACATTTAGTCATATTGGTTAGTGTGACATATTGATAACAATCTCAAGTCTCTACCAAAACGCCTTCTAACATGAAACATAAAACAACACACCTAATATATATAACAGTCCTTCTAACAAGAAACATAAAACTAACACACCTAATATACAAAAAACATGTCATGATAAAACTAACACACCTAATGTAAAAAAAAATACATTTTTTACTAAGATATCATACATTTAATCATATTGGTTAGTGTGAGATATTGATAAGAATCTCAAGTCTCTACCGAAAGGCCTTCTAACATGAAACATAACACTAACACACCTAATATATATAACAGTCCTTCTAACAAGAAACATAAAACTAACACACCTAATATACATAAAACATGTCATGGTAAAACTAACACACCTAATGTAAAAAAAATACATTTTTTACTAAGATATCATACATTTAATCATATTGGTTAGTGTGAGATTTTGATAACAATCTCAAGTCTTTACCGAAAGGCCTTCTAACATGAAACATAAAACTAACACACCTTATATATATAACAGTCTAACAAGAAACATAAAACCAACACACCTAATCTACATAAAACATGTCATGGACCAGTTGGTTGATCTTATTAGCTCTATAATAACCAACCTAGGATGAAGCAATAACAATATTGAATCATTAAACCATTTATTAGAGACAAAGAAAATTTATAGTTGGTTGAACACGACCAAAAATATAAATGTAAGAAATTACCATAAACATGTACGATAAGCACCAACACCCAAATTGAGCTTGAGAGGGCTCGGGTCCTTGTTATATGCAACTGCAACCTGCATGCCATCATCTTACATTAAAAAAGTATGATAAGCTTTATGCAGACATCATCCAATTTCCGGAGCAAGTACACGGAGTTTGCTTGGATGAAATATACCATTGTATACTATATTAAGAAGTGTTGTTGGAAACCATGAAGGGTTTGCAAGGCAACGCAGCTCGAACTATTTGGTTAATAAAAGAACTTCAGAACCACGCTTATATTTATACTGTCCAATGAGCAATCATTTTCAACATCTGAGGAGAACCACTCTTATATTCATAGTATCCAATGAGCTATCATTTTCAGCATTTGAGGGGTACCGGTAAAAGGACTAAAAGGTTAAGAATGCATTTGGACATCAATTTGTTATAACAACTAGTATTACTTCAACATACAAGATCATCTCTTTTACACTATTATTGAAAAATATCCACAATTTAAGTTGCAACATATCAAACAGAAAATCTTCAGCAATTACTCCAAACGAAGATCCTAGCCTACTTCTAATGGTTAATTAATATACACTTAAATGAAAAATTGATACTGATCTTACTCAATGTAGGGTAGCAAACTTTTCATATTATCTAGTACTTGATCCTATATAAATCTAGTCACATGCGTTTTCACAATAAAATATCAAACATACAGAACTGAAACTTGTTTATAGAGAGAGATTACCCCGATAATTGGATCTTCTGGAGCATGAAGTACGTCGACAAAGATGGAATCGATGGCAGAAGTAGGAATTTACCAAATTGAGTGTTGATATCGATTAAGAACGTGTTGAGATTGATTGCTAAGAACAAACAACCTGGAGACTCGCGAATTGTGGAAAATTCGACCCCAATCAATGTTTTGAATGGAACACATCATTGAGATTGATAGCTAAGAAGTAAGAAGGAGCATACTACTTTGTTCAACTTCTTTGAGATCGATTGCTAAGAAAAGCTTCTGAGCTTCAATTAGGGAATTAGAACAATCAATTAGGGATTGCTTGCTGTGATTTAGGGCAAATGGGAGAATTAAGAATCGTTAATCGTGACATAGAAAGCTCTCGACCCGGCTGACCCGCAATGTTTTTTATTTAGTTTTGAATTTACCCATCCTGGTGACCCATTTTGACCCTCAGCTTTTTTTTTATAATAGTTTTGAGGCTACTCATTCTAACCCTTAAGCAATATTAAATAACCTATTCTGACCCTCAAGTAAAATTAAGTTACTTATTCTGATCTAAATTTGTATTAGTGGGTTGAGATTGCCACCCCTTTATAGAGGAATTTGGGGGATTCCAAAACTCCTTTCGTTTATGGAGGGGTTAGATTAATATTTTTGGCAGTATAGTTTAAAAAAAAAAATATATATATATATATATATATATATATATACATATATAGGTAGAGGATCATTTGAGAACCAAATGCTTTTGGGAACTTTTGAGAACCATTTTGAGCCACTAGTTATCTATATGGAAATCCCCCCCATGAATTTGAATGGTCCCCCCTTGAAAATTAGTAGCCCAGAATGGTTCTTAAAAGTTCTCAAAACCAATTGGTTCTCATTTGAACCTAACCCTACATATATATATATATATATATATATATATATATATATATATATATATATATATATATATATGTAAGGATCGAAATCTCTCCTCACACGATATCAAGTCGACTAATCACCGTGCGGAATCCGGTGATTAGTGATGATTCAAGAATAATCAAGATGTAAAGCAAATAGAAAAGCAATAAATAACACACAAACCGATTTGAATCACTTGAAGACTTTGATTGCTAAACACCTTGAAAGCCGAAATTCTCTTAGGAATTTCGTAATACCTTCAAACGCAAAATAGACACACAAGAACACCAAAAGAGAATCAACGCCTAAAATGTGGGGAGGGTTTCCTTTTTATAGGGATTCTCCATCTTGGAGGACAAGACACCCTGGAAACCCTAAATCCCATCTAATTCCCGTATTTGCACCTATAGGCCCACTAAACTACATCTAAACACTTTCTAATTGAGCCCAAACATGCCTAAAATGGCCCAATGACCTAATATACCCATAACCCAACTCATTTTCACCTATTCCAACACATAGGCCTTCAGAATACTCCGCCAAGTGATGATTTAATACACAAGCCACAAATTATTCCCTTACAATCTTCCCCTTGGCTTGTGCTATTAAATATCTTCTACTTTCAATCTTCAGACTTCAGTCTTCTCCTTGGCTTGAACATGGGTTGGTGAAGATTCTTTCCTTGAACGATCTTCATTGGGCAGCAACGTTCGAGATCTGGGAGTTTTCTCTCAATCAGCATCAGCTTGGACTTCAAATGACAAACAAATAATGAGAGGAGGATTCTCAAATACTTGCTTCTTCTTGAAACATGACGAGTCCTTGCTAAACCATCAGTAACTGTCTTGACTTGTATGAGACTTCAGAGGATAAATTTTGAAAACCTCTGTCTTGGCATTTGTGACTACTCTGCATCTTTTCTTCAATTAGCTTCCCCTAAACCTGAGAACGGTGTCTTTGGACGCTTTACTTGAACAACCAACAAACTTCCCCTGAGCATAGGGTAAGTCCTTTTCCGGCTGGTTCTTCAACACGAACAGTAACAGCACTCATTGACTTTTCTTTTCCATGACATTTCATTTAACCTGTCATGCACAACATGGAACAAACACTAACAAGACGATGACTGGTTATCGGGTTAGCATTATTTAACCAAAAGCACTTCCCCTGAACCCAATGACTCACTTCACATTTTCTCCCCTGAGATTCTGGAGGGGTGATACTTTCTTGCATAAAACCCATAAAAACTTATTACAAACCTTTAAATTAACCTGGCCATGGTTGAAAAAGAAAATAAATAAACGATAAAAACTTAAGATAACTCAAAAGAAAAATAAAAATAAAAACAAACATACCAAATTACTAAACGAGAGGGTTTCTATGGGATCAAACCGTATGAATCTGACCAAGGAACCCTTTTCAGCTTCTGTTACTCGAACACGTCCAGGTGATTGCCAATATACTGATCCACTTTAAACTCTAACCCTTTTTCTTATTCAGGCTGTTTGTCACTTTATTATCTTTTAAAGTGCATTAATTATGAACAGCAAGTGGGTTTCAACAAATCCTAGGTACATGTTATTACACACTATCAAGCACATAAATTCCCTACCACATATTTTCACAACCTGATCCAGAAGTTTGAAACTGAGCTCGAGACTTGGTTGAGAAGAGAAAGAATAGATCACATAGATTTTTGGGTATAATATACAAAGTCAACTGAATTTTTGAAACATTTTTAATAATGCTCTCATCAGTGACAAAGGCTGAGGGATTTGGACTCTTGAGGGTCTCTTTTCTTGTGCTCTTTGGCATCTTTTGAGGTGTATACATGCAAAGCAGAGGAGAGCCTTACATACACTCGAAGCATCCCCAGGTCATTGGGTATAATATACAAAGTCAACTGAATTTTTGAAACATTTTTAATAATGCTCTCATCAGTGACAAAGGCTGAGGGATTTGGACTCTTGAGGGTCTCTTTTCTTGTCCTTTTTTTTTTAATTTTTTTATTTTTAATTGCATATATTATTTATGATGATCTGTAAGCACGTATGTATGGACAACTCCAGGTCATTGCTCACGCAAAGCAGAGGAGAGCCTTACATACACTCGAAGCATCCCCAGGTCATTGCTCACGCAAAGCAGAGGGGACACCGGCTTTTTGAGCTCAATTTCACACTCTTGGAGACAAGCGTGTGTATCGGGAACTTGAACATGCAGTCAAATAGAAATGCAATTAACCTAAGTGCTGTTACCCAACAAACTGCCATACGTTATCTTTAAGTGTGTAACGCATACCTTTTCAGATTTTAGAGCCGAGCCTACCAGCATATCACCATGGATCATGTCTTTCACATCTGCCTTACGCGTGTCAGCCATCTCCAAAACAGAAATTTATTTCACTTCCCACCTTCTCAAACACACAAACAAAAGATTAAAAATTAAAAAGCACAATTTAATTTTGAGGGGTCAACAATTTCATCGTTTCTATTCTTCCCCTTGCTTTTTGATTTTTAATAACAACACACATTTTTTTTTTAACACTCACTGACACAATACTTAATATGTACTAAAAACTGGCCAAGCTAACCTTCAAAGTTTATCTTTTGAAACTTTTCAGAAATGGGTTTTGTTTCATGCACAACCATACTTCACATCAAATCAGCCAAGAAATAAACAATTCAGACAGTGTTACCTTTACTGCTGATTTTCTCAGATTTACCTCTCACAAGGAAACATACCCTCCATTGAAATCTTCATGTCATGTGGTAGAGAGATGCCTCCTATCCAGTGCCTGGAACAATCACTATCACAAACAAACAAGGTTAATGAAAGTCCTCCTTGACTGTTCCTGCACAAGGTGAGAGATCAGTTAGCCATAAGTACCCAGGCCATTGTGGTTCTGGGTATACCTGAAGAGTCAGTGAAAGAAATTTCTTTTAAAAACATTCCCTTGGTAACATCAGGGATTGGGGGTGTGGCTGCCTTGGTTGGACTGAGAATGTCCTTCTTGTTGACATCTCTGGGTTTGTGATTTTCTTTCCCAAAAACCTGTGGTTTTCTCGGTGGATTCTTATTAGAATTTTGAACTCTTACTTCTTGAAATTGTTTGGAGTGTTTCTTGTACACTCCAGTAGGCTTGAAAGACAAGTTCACAACTTTTGAAACATTCCACCTGTCATCCTTCCTCCAACTATTTGATTTAGCTGAACCAACTGGATTTGGATGGATGGGTGATTTTGAAACAGTTTTGAAAACAGGTTTTGGGGATTCAACAGATTTTGGTCTCCAAGTTGTTTTGACAGATTTCTGAGATGTTTTGTTTTCTTTAAAAATGGTCTTTGGCCGTTGCTTAGGAGCCTTGGGTTTCTGCTGAACTTTGTGACTCTGAGGTGCTTGTTTCTGCACCTTGGGTTTTGATGGACCGGGCCTTGGAGTTGGGTCACTTTGTTTCTGTGTCCTTGGACTGGGTCTCTGATGAACCCTTTTGGGATAATAGGGTTCATAAGGCCGGTATAAACAGTTTCTTGCCACGTGTCCTGGTCTACCACAGACATGGCAAGATTGTTTCTTTGGGTAAACGGGAGCCTGTGGTTGGTTACGCCCAGTGGAAATCCAAGTTGGTTTTGAACAATTTTTGTGGATCCAATGGGTTTTACCGTGGGGCTTTGTGGTTAAAATGTACTCCCGCTGAACTGGCTTAAGCTGGTCATATGCAGAATTGATTTCTGGGTACGGGACAAAATCATGAGGTCTAAGGTCCCGCACTTTCTGCACATTTTGATCATGACAATCATTCTTATTTTCTGTAGGTTTCCCACCCAACACCCCACCATTTGTGAGTTTGGGACCAGCAACCTGTGGTCCCTTATCCCTTCTTAAAATTTTAACAGTTTTTAAGGGTTTCACAGGTTTAACATCACATTTCCCAATGTTAAACACAATACTAGTAACAGATTCATCAAACACAGTTGACTTGGGAAATGCTGACTCAGACTCAAAACTTTTTGAAGCAAAATTATCAGTTTTAAAAACTGGAAACTTTTGACTCTCAACGCAAACACTTTTTCCCTTTGAACCTGCTTCTTCATTTACTTTATCTACACAAGAAGTAGAAGTGTTAGTAATGTTAGAAACAGGAGCAGAAATTTTAATAGGACAAGCTGCCAATTTCTCTTCGATCTCAGCTTTAGCATCCAAGTTAGTCTTGGAACACTCATAATCTGAGATCATTTCATGCATCAGGGGCATCGGTACTGTATGAGTGGATTTTTTATCTTTTATTTCAGTACCGAGTCCCAAACCAGAGTTGGCTTTTAGATGACGCATACGAACGTCTGTGTTGTAGAAAAGTGAGCTAGCCTTCATCATTTCTGACACAATCTTACCGTTTCGCTCAACTTTGGTTTGCGATGTTTCTAATTGCCCTTTAAGTTGTTCAAGTTCAGTTTTCAATGTGGCAATTTCTTCATTAGCAACTCTCAGATATGTGTTTTTGTTACTCAAGTCCCTTTGAAGATTTTTTATGTCAATTTTAGCAGCTTCGAGTTTCTCACTTAAGTTTTTACTTCTACCTTTGTATTCCCTCAATTCTTTATCAATAAATTCACGATTTAATGTTTCATTGAAAAACTTAGTTTGCCATTCTTTAGATTCGTTGAAAATAGATTGACATTTAGGATTAAGACATACCTCAGAGCTGCTGGCAGATACAGAATTACCTGGAAGAAAGGATGCCATGAATGTCTTTGATTGAACTTCTGGATTATTGAAAAGTGGGTTTTCGGTTGAAAGTGGCTTGATCGAAAAGTAGATCGAAAAGGGTTTTCTGTCGAAAAAGCTTGATCGAAAAGTGGTTTACGGCTGAAACGAGCTGATCGAAAAGTACTTTTCGATCGGGATGAAGCGGGTCGAAAAGTCTGATCCGATCGAAAAGTGAGGGCGGGATCGAAAAGTCTCAAAGGGGACTTTTCGATCAAGAAGCACAATGGATCGAAAAGTCACAGGGGACTTTTCGATCAATGGAGGCTGATCGAGAAGTCACAAGGGGACTTCTCGATTGAGAGGGTCGGATCGAAAAGTCTCTGAGGGGACTTTTCGATCGGTGAAACAGATCGAGAAGTCACAAAAGGGGACTTCTCGATTGGGCAGGCTGGTCGAAAAGTCACTTAGGGGACTTTTCGAGCAAGATCAATGGATCGAAAAGCCACAAAGGGGGCTTCTCGATCGATTTAGGCGGCTGAGGAGGGCTTTTCGACCAGAAAACCTGATCGAAAAGTGCTAAGTAGGATCGAAAAGTCTCAAAAGCACACGCACAGCCTTCCGAACCTTCTGTCACGTGTTGTAACCTGCACAAAACACCTCCGAAAGTGCTAAAAGCTGAAAATCACCAACAAAACTCAAACGGTTAGTTGACAAAAACTTGAATCGGATATCGCGAGAGCCTCGAAACTTGCGTTTCTTGGCTCTGATACCAATTGTAAGGATCGAAATCTCTCCTCACACGATATCAAGTCGACTAATCACCGTGCGGAATCCGGTGATTAGTGATGATTCAAGAATAATCAAGATGTAAAGCAAATAGAAAAGCAATAAATAACACACAAACCGATTTGAATCACTTGAAGACTTTGATTGCTAAACACCTTGAAAGCCGAAATTCTCTTAGGAATTTCGTAATACCTTCAAACGCAAAATAGACACACAAGAACACCAAAAGAGAATCAACGCCTAAAATGTGGGGAGGGTTTCCTTTTTATAGGGATTCTCCATCTTGGAGGACAAGACACCCTGGAAACCCTAAATCCCATCTAATTCCCGTATTTGCACCTATAGGCCCACTAAACTACATCTAAACACTTTCTAATTGAGCCCAAACATGCCTAAAATGGCCCAATGACCTAATATACCCATAACCCAACTCATTTTCACCTATTCCAACACATAGGCCTTCAGAATACTCCGCCAAGTGATGATTTAATACACAAGCCACAAATTATTCCCTTACAATATATATATATATATACATATATAGGGTGTGGAACTATTAATAACCCTTGCTTGGAGCAATAACCAAATAACTCATTTGAACCACCAAAATCATGACAAGTGTCACCCTCTTTCTCTTTCCAGGGAGGGTATTTTAGACATTTAACCCAACAAAAAAGGTACCCCCTCCATTTTAAAACGGCTATAACTTTTTTATCTGAAGTCGGTTTTTTATAAAAAAAAATACCGTTGGACTCGTTGTAATTTTATCTTTAATTCAGATGTGGTCCCGACTTTTTTTTTGATATTTTTTCCCAAACGTTCGTACTGACATGTAATGTTACAAAAAGTAGCACTGGTGCCTTTTTTGTGGCGCTGCTGCCCTTTTTTGTAGCATTGATGTTAATACGGACGTTTGAAAAAAAAGTTTCAAAGAAAGTCGAGACCACATCCGAATTAAAGGTAAAAATGAGGCGAGTTTAATGGTATAATTTTTATAAAAAACCGACTTCGGATAAAAATGTTATAGCCGTTTTAAAAATGGGGGTGGTACTTTTTCTTTTGGTTAAAATACCACTTATACCCTTTCAATTAAAAAAGAAAAAGAAAACAAGTCAGTGCCACTTGGCACTCATCCATAGCACCAGCTTTTTGATCCAACCACTAAGATAGAGTTATTTGGTTATCACTATAAGAGGGGGTTATTATTAGTTCTCATTCCTACATATATATATATATATAGGATTTAATTTTGCCGCTTAAATGTCCTTTTAAAGAAAAAATTTAGTGGCATATTATAAAAGCCCCAAAATGTTAACTTAGGTATTGTGGCACATTTAAAATGCCACTAAAACCCATTTTAGTGGCATAAAATCTAAATGCCACTAAAACTATACTAAAATCATATATTAGTGGCACAAAAACTAAATGCCGCTAAAAATTTGTGCCACTAAATGGCATTTTTTTGTAGTGAGTTTTTGTGATAAAAAGTATGAAAATTTTGAGAAAAACACCAAAAAAACGATTTGTTTTCACCAAAACGACTCGAAAAATGAGCTGAGTGATCAAGGCTTTGATACCACTTGAAATCGCGTGTTGCGGAAGGATCGTGCTTAGACTCGATCCATTTCGATAAAGAAAACAATCAAACTGTTGAGTCCCGTGAGGGGTTCTTTAACAATGTTGGCAATATTTTAATTTAAACAAGATAAACAAGTTGCGGAAAGTAAATCAAATTGGCAGACAACAATTCATAAAAGGGTTATTCTGTATATCTCAAATGTAAATAATGGTTTACACGAGTTTATAGTATAATTATGTGTCAACATAAATAACTTTTCTATGGGAGTGATGTTGTAATTTCTTTGAGAAGATATTGAATTGTATGCTTGATGTCTTGCTTTGTTTGTTGAAGTCGGCTTGCTATTTATAAGAAGATGTAGCAAGTTGCATTGGATAAGGTGGTTAAGGATGTTTGAATTTGGAGTGTGTGAGAGTATATAGAGATAAATTGAGGATATTCAATATATCTCTTTTTCAACTGTCTTCAACTATTTTCGTGATTAATACCAAGTTGGTATTCAATTTGCTTGTTATTTACACAAAGGTATAATTTGTTATTCTCATAATCTTTATATTCTGATAGTCCAAAACTCCTTCAGGACTCTTCTTTGAAGGCTATTAGTGCTTCCCATTAGAAGCCTTCTACAAAAATGAGGATTTCTGTAGAATTTGGTCTGTACAGAACTACTTAGAAATTTCCGGAGTAGTTCTGTATGAATACAGAAATCATGCAGAAATCTATAATTCATACAGACTTTCGTATCCTTTCTCTTTTAAGGATCTATCTTATATTTTCTTCCAATACTTGACTGTTTTGTGTTACATTTACATTGTTTTCTAACAATCTCCCCCTAAGTATTTGAAGAAAATAAATAAAAAGAGAAGTAAAAGATGTATAGATCTTTGGATGATGAATAGGATGCATGGAACTGCGATTACATTTATTTTTAAGAGAGAATTCCTGTTACAGAGTCTTCTTCTATGAAGAATTTCTTAGGAAGAGGGCTCCAACAGGCTCTGTGCAGTTCCTTTTGAATTGCTCCATGTTGTTTGAGATCTTCTAAAGTCTAGATCATGGCTTCCCTTCTTCTTACAGTCTCAGGGTCGATTTCTTTGTTTTTATTTAGTAGAAACGAGATGAATCTTAGAGAGGCATTGGAGTAGGCATGACCTTGGTTAATTCTGAAGAAGCTTTTCTTGGTATTGTGATTTCTGAAGCAGATTCCTATTTCACTGGTGTTTGGAATTAATTTGGATCCTTTCCACTATAGTCCAGAGGGATGGTCTTCTTTTGTAGTCTGGATGACTAGTTTCTTCAGACCAGTGTGCATTCCTAGCTCATAATCAAGTAGAGCACATCTATTGTATATATTCTTTCCTGCTTCTCTAAGTGGATGTATTGCCCTTCTGTTCTTGAGGCTTGTTGAACCATTTGCTAAGCAGCTTTTGAGTTGGGACAAGATGTGCATCTCGCTGAGTTGGTCAAGATCTGCATCTGTGAAGCTATATGGTTGACAATTGTTCATAGTGGTGGTAATTATGTAGGAGTTGAAGTAGTGAGTGAAGGGGTTTCCCTTTTGTTGTCTTTCTTTTACATCTTCAATCTGCAGGATGGTGGCTTCTGAGTACAGCCAACTTCTTTCAAATGGTAAGTTGTTGATTCTTTCTTCAAAAATATTTTTGCTCATTGGGCTCATATGAGGTGGTTTTTCTGTTTCTTTGAGGAATATGTTTTCACACCTTCTTCTTTCATGCCATAAGTCCTCCTCAATCCTCTTTTCTATTTCGTAGTTATCCTTGTATAAAGATTGAGAGGCTATTGAGACATCAGGAGCATTAATGTCTCCCCCTAGGCTTGTGACTTTCTCCTTGCCTTTTTCAGATTCCTTGGTGGGTTTTGAGGTACATGCAGTTTGAGTTTTGATAGTGGTACCTAATGATGGTGGAACTGGAGGCCGATTGGACTTTTGTGCAGGTCTTGGTGGTGGAGATGGCATCGAGTGATCAGGAGTTGGACTGGGTTTGCATTTATCATGTTTCTTTCTTTTGGGAGAGGACTTGAGTTCAGGAGCTGTCTTTCGTATTTGAGCTGGGAGGAGAGTCATCAAGATTGATGACTGGAGGAGTTGGAGTTACCTTTTTTGAAGGCTTCTTGAGTGGATTGGCCTTTGTTACTTGTTTGGATAGACTTTTCATTCTTTTCTCTAGGAGCATCTGATCTGAGTTTATCTTTATCAGATTTGAGTTTTCTTCTTGTATTTCCTTGTGTAGAAGACAGAACTTACCTTTGATTTCATTTAGCAACTCTTCTCCTTTGGCGTCATAGAATTGTAGTGCCTTTTGAGTCATTTTATTCAGTTCCTTGATTTGATCTTGTAATGATTCTTGTTTTCCTCCTTTTAGTTGCCACTCTTTTTCTTGCAAAGCTCTCAGCTGGTCAGAGATCTGATGTAATGGCTGCTTGCTATTTTTCTTCATTGCTTTCAATTCTTCTTGAAGTTCAAATATTTTCTGGCTGTTGTTTTCTGACTGTCTTGACAATTCTTCTATTTGTACAGAACTACTGTAGAAGTTCTGATGAAGTTCTATACTTTGTTGCTTTTGTTCTTTTATGAAGTCATTGAGCAAAGAGGAGAGCGAATTGGAAAAATTCTCGAAGTCAGATTTTGAAGTATCTTCAGGGGGTAATACACCAGAGGACAACACATGTCTCTCTGTTGGACTGATTGATTTCTCATTGAGAATTTCACCAGTGCCTGTTAACTCAGCAATGCTGAGTATGTACAGGTCTTCCACATTCATTGGTTGGTTCAAAATTAGATTTACCTCCTGTATTTTTAGAGAATCCTGAGACAAATCTTTTGTTTGTCTTTGTGAGGATGTCTCCTGTGAGTTGGCATTGAATACATCAGTGTTTCTCGTTTCCAAGTTTTCTTGACTTCTAGAGTCTCCACTTGTTGTTACATCATCTTCACTGACTGAGTCAGAGAAGATATTGTGATGTGTGGCTATGATGGGAATGTCAAGGTGGGGTGAGTTGGTGATTTGGGTTTGAAACAGGAGAAAGGCTTCTTGGTAGGATGTTTGTGGTGATGATTGCTGGCTTTTGGTCTGATTTGGAGAGTTTTGGTTTTCTGGAGTGTGTTGGGCTGAGAATGTTGGCTCATGAGGTGCATGCAAGGGGCTTGGTGGAGTTTCCTGATGTGGTGAGATTTGTGGTTGTGGAGAGTTGTGGTCAGCCATTTCTCCTGATGGTGATGTTGTGGTGTTGGTTGAAGTAGGTTATTGATCAGGGTTGGATTTGAATTTGTTGGCTTTGGTGATGTGTTTCTGAAGGACTGGGTTGTTGTATTCTAGCTTAGCTGTCATACCCCATGGAAAATTACAGAAATTTATGTGTGTACCTGATCTGTAGATACCTTTGATGTGATAAATTTTAGTGGTATGGATTTCTTCATTTTCCTCTATCCTCACTTCCTCTTTGATCATTTGGGCTAGAAATCTGATGTAGGACACATATTCTGACTTCTTTCCTTTTATTTCTTTGACTCTTTTATCTATATCTCTCCAGATCAGTAGGGCCATGTCAATCTCTTCATTAAAGTATAGAATGTATAGAATATTTAGTGTTTTTGTTGATCTGATCTATGGAGCCCTTCTTCGATGTCATGGTGTGGTTGAGTAAATCAATTGTGAATCTCCAAGCGGGCTTTAGTTGACTTACTCTGAGATTTGAGATTAGACCATTTACTATGAAGTTTCTTCCGGTGATTTCAATAATCAGTTCTCTCAGGGCTGGATCTTGTGGGTTTGGAGAGAAGGATGTGAGGTTGTTTGGAAGAGGGAAGATTTTTCTTAGGTTAGATAGTTGGAGTGTGATGTTTGTGTCCGCATTCACTTTTCCTTTTATGTTTCCATCTATCATTTTGAGAGTTGCCTAAAAGTTCAGGATGGCGGATTTTGGGCACGATTTGTTGATGGTTAAGGCTGTGGCAAGTTGAGATGAATTCTTTAGAGTTTCTATGATCAACTGGAGCTTTGATGAGTATGCAGATGGGTTTAGATCGCATGGTTGGTCGAGATTGTCTAGGGTGAAATTGCATCTGGGTGGTGAGTCAGCGGATGAGGAATCTAGGTTTAGGGTTTGAGCAGAGGGGTTTTGAGTTATTTTTCCTTTGGACCGAGTGTTTATTGCAGGGGTTGCAGATGAGGATGCCATTTGTGGGTTGTCAGGACCGATTTTACTACAAGAATCTTGACATTGAGCAAGAACAAAGATTAGATGAAGGAGACGGGATAATGAGAATCTAAGAACATCTATAACAAGAAATGATAAATCAAACGATTCATTGATTATTGCTGAATGATTACAACGAACCGAATGATTACAAACTCGTCATAGGAAATCCATGGTCACATTGGGTTGAGCTCAAACCCAATGTGAGACTCTCTCTCTAGAAAATGATAGCTCACCTCTCTCTAGATCATCCTTATTCATCTTATTCTCCATTATGAAGTTATCACTCCCTTATATAGAGAGCCCATGTGCTCACTAGCCCACTAACTAGCAAGACACAAATACAATGAGCAAATTATAAATAAAACAACTAAAATAAATTATTAATTAAACAAAGTTGATTTAATTAATATGAAGCTTGACTCGCTCGAACCGATCTTCCGTTGACTTTTACGTTGACCGTTGACTCGAACAGTTAACTTTCAAGAAAACGTCTTCGGTCCAAACTTGCAAGCCTCGATCATCACAACCCGTGTCTCTGAATCATTTCACAATGGATTCTTTAACCGAATTATTCGAGAATAGATTTGATGGCGTCAGTCACACTTATTTTTAGTTCCAATATGGGTTCTCAAGTTTGTGATATGAACAGTGGGATTTAGATGAGAGGGACGATGTCCTTTTATAGGTATCTCCTGATGCCGTTCCGTTTTTCAAGGTTTTTCTATGACGGCTATAATCTATTCGAACATACGCTTTTATTTTGAATTGTGATAAAAATTACCGTTGGCAATATGTGAATAATTAGCGAATTAATTATCGTACTTATCAGAGCCAATTTTCATTTATTGCTAAGATATTTCGGATAATTTTGACATTTGAGGGAGCTTTCTGCGATATTTCTGATCAAGAGAATGAAAATTTATGTAACCAAGAAATTTATACAGAAAGTTTAACGCAAGTACAGATGTATGCAGAGAAGTTTGCCTTCCTGTGAATGGAAGAAAATATCCATTGGAGTCTGGAAGTCCAGAATGGATAGTCCTCCAATAGATATTCCCTTTTGAGACACTACTTTGCTTATTTTGATTCCTCTCGTTATTGTTTCCCAGTTTAAGGCTTGAAGAATTAATATTATGGAAAACATGGGGTAAAGAATGAATCTTTTATTTAAGGGTCTTTTGAGATTGTATCGCATGTGCCTCATGAGGTATAGAGAGAAATTCATGTTGTGACCTTGAATAAGAGCATGCATGACACATTTAGTGTCCTCATCTGAGAGGTGATGATCAGAATATTTTGATGAGAAACAAATTTGAATTTAAGAGAAAAAGTATTTCCATAAATGTGTAAGATGAACTCTGTAAAATTTTCCTTCATATAGGTTTCCTTTGTATCCCGTATCAAGAAGACTTTTGATCACATCATCTTGGTCGAAGTGACTAGGAGTAGATGGACTGTCTTTGATTAGAAGTGCTTTTCTGATCAGATGTTGATCAAAGGCAAACGATACTCCACAAACCGATGTTCTTATCAATGCATTGTCTCCATCCTTAACAATGAGAACGAAATTCCTCCAGAATTCTTTAAGTAGAGAGTAGTTGATGGGAACGTAAAGAGTTAGTGCATATCCTATGGGGCAGTTTTTGAGGAATTTCATCATTTGTTGATAGGACCAAAATCTGTTCCCACATGGTGTATAGAGCATTAGATTGTGAAGGTGAAGTATAGGGAATGTTGTATTTTCAGGCAGTGGTGGAGAAAGTTCTTTGAAAGACATGGCTGAGTTTATCCCTTTCGATAAAGTATATCAGAGTTCTATGAAGAAGAGAGATTGTTTTGTGATTTTTTTACTTTTGCTCTCCTTATAAAGACATGGTGAGATGATGAAGTGAACAGAAGAGAGAGCAGAGAGATTTGACAGCCTATATTTATATGTCATTATTGATGTTTTTGATTCTTGAAATTTGAGCTTTTTGTTTTAGAAGTCAACATTTCAGAGATGTTCCTTGGAAGTACAGGGTAAAAATGACAGGTAGTTATTGAACTATTTTTTTATTATATAATTTTTTTTTTAATTTTTTTCATATTTTTTTAATTTGCAGTCATGTTCAGCATCCCCAGCTTGCTTAGTAAAAATGAGAATCTCTTCTCATCTAAAGGTTTAGTAAAGATATCTGCAAGCTGGAGTTCAGTTGGAGCAAAGTACATTTCAATGTGTCCTTTTTCAACATGATCATTGATAAAGTGATACCTAACATCGATGTGTTCTGTCCCTGAGTGATGAATAGGATTAGATGTGATGGCAATGGCACTTTTTGAATCACAGAAAATTTGAATTTTAGAGAGATTTATCTCATAGTCTTTGAGTTGGGTTTGCATCCATATTACTTGGGAGCAACAACTGGCAGCAGCAACATATTCAGCTTCAACGGTTGAAGTTGATACACAATTTTTCTTCTTGGATGTCCAATATACTAACTTACTTCCTAGCATCTGACAGCTTCATGGTGTGCTTTTTCTGTCTAGTCTACAACCTGCATGATCAGCATCTGTGTAGGCTGTTAGGGAAAAGTCAGTTTCCTTAGGGTACCGGAGAACTAGGTCAGCTGTCCCTTTTAGGCATCTAAAGACTCTTTTGAAAGCTAATAAGTGAGACTCCTTGGGTTTACATTGATATCTGGAAAGGAAACATGTGGAGAACATGATATCAGGCCTACTTACTGTGAGATACAGAAGTGAGCCTATCATTCCTCTGTATGTGTGTTCATCAACATTTTTACCATTTTTGTCAGCATCAATTCACATTCGTGGCCATTGGTGTTTTAAAAGAGGAGCAATTTGAGAGAAAATATTTAATGAGGAGATTTTTGATGTATTTTGCTTGATTTAAAAAAATTTCTTCTGGAGTTTGTTTAATTTGGATTCCCCGAAAATAGTTTGGTTCTCCCATCATGCTCATTTCAAAGTTTGTTGTCATAAGTCCTGAAACTCTTTACAAAACGATGGACATGTGGATCCAAAGATGACGTCATCTACATAGATTTGTACAACCAAGAGATGGCCTTTTCTTTCTTTTAAAAATAATGTGGTGTCAATGGATCCCTTTTTAAAGTTGGCAGATAAAAGGAACTCAGCAAAAGGTGTCATACCATGCTCTGGGTGCTTGTTTTAAACCATATAGGGCTCTTTTGAGTTTACAAACGTTTTTCGAATCCGGGTGGTTTTTTTAATGTAAACTTATTGATCAATTTTTCCATTTAAGAAGGCACATTGAACATCCATTTGATAGACTTTGAAACCTTTGAAGGCTGCAAAGGCCAGCAATATCCTGACAGCCTCAAGTCTTGCGACTGGGGCAAAGGTTTCATCGTAGTCTAATCCCTCTTGTTGACAGTATCCTTTTGCAACAAGACTAGCTTTGTTTCTAATTATGGTACCTTCTTCGTCAGTTTTATTTCGAATAACCCATTTAGTTCCTAAAACAGATTTGTTGTTAGGTCTTGGAACTAGATTCCACACATTGTTTCTTTCAATTTGTCCTAGCTCTTGTTGCATAGCTAGGATCCAGTGGGGATCCTGAAAGGCTTCTTCATAAGTTTTTGGTTCTATTACACTGAGGAATCCAGCATAGAGACACTGATTAGCTGAAGCTGCTCTGGTTTGGACACTTTTGTTTCGATCACCAATGATTAAATTTATGGGATGATCTTTTGTCCATATTGTTGCAGGAGGAAGAGTGGCTAATTCTTCACTCCCAAGCATTAGGTCGGTTGTGTCAATGTCTTGAAACTCCCCAACTGATGGACAATCAGCTGTAGAGAGATCTCATTTACAAAATCATTTAGGAGCTCCGGAGTAGAGTTCTGTAATGTTTCTGTAGTTGCAATTCTTTCAATCTAGGGTGAGAGTCAAGGGTTTCATTATTATTTTTGTCTTTTGAACAAGAAATATCATTTTGGTTCACAACCTTTTTACAATCTTTGCAGTGATCTT
>JBCNJP010000017.1:57597467-57704324 GCA_039602395.1 Deinandra increscens subsp. villosa
GCTGCTATCAATTATAGTTATAGGCTTAGACACCTAATCCAACAGTCTCACACTTGGATAAGTCTAATAACTATTATTGCCATTGTAACTTCCTAATTGATCAGCAAATTGTAGCTTCCAACGAACGTTGTCGAACTCTGACCTAGTGAGTTATGTGTCCTAAGATAAGAGATCATATAATCCTTCGTTCTACAAGATATCATTTGAACATGAGACATGGAATATAATCAATCTCATTGTTCAGTACTTTGTTTCCCGATTTCCGATTTGTAATGACTTTAGAACTTCCAATCGAACACATCAATTCAGTTCTGACCGGGCCCGGCACTATAAGTCAACATCAAATCACCGAGGGGCCCAAAGATATCTCTTTTCCCGTTAGGGCAAAAGGAACGAATAAACTTTGACTTATATGCTTGCACCATCTACTCATCAAATCATGCACAACAATACGTTTTATAACATCGAGTTACCAATGCGTTTACGCATCATCAATGCACAACTGACTTATAAACCACAACTCATATATCTCCGTTTAAAGATTATAAGATATTATCGTCTCAGAATTACTCGTGATAAATTCCATGAAGTAATTCTCTGAGCGTGGGTTAATCCAATACTTTAATCTCTATTTCAAAGTACTCATGAATATTCCAGCAATGCCATTGCCATGTCTAACACTCCTTAGACAATCTACAATTCCATTCATGACAGTCTTAATTCACTACTTACTTCCAAAAGTATGATCGACTGTGGAGTTTTGAATAATCTAATCATTCGGGAAGTAAAACATGCAAAAATGAAACACAACAACAAACCTTTGACAAAAGGTAGTAAACAAACTTATAAATAATTCTCCATTATTTAGTCACCAGAAGTCAATCACATTTACTTTGTTATAAGTTTCAACCTAACTGTTTAACTACTAAAACTGACATCATCATTGCCTCCTTTGATGCTTCGCTTGCTGCTATATACTATGATTCACAAATAGAATCAACCACGGTCTCTTGCTTGGAACTCTTCCAAGTAACTACTCCTCCATTTAAGGTAAAGACCCAGCCAGATTGAGAACGAAAGTTGTCTCTATCTGTCTGAAAGCTGGCGTCACTATACCCAGTCACTCTCAATGTATCACAACCACCAAATACTAGGACCCAGTCCTTAGTTCTTCGCAAATACTTGAGAATATTCTTAACCGCTACCCAATGAGCTTTACCTGGATTTCCCTGATAACGACTGACCATGCTCAAAGCAAAAGACACATCTGGACGAGTACATGTCATAGCATACATGATAGATCCAACGGCGGAAGCATATGGAACTCTACTCATTTCTGCTATCTCTTCATCTGTACTCGGGCTCTGACTTTTACTCAGTTTGGTATTACTCTGGATGGGCAAATCTCCTTTCTTGGAGTTCTCCATGCAGAATCGTTTCATTACTTTATCCAAGTACGTAGCCTGATTCAATCCAATTAGCCTTTTACTCATATCCCTTGAAATCTTTATTCCCAGAATATATGCCGCCTCTCCTAGATCCTTCATAGCGAAACACTTTCCAAGCCAAGACTTGACATCTTGCAAGGTTGGAATGTCATTTCCTATAAGAAGTATGTCATCAACATATAATACCAGGAAGGTGACTACACTCCCACTAGCTTTGACAAATACACAGGACTCATCTTCACTTCTAGAGAAGCCACACTCTTTGATTTTCTCATCAAAGCAAAGATTCCAACTGCGAGACGCTTGTTTTAATCCATAAATGGATTTTTCAAGCTTGCACACTCTATTGGGGAACTTAGCATCTACAAAACCTTCTGGCTGACTCATGTAAACATCTTCAGCCAACTTCCCGTTTAGGAAAGCGGTTTTGACATCCATCTGCCAAATTTCATAGTCATGAAACGCAGCTATGGCTAGCATTATCCTAATAGATTTTATCTTAGCCACTGGTGAGAAGGTCGCGTCATAGTCAATCCCTGGGGTTTGAGTAAATCCCTTCGCCACCAGTCGGGCTTTGAATGTGCATACATTACCATGCATATCTGTCTTCTTCTTGAAGATCCATTTACAACCAACCGTCTTCCGACCAGGTTGTTGATCAATCAAATTCCAAACTTGATTGTCGTACATGGACTTGATCTCGCTGTCCATTGCCTCTTTCCATTTTGCTGCCTCAGGGCCTGCCATGGCTTCCTTGTAGTTAGCTAGCTCATCCAAATTTACCAGTGTATTATCACTGATAAACGTGTCCTCGTCTGTAGTTATATGGAAACCATAGAACTCAGGTCGCATGCTAACTCTACCAGAACGTCTAAGAGGTAATGAAGTGTCAATCGGTTCAACTGGAATCTCTTCCTCTAGTTGAACCCTAGTGGTTTCAAAGGTTCCATCATCGCCTGACTCTTGAATCTCTTCAAGGTCAATGGTGCTCCCACTGTCCTCTTTGCATATGAGCTCTCTCTCTCTTGAAAGACTCCTCTTCGTGCTACAAAGACCACGTTTTCACTAGGTTTGTAGAACAAATATCCAAAGGACTTCTGTGGATAGCCGATGAAATTACATCGCTCACTACGAGGTTCAAGCTTATCGTGAGTTTCTCGTCTAACGAAAGCTTCACAACCCCAAACCTTAATATGTGCTAACGAGGGAACTCTTCCTGTCCACATTTCGTGAGGTGTTTTGGCAACCTTCTTTGTTGGGACAAGATTAAGAATGTGGGCGGCAGTCTCTAAGGCATACCCCCAGAATGAGATTGGAAGTGAAGCTCGACTCATCATGGAACGAACCATGTCCAACAAGGTTCGATTGCGTCTCTCAGCCACACCATTAAGTTGTGGTGTCCTAGGAGGTGTCAATTGTGAAACTATTCCACATTCCTTGAGATAGTCGTGGAATTCGATACTAAGATACTCTCCGCCTCTATCTGAACGGAGCATATTTATCTTCCTGCCTAATTGATTCTCGACTTCTTGCTTAAACTCTTTGAACTTTTCAAGGGTTTCCGACTTATGCTTGATTAAGTAGATATAACCATATCTGCTATAATCATCAGTAAAAGTTACATAGAATCGATTAGCATCCCTTGTGGATGATCTGAAGGGCCCACACACGTCTGTGTGTATGAGATCCAACAAACCTTCACCTCTTTCACAAGATCCAGTGAAAGGCGATTTTGTCATCTTACCCAAAAGACAAGATTCGCATGTATCATCTGGCCTTAGGTCAAATGATTCCAACACCCCATCCTTTTGGAGTTGTTCCATGCGTTTCTTGTTAATGTGTCCAAGACGGCAATGCCACAAACATGCTTTGTCTATACCATTAGACGAATCAATTTGAAATACACTATTGCCTAAATTGTCTACACACATCACAGTTTCATACACACATTACAAGGTAAAGCTTCAAAATAAAAAACACCATTTTTATAAGCAGAAATAGAACCATTCTCATCATTGAAAGAATATCTAAAACCTTGTTTGAACAATGCATGAAAAGAAATAATGTTTCGTGTCATTTCTGACGAGTAGCAACAATTCAATAAATCCAAACTAAAACCATTACTAAGCACTAGACTATAAACTCCAATCTTGGTGACAGGTGAAGATCGCCTGTTCCCCATGATCAAGCTCATTCTACCATGCTCCACATCCTCACCTTTTCTTAGTCCCTGCAAAACAGAGCAAATGTGGATTCCACATCCTGTATCAAGGACCCAAGAAATAGAAGATAATGAGTTATTAGATAAAATAGTGTATGTACCTGCAGAAGGTGGCTTCACTTTGCCATCCTTAAGATCTTGCAGATACTTTGGGCAGCTTCGTTTCCAATGCCCCTTTTCGTTGCAATAGAAGCAAGTGGCCTCTTTAGGATCAGAGACAGGGGTAACATCAGAACTGGATTTTACATGAGACTTTCCCTTCCAGTTTTGTTTGGGAGGACTTTTCCTCTTCTTCCCCTTCCCTTGACCAATGGCTAGAACGAGAGTATTAGCAGGAGCAGTGGCAACACTCTTTCCCTTCATTCCTGTTTCAGCTGTTCTCGGGAGGTTGTGCAACTGAGCCAACGTGGTCTCAGTGTTGTTCAAATGATAGGTCAAGATGAACTGGTCATAACAACTTGGTAAGGAATTCAGGACTATGTCAATAGCCAATTCCTCATCAAAGTGCACATCCAACCTCAGAAGTTGATCCAAGTATCGTTGCATTCTTTGCACGTGGGCGCTAACAGATTCCCCGTCCTTCATCTTGCTTGATATGAGGGACTTTACTATGTCGTACTTTTCTTGACGAGCTCGCTTATGGTACTTTTCCATAAGGTCCTTGTTCATCTCGTACGGCCAGTAATCTTCATAGAATCTTTGTAATTCAGGGGTCATAGTGGCAACCATGATGCAAGCAACTTTTGTTGCATCCTTCTCATGTTGCTTGTAGGCGGCTAATTCATCAGCAGTGGCTTTCTCTTGGTCAATTTCAACTAGCTCCTTTTCAAGGACACACTCCTTGTCTTCATAACGAAGGGCCATTTTGATGTTACGCATCCATTCGTTGTAGTTGGAGCCGTCCAATATCACCTTTGAGCAGATGCCCAACAGGGAGAAGGTGTTGTGGGTAGAGGAGGAGGAACCAGAAGGATCGGTAGGAGCAGACGTTTTCTCTCTTAGAAGAAATAGTTAAAGTTAGATAAGAAAAACGAGTTTGATCCAACTATAAAATTTACAACTTAGAAGAGGGATGCCGTAATCTAATTGCAAATTTCATAAAGGTAGGTTTCCTTTTGAGATTCATTGAATCTATTCAATGGCATGTTTAATCTCGGATTATGCTCTTCCATTTGTGACTGGGATACCGAGGATCACAAACAAGATGTGAATAACCATGCAAATGTGCTTGGTAACCTCAATGTCATTTATCATCTCAATTGATGTGCTGGTTAACCACACACGCTCCATCAACAATAATAATTTTTGAGATACCCATTACAACTCTTTATTAGTCCCTATTAGTGTGCCGGTTAACCACACACGCTCCACTAATGACTTATAAAGTGTAATGTGCAATTTCATGGGTTAGCATACAAATTCACATTTTTCCTAAAGTAACTAGGAATTTATAATAAAAGGTTTAGTTACTTTTAATGTCATTATACTTTTAATGGGAATTAAATTTAGTCCTATCAAACCCGTTCGGCTAACGACCCTCCACTAATCAAGGAAGCGGTGGGTGAGAATGGACACCCATTCAACTACCATTTTATAGGCAGTTTCCTTATACCCCCCTTATAGACTAGCTTCGTGAATGAGGCCTACTATTGATTTGACTGACTGTTGTTCTTATACATATAATAACAATTAAGCTTTTAATCATACATATAGTATAAGGTGTATTTTTAAAACTTTTAAAAATACCATTATTATATATCAATAATAATAATAATAGGATAATAAATTTAAACTATTAAATTAATCCTTATCCTAAAGGCATTCGAAACTTAGGGGGCAAGATTAGGGTTTCAAAAATCGTAATACCTAAAATCGAATGTGAGCCTCCTAACAGTTCAACAATTATAGCTAATTCAATTGAAAACAAGCCTTATGCTCTGATACCACTGATGGGTTTCAGGCACTACAAGCAAACTTAAACAATTAAGGGTGCATGCAACCTAAAACATGATCTATGTTTTCACTATTGAACCTATAACTATGAACATATCATGAACCCTAGCAAACAATCAAAATAAATAAATAATTAATCTACTAAGACAGATAGGGCTACATACCTCTTAGTTGTTATAGTAAACAACTATAATAATCCTTCTTGATTTCAAGGAAGCAAGCACCACAAGCGTCGTGCCTCTAATGGGATCACACCCAAGGACTCGAAGAAGAATATAAACTAAGGGTGGGATGAACTATAAGGAGTTCTTCCACAAGGAGGTAGAAAGAAGGAGGCGAATACTCAAGCCTTGATGAGCGAATTGGAATGAATTCCTAAGGCCTTTATTTATAGCCTTGGATAACCTCCTTACTTTGTAATCCCACCAATGTGGGATACATGCAAAATTTCGAAATTCCCTTATGCCTAAGGGATTTTCGAAATCTTCCATGTGGGATAGATAATTTCCTAATTTAACCAACTATTGATTAATTATTATTTATCCCTTTCAATTAACAAACTGTTAATTAACCTCCCAAATAGTTTTTGTCTAGTTAATTATTAGACCATAATAATTAACAAAGTATTTCTTTTCCCTTTTTATTAATTCTCCATATGTCGAGTCTTGAGGGCAACTCAAAAGGACTGTGCTGCTATCAATTATAGTTATAGGCTTAGACACCTAATCCAACAGATCTGACATATGCGGAGCCTCCTTCTCATCAGCAAAAAGACATGCAAATGAGGCCAAGATGGACCAAGGTAGTCGGCCAAAGAAGAACGCGATATTGACTGAAGACAAAGTTATCTCATTTGACGAAACTGATAAGCTAGATGTCCAGGATCCTCACCACGACAGTCTGGTAATTACATTATGTATTGCTAACCATTATGTTTGCAGGATCTTGATAGACAACGGCAGTTCAGTCAACATCATCCAATTGGACGTGCTTAAAAAGATGAGCATTCCAGAAGAAGAGATAATTCCAAGATCCTCGGTATTAGTAGGATTCAGCGGAGAAACCAAGCATACGGTTGGAGACATCAGACTTCCCGTCTACATTGAAGGAGTCAATTCCATGCAGAAATTCTGCGTCATTGACTCCCTTCCTTGTTGCAATGTAATCTTGGGAAGGGCATGGATCCATGATATGAAAGCAGTTCCATCTACCTATAATCAATGTGTGAAGCTTCCCACACCATGGGGAGTTGTAAGAATACTAAGCGATCAACAAGAAGCCAAAGACTGCTATACTTCCGCTATGGAGAACACCATCAAGCCAAAGCCAGCATAGCAATTAAAGAGACCAGCACGGAGAATTCAGATGACAAAGGAGTTGGAAATCAAAGAACTTCAACTTAATCCTGAAGATCCTAAAATCAAAGTGCTGGTAGGAACCAATATCCCTGAGGATACTGAAGAGCAGCTCGTGAGCCTCTTGAAGTACCGAGTCACAACGTTTGCATGGAAACATGAAGACATGACAGGTATATCTAAAGATATTATTACTCATAAACTTGGTATAGATGATTCTTTCAGGCCAATACATCAGAAAAGAAGGAAGTTCGCTCCTGAGAGAAACATCATAATCCAAGAAGAAGTTGACAGGCTGCTCAAGTCAAAAATGATTAGAGAAGTTAAATATCCTCGATGGCTAGCTAATGTGGTGGTAGTCCAGAAGAAAAACGGTAAGTGGAGGGTATGTGTAGACTACACAGACCTAAACAAGGCCTGTCCAAAAGACCCATTCCCTCTACCACATATCGATTCTATGGTGGACGCAATTGCTGGACACGAGATGCTAACTTTTATGGACGCTTCTTCGGGCTTTCAACAAATTCAAATGGAACCATCAGATCAGGAAGACACAGCCTTCATGACTCCCACAAGTATTTATTGTTATATTGCAATGCCTTTTGGTTTACGAAATGCAGGTGCCACGTACCAGAGGCTAGTCAACATGATGTTTAAAGACAAACTGGGGGACACCATGGAAGTATACATAGATGATATGGTAGTAAAATCGAAGGAAGCAAAGGATCATCCTAGAGACCTTCAAGCTGCTTTTGATATCTTGGACCAGTTCGACATGAAATTGAATCCTTCCAAGTGCCATTTTGGAGTAAGAGCCGGCAAGTTCTTGGGCTTCATGGTTACTGAAAGAGGAATTGAGGCCAGCCCTGAACAGATCCAAGCAATCATAAATTTGAAGTCTCCAACAAATATCAAAGAAGTTCAGAGACTAACTGGCAGAGTGGCAGCACTCAACAGGTTCATATCAAGATCGTCTGAAAAAAGCAAAGAATTCTATGACATATTGAAGAAGAACAAAAAGTTCGAATGGGGTGAAAAACATGAAACAGCTCTGAGCTCCTTGAAAGAATATTTATCATCTGCTCCACTTCTAATGCAACCAGTCAAGGGCGAACCACTATCTCTCTATTTAGCAGTTTCAAGCAGCTCAGTAAGTGCCGTGCTTGTGAAAGATCATGAGGGACAACAACATCCGGTGTATTGTGTAAGCAAAACATTATTAGACGCCGAAACCAGGTATTCTTATTTAGAAAAAATAATCTTAGCCCTTGTCATGGCTTCCCAAAAATTAAGACATTACTTCGAAACTCATGTTATTTATGAGAAAACTAACTATCCTGTTAAGTGTGTATTGAGAAAACCTGAAATGTCAGGAAGAATGGCGAAATGGGCAGTTAAATTAAGTGCCTATGACATCATATATGAGCCAAGAACAGCAATCAAGTCACAAGCCCTTGCAGACTTTGTGGCTGATTTCAGCAGCGATATACTGCCAGAAGTTGAACTAGAGGTCAAGCAGCTCGAAGAAGCTTCAGGCAGCTGGGTCTTATACACAGATGGAGCATCTAATGTTAGAGGAACAGGATTGGGTGCACTACTGAAATCGCCACAGGGGGACATTATCCCTCTATCTATCCATTGTGAATTCAAGGCTACTAATAATGAAGCCGAATACGAAGCTTTAATTGCAGGATTACAACTCGCTAAAGATATGGGTATCCAACACATTCAAGTTTTTATTGACTCCTTGTTATTAACTAACCAATTTAATGGATCCTATGCAGTGAAAGGCGAAAGGCTAACCAAATATCTAGACCTTGTAAAACAGTTAGCATTATCCTTTGAAAATTGCAGCGTATCACAGGTACCTAGAGAAGAAAACGCAGAAGCTGATGCTTTGGTAAATTTAGCATCATCCTTAAGGATCCCAGAAGGTGTCAAGATTCCCATAACTCATATCCTGACACCGGCAATCGAAGAACAAGAAGTTAATGATGTCACAACAGATAAAGATCAAGAAATGATAGACTCTCAGGATCCTCGGGAATCCTGGACTTACCCTATCAGGAGATTTATTCAAGAAGAAGAAATCCCCAAACCGAGAACTCCAGACTCTTCCGAACAAAGGTAATTCCATATTCAATAATAAATGGTACCTTATACAAGAAATCTCTTGCAGGACCATACTTGAGATGCCTCGAGCAGCCTGAAGCACTTGCGGTACTCCAAGATATTCACGAAGGTGATTGTGGCAATCACACTGGGGGCAGATCACTATTTTCCAAAGTATTGAGAACGGGATACTACTGGCCTACTATGAAGAAGGATGCTATGGCCTTTGTTCAGAAGTGTGATGCATGTCAGCGGCACGGCAATATCCTCCATTAGCCTGCTGAGCCGCTCCATTCAATATCATCTCCATGGCCGTTTATGAAATCGGGCATGGACATAGTTGGTAAGCTGCCTGTAGCACCTGGAGGAAAAGTCTTCATGCTGGCTATGACGGACTATTTTTCTAAGTGGATTGAAGCCGAAGCTTTTGTTCAAGTTAGAGAAAGGGAAGTGATTTCCTTCATCAAAAGGAATATCTTGACAAGGTTTGGAATCCCATCAGAAATAGTTTGTAACAACGGGTCCTAATTCATTGGAAAAAGAACGATTAGTTTTTGTGAGGCATGGGGCATCAAAATGGTAACTTCAACTCCCATACATCCACAAGCTAATGGCCAAGCGGAATCGAGCAATAAGATTATCATCAATAATCTTAAGAAGAAACTAGGAGACAAAAAGGGGAAATGGGCTGAAGAGCTACCTTTCGTATTGTGGGCTGACAGAACGACCTCCAAGAATGCCACTGGTCGAACACCATTTTCCCTAGTGTTTGGTTCAGAAGCGGTAATACCCACTGAAATGGTGATGCCAACTGCCAGAACAAGCTGCCAGGATTTTGAAGCAAATAAGCAAGAGCTCCTTGAAGATCTTGAAACAATCGATGAAATCAGAGACCTCGCAAAATTTAGAATGGCGGCATACCAGCAAAGGATAGTCAAGTCTTACAACAGGAATCTCAGGATCAGAAGATTTCAAGTAGGAGATCTGGTGCTCAGGAAAGCTTTTCAAAATACAACCAATCCAGCACATGGGAAACTTGCACCTTAATGGGAAGGTCCTTACCTAATAGACTCAGAAGCTAGAAAGGGAGCATACAGGCTAGCTACTATGGAAGGTGAGCTGCTCCCAAGAGCTTGGAATGCGATTCACTTGAAGTTATATTTTATGTAAGCGCTCTCTAGATCCTCTGAACATATCAGAAAATCCTTATGTAAACTCCAAAAACATCAGGTATGATTTTTATTCTCATTTCAATTTCCTATCATTATCTCTATGGAATGGTTACTAACTTAGGCATCGGAGGGGTGTTAGCCAAGCTAACACCCACCCCTCACCAAGCCTTGAAGTATTTTGCAGATATTCCGAGCATCTTGTCATAAGCTAGAGGCTGATCACCTCTTCTACGTATAAAGCAACATGGAATACTGTCAAAAGGTTTAGGAGGTTTTCACCTTCTCGTTCACTAATGGGAATCGCCAGGAGCGCAAGACCCTCGCCAGGAGCGCACGGTGGTGGCCTATGGTTCAAGGTGGTGCGACCAGTCCATCTGAGGGTGGCTGATAATTTCGCCACTGTTGCCCATAGAGTGCACTTCAAAATGGGTGGCAGACGTGTCATCTCGTAAAGATTCTAAGGTTTTTGACATTTTCGTGTTAACTAAGGTTTAGGCACTTTCGTGTCTCTCAAGTTTTGGGCTTGACCCCAGTTGGCTTAGTCCCAAGTATTTTTGAGCTTGTCCTCAGAATAACACAGGTTTTTAATGTTCTCACATTAACTGTCAGGACCGATTTCACATCGAGAATCTCGACTTTGAGCAAGAACGAAGATGAGATGAGGAGACGGGATGAAGAGAATCAAAGATAATAAATGACAAGAAATAATAAAATCAAACGATTCATTGATTATTGTTGAATGATTACAACGAACCGAATGATTACAAACTCGTCATTGGAAATCCATGGTCACATTGGGTTGAGCTCAAACCCAATGTGTGACTCTCTCTCTAGAAAATGATAGCTCACATCACTCATTATTCATCTATTATTCATCCTCTAACAAATGAAGCTATCCCTTCCTATTTATAGAGAGCCCATGTGCTCACTAGCCCACTAACTAGCTAACACACATACAAATGAGCAAATACAAATAAACAAATGACATAATTATTTTTAATTAAATCAAAGATGATTTAATTAATATGAAGCTTGACTCGCTCGAACCGATCTTCCGTTGACTTTTACGTTGACCGTTGACCCGAACAGTTGACTTTTCCAGAAAACGTTTTCGGTCCAAACTTGCAAGCCTCGAGCATCACAACCCGCGTCTCTGAATCAAATCACAATGGATTCTTCAACCGAATTATTCGAGAATAGATTTGATGGCGTCAGTCATACTTATTAAAAGTTCCAACAATTCCCCCTTGACTGACGCTGTCAAATATGTCATACTGGTGAAGAATCGCTTTGTCGTGCATCTTCAAAGAACAACTGATAAACCTGAATCTTTCTGTTGTAAAGGTTCCCCCTTTGAATAAGCTTCTTCTGTTCTTGTTGCTCCAGTTGAGATCCAAGTGCTGCAGTTCACTCGGTTCACACGGTCTGGTACAATACTAAGAATGCTGAACGTTGGAGTCAAAATCACAACAAACCGAATCAGACAAACCAATCAATCACTGAAAATGCTCCAACTTCAGATAATCGACCCGATAATCCAAATCCATAAAAGTTCCCCCTTTTCTCTAGATCCCTCTGAAAACATCCGATGCGGAAGCGGAAAATCAGATGCAGAGAGTGGAACCGTTCCGCTCAGTTCCGAAGAGAAAAACGGTACAAAAATCCTGAAATCGGACAATCTTGCGAAAAACCGGAAGCCAGGTGCAGACAGTTGTGAATGATCCATAAATACTGAACTTGTTCCGCATGACTGGGTTGGATGCAAAAATAATGTCAAATCAGTGAAAAACTGAGATCCCGAGCATAAACGCAAAATTTATTCATAACCGGAGTCTTCGTAATTTTGGGCGAAGAAAATCGAGCTCGGAAAAATATTCCGTGAAGATATCTGAGTCAAACGGTGCAATTTGGAATGAATCTGAGAAGACCGTAAATTTTATTCAAGTAACGGCCCTCCGTTAGAGATTTAACGGAATATTCCAATATTTAACTGAGATTCCAGTTAATTTGGTTAGATGACATTAGCACTGCATCAGCTAAACAACTTGAAGTGAGACATAACGAAAAAGTCACAGACTTAACCGAGAAGCGAAACCAGTCCGTCAGTGGTCGTTAGCTAACGTGGCCTTGACGTCAACAAAAACTAGAAACCCGGTCAATAAATGAAATAAATCCATGACCACTAAAATATTTTCAAAATTTCGTTTCGGCGTTATCTCGTTATTCTCGTAAAAAATTGATGAGAAAAACCCCGCATTTAACGAAATAATGCTAAATATTTAATTAGTGGAATTAAATCCCCATTAAAAGTCCATAATCCATGACTAAAGAAGCTTGCCAATCAGATTTGAGGAAATAAAGATCATAATCCGTGTCTATGTCCCTCAACCAATCAGAATCGAGCATTAGAAAACCAGAATCTGCGTGATGAAAGCACAGCCAATCAGGTTCGAGTTCTATACTGATCGACGGTTGGAATTAAGTTGATCCAAGGGTGTAAAGGCCTGATCCGCGTGAAAAGGGGGAGCTCCAATCAGAAGCTGACAACACACACAGCCTCAACGGCTCTTTAGCCAGCAGAGGCCCACACGCCTTTCATTTCAGCCAATGGGAGAGAGACAGTGCAGTCACCTTCAACATCTCCTAGCTGGTCCCACATGAATTGTTTCACCAATCACATGTAGACAGCGAATTTAAGGTTGAAAAAAAGGACCGACCATGGAGAGAGAAACATTCCTTCTCCAGCCACTCAGCGCGTGACACGTCATCAGATCGTCTCCTTCATCCTCACAACCTACCGGAACCCTAGCATTGCCGGAAAATCGCGAACAAGTCACCGGAAAAGCGTATTTACCCCATAACTCGGCGAATACTCAACGAAAATTCATGATTTTTATGCCGTTGATCTCGTGAGTCGATCCTCTACACATCCATACGATCAGAATCATCTGAAATTTATTCGAACGAAAACCCAGTTGACGAGATATGTCGAGATCGCCAACTTATTTGAGGTCTCCAAGCATTATTCGAGATCGCCAAGCTCATGGTCGTGATCGCCAACTTATGAACTCGCCAAGAACACTCAGATCGCCAAGAACAATGTTGAAATCGCCATGAACAAGCTCGAAATCGCTAAGAACCAGTCGAGATCGCCAAGAACAACTTCAAACACTTTCCAGATCGCCATGAACATCTTCAAGGGTACACGAGGTCGCCAAGAACATCTTCAAGGCTGCGAAATCGCCAAGGCAATCTTCATAAAAAATGAAGAACACCAAGAACACCGAGAAACACACACTACTGTGTGTTTTTCCAGATCTGCCCAAACCCTTGCGTTTTAGACAAAACAGATGCTCCCAATGGATCCGGAATGCGTTTTCCTTCAAGATTCATACTTTATTTCATCCAAAAACACTGATTTTAGCACCAAAAACTCAGAATCAAAGCTCAAAAAATCTTCAAAACCCCAAAAACGGGAAAAACCTAACAGCTTCGTTTTTCTTGCTCAGATCTCGTATTTCTTCACAGATTTGAACATATGGAGCATGAAATCATATCTAAATGAACCCAATAACAAGAATCTATCATCAGATTCATCCAGAAATCATCAATCAGCTCCAAAAAATAAGAAAAAGTAGAAAAAAGTCTCCAAAATGGGTTTTTCCAATCAACACCTCATTCAAGCTCAAAATCACAGATTCGAGTGACCAGATTCACGGTGAGATGAATCTGATCGGTACCCGCTCTGATACCATTTGTCAGGACCAAATTTGAGCCTTTACTCATCCAATACACAGATTCAAGTGCGGAAATCATGAATCCATGATCAAATCATAGTGTTTGCTTGTTGAAATCCTTAGATTTCGCCTCTGAAACTCAAGAACTTGAGGGTTTTCACACACAAGTGCTCTCTATCTTCAAACAGCCGTCCAAGAGTGTTATTAGGGTTATTCTAGAGTGGCTATTTATACTAGAGAGAGCACAGGTCGTGAATGTGCTGAAAACAAGAGAATGTTATTGAAGTTAGTGCAAATTATTACATCAGACAGACGAGATCGCCAAGACAAAGTCTGAGGTCGCCAAGAGCAAATTGAAGTCGCCAAAGATGTTGGTGACCTCGCCAAGGCTTGGTGAGGTCGCCAACCTTGGTGAGGTCGCCAAGGGGTTGGCGAGGTCGCCAAGAGTGCTAGCCCAAGTCGCCAAGTACATTTCCAGTAATAATAGAAGCTAACTCGAGACAAAAGGAGAACAGATTCATACGAGTACCTGTTGACATGGTTCTTGAGGGGCTGAGAGATTGCTGGGTGATGCTTCTAGCACTTGAAACCTCTTCGGGTTGACAACTTCTTTCTGCCACTGGAATGCTGAAGAGATCCTTGAGCTTCTTGGAGGATTCACGGGTTGGCTTGATTAGAGCTTCGAACTTGGGCGCTGTAAGGACAAAAAAAGCAAGCATATCAGTTAAATAAAATTGAAGAGTATTTGGAATCGGAATGTAACTAAAACTCTTCCTACCCTTGACAATCCATTGGGTAGGAAGGTTCCCACAACCAACAAGGATACTCCTTTTGACAAAGAAGAATTGCGCTTCCAATCATGGTCATTGTGAGAAACCCTAGGTATCATCTGGGCTTCTCCGGTTCTGATTTTCAAGACAAACCTGCTGTTACCGTGTGTGGCTAATCGGTACACCTTGCAGATTTCGGCAACCCCAATGTTCAAGTTGCGGGTCTGGTTCAGATGGTGGAGAGAATAAAGGATTCGCCATACCATGGGCATTACTTGGGAATAGGCAAGGTGGGTGATTGAAAAGAAATCGGTGACCAAATCCGGGAAAGGAAATGTCATTCCGAGCAAAAAAGGGTAGTGAAGGAAACAGACCCAGTCGTCGGAAATATGGTCGGCTTTCAAAGATGGATCAAAAGGACGGAACTCAGTTCCGGCAGGGAAGCTCGAAGAACGCTGCAACATTGCGATCTTTCGATCGTCAAAGTTGCAGGTCTCCTCCGCCGTCGCCGGAAGGAGTCCTTGGTCAGTAAAGTCGTCGGCCACTTGGTCGGAGACCGTGGCCGATGATCGCAACAACTTTTTCCCCATGATCGGAAAAAAGAACGAGAAGGGAGAATGGGATACTAACCTGGAGAAGATGGGAGAAGCTCTAGGGTTTTCACCGAGTGAAAGCTATGAAGAATAATGAAAGCGAAGAGAGGGTTATAAAGGAAAAACTAACGAGAACCTCGCCTAGGAAGTTGGGACTAGCTAATTCCTATCAAATCACAGTTACTTAGCGATAAGGCTCAAATTCAAATTTTTGACAGCTGGCTTGCATGCGCCAACTGCCAAAATTTGCGGGCAATTGTTGGTACTAGAATTCAGGAGACACTGAGCAGCTCGTATCAGCTCGCAAGCACTTCACTGTAAGGATCCTGGACTGTATTTATTTACTAACGATTGCTTCTCCTTTCTTTGTTTGTTATTCACAGGTTGACTCAAGTATTATTCACGTGTCCTAAAGATCCGGTCAGCTGAGATAAACGTGGACTAGGTAGACCTCAACGGTTACAAAGAAGACGTGGACTTCGTTGCTATTTTTTAGGATAGTTTGTTACTATGTAATCCGTATTTAAACTGAGCTCTAGGTTTACACACACACACACTTTTTCTTTACTTCCTTCTACGATCACAATTCTCTGCAACACTTAGATTACGAGCTCATTTCATTTATACTCAACACATTTATCATATAAAAGTTTTAGGAGGCAGGTACTTTGAACCGGCCCCCGAGGTTTTTTGCTAGGCTCCTTGAGGATACTCAAGGATTCCTGGATTTTCCCTCGTTATATCCTCGCGTCAATCTTCACAATTACATTTTCATCTTTATTTACATCAAACACGCTACCTCACTTACAAAGTTTGATCAACTAATTGCTTACGCAGTTTTTGACCAAAACAATGATGATGCTGATGATAATGTTGATCCGAATGATGCTTTGGTTGCCTTACGAGGCTTTGATCGTGATTTTCTGTTGAGAAATTTGCAGGTTTTGAAACAATTACAGGATAAGGAAAATCGGGAAAAGTGGTTGCAGGAGGTCCGCGCAACTCTCAAATTTACTCCGGAAAAGGATTCTGAAAAAACCGATGCTCAAAAGGATCTAGATGATCTTCTAAATGAAGATCGTACAACTGCAAAACAGACAAAATCATCAGGTATTGATTTACAACTTTGAATATGTAACGAAATTCGTTTTCGAAAACATTGGATCGATATACGCATTTTGGTTCGATAAGGCTAACTTGATTTGATAATTCAATTACTAAATGATCAATTGTTGATTTGATAATCTGATATATTTTGATCTCTATGATATGATAATGATTTAATGATTGCGTAAAATCCTCACGAATGAATAAATAATTGAGGATGATTTGATGTAACACGAAATCTGGAAATCCGTTGAATACCGGATGAAGATTTGAAGATTCAAAGAGGATTCTATGAAGATTGCCTATGAAATCTGGAAAACTACAAGAGAAAAAATTAAGGCGGGAAAAAATTTCTTCAAAATTTGAATCTTCGATACTTCAAAGCCACACTCATGAGTTGAGTTGTAAAAAAAAAGAAGAGAAAAGGACATGGATATACACTTCCGAGTAAGACACATGTGCGTCGGAAGTGGTGTCGATATGATCTCTTAAAAAGTGGATATTAAGTTGAAGACTTCCGAGTAAGACGTACGCGCGTCGGAAGTAATTATGATAGTAAATGAAGACATCCGTGTAAGACGTACGCGTGTCGGAAGTGATTATAATGAGATATCTTGCGATGTTGATACTATGTGACACTTCCGAACAAATTACACTTGTGTTGAAAGTGTCACCCTGAAAGACCTCATATAAAGAGGCGGATATGAGCAATTCTAAATAAGTTGTAATTGCTATGATTGAATTGTAACATTAAGACCTTAATTCGGCATTGATCTTATTCTGACCTATGGATTTTATGATATCAGGAACGAAGGATGTATTTGTTCCTTACTTTCCTGCTTCAATGCAAGAGCATTCTAAGTTTCAAAATTGGATCGCAAATGCTAAGTTCCCAGCAAAGCTGAAGATGCCAACTTCCATAAAGAAGTATGGTGGGCTAACAGATCCTGATGATCATATATTTGATTTTATCACTGCTGGGAGGCTTGAACGATGGTCAGAAGAAACATGGTGTCATATGCTGGTACTAACCTTTACTGGACCTGCAAGAGTATGGCTTGATGCACTTCCAAATGCGCAAATAAGTGGCTTTGAAGACCTAAGGACGAAATTCCTAAGGCAGTTCAGCCAACAACGGAAGTGCACAAAGGATGTGACGGAAGTGCATAACATTCGATGAAGGAATGACGAAAGTATTGAAAGCTTCGTTATGCGTTTTAACAATGAAACTATGAAAATATCTGGTGCGCAGGATCAATTACGGATATCTGGCTTTTGCCATGGTGTTCGACATACGCACCTGGTGGAAAAATTACACGAGGATCTACCTCAGACAATGGAAGTGCTTATGGATCGTGTTAGGACCTATGTAAAAGGAAGAAGCGCCTCCGGAAATATTCAGGGTGTCAATACCCAGAAACCATCTCAAAAAAGTGGTAATTACCGGAATACAAATGCAAGTGTCTCCGCTGCACCAACAAAAAATCAATCCTGGAAAAAATTCAGATCTCAACCCTATGATCGAAGGGGGGGGGGGGGTAATTACGGAGGATACAAAAAGGCATGGGAGCCTAGATCTAATGATTTCTCGTCACTTACGAAAACTCCAAGTGAAATCTTAGCTACAGAGAATGTCCAATTTTCAAAACCCCAAAGGACTCATAATCCTTTGGGAAGTGACATGAGTAAATATTGTGACTATCATAAGGATCGTGGTCATGATACAGATAATTGTAGACACTTGCGAAGCGAGATCGAAAAAGCCATCAAATCTGGAAAACAATCGCATCTGGTTAAAAATATTGAGGGGCGTCCTCCAGCTGTTAAACAAACTGTGATCGCAATGATACGGAGAGGATCGAACACTTGGTATCGTAGTGTTAAAACAAAACTTGAAGAAGAAAAATGGAAAAGTCAAGAGATTACATTTCCACTGTTGATCGGAAAAGAATCAAGAGAAGATCCAGTAATTGTGACTGTTGGTATTGCTGGGTTTTTAGTAAAACGGACCTATCTCGATACCGGAAGTGCGTCAGAAATTATGTATGAGTCCTGCTTCCGGAAGATGGGATTGGATGTGCAACAAAGGCTAAAGCCTCATAATTCTACTCTCATTGGTTTTTCTGGAGAAGTGGTACATCCGATGGGAGAAATAACTCTTCCAGTGATCTTTGGTGACGATAAGCTCTTCCGACAAGAGATGATGACTTATATTGTGGTTGCAACTCCTTCTCCTCACAATGTCATCATTGGTCGCCCTGGGCTTAGAGTTTTGGGCGCTATAGTTTCAACAGCACATGGGCTCGTTCGATTCCCAACACCAAGTGGAATCGCAACTATCAAAACAGATGCAGATCCGCAAGTAGCCTTGGTTGAAAAACCATTGACACCAGAAGAAGGTTGGAAGAATATAAAGAATGATACTATAAAGAAAAACAAATGGATCATAAATGAGAAGTTTCCGGATCAAACAATCGAAATTGGATCACAGTTACAAGGAGAAACAAGGAAGAAGTTGTTTCAACTGTTAATCGACAATGTGGATTTTTTTGCATGGGAGCCGTCGGATATGACGGGGGTTCCCAGACATTTTTCTGAACATAAACTAAACATTTATCCAGGTGTAAAGCCTATTCAACAGAAGCGACGAATCTATGATCAGGTTCGAAACAATGTGGTTAAAGAGAAAGTGGATAAACTTGTGGAAGCAGGGATCCTTCGAGAAGTACTTTATCAAACATGGGTCGCAAATCCTGTTTTAGTCCGAAAACCTGATAATTAATGGCGAATGTGCATTGATTTTAAAGACCTTAATAAAGCATGTCCAAAGGACTGTTATCCACTTCCAGAAATTGATCTAAAAGTTGATTCTTTAGCGGGATATAGATGGAAGTGTTTCCTTGATGCATATAAAGGATATCATCAGATCTTTATGGCTGAAGGAGATGAGGACAAAACTGCGTTTATTACAAATGAAGGTTTATTCTGTTATAAAAAGATGCCATTTGGATTAAAAAACACTGGTGCAACTTACCAACGTCTCATGGATAAGACCTTTCAATCGCAAGTAGGCAGAAATCTTGAAGCCTATGTGGATGACGTAGTCATTAAAAGTTCTCATGAAGGAGATATGATCAAAGACATTGAAGAGACCTTTAAAAACTTGCGGGGTATCAATATGAAGTTAAACCCCAAGAAATGTTCATTTGCAATGGAGGAAGGCAATTTTTTAGGGGTCCTAGTTAACAAAGATGGGATCCATGCACATCCGAGAAAAGTCAAAGCGGTAATGGAAATGGAACCGCCTAAAACTCTTAAAGATATACAAACTCTAAATGGGCGTTTAGTGGCTTTGCATCGATTTTTATCAAAAGCAACTGAAAGAGCTACACCCTTTATGAAAGTCTTAAAAGAAAGTTTGAAAGGGAGCTTTGAATGGACTCCTGAGGCAAATCAAGCCTTTGAAGAATTAAAAATAGCTCTAGCTACACTTCCAACTCTGACTGCACCAAGAGTTAGTGAAGAATTGATAATGTATTTGGCGGTAACTGATAATGCAGTAAGTGTTGTGCTATTAGTCGAAAGGGAAGATAAAGAACTTCCGATTTACTACATAAGTAAGATGTTAAAAGATTACGAGACTAGATATCCCATGATCGAAAAGGTGGTTATGGCACTTGTGCAAGCCACAAGAAGGCTTCGTCGTTATTTTCAAGCTCATACTGTAAATGTTCTCACTTCATGTCCTATTCAAGGGATCTTTAGAAAACCGGAAATGTCAGGAAGATTGATCAAGTGGGCAATTGAAGTTGGACCATTTGATATACAATTTAAACCAAGAGTGTCAATAAAAGGGAATGAAATAGCTGATTTCCTGGCGGAAGTGCCAGTTGGCACAAGTGTAAATGTCATTGCTATTCCTAAAGTCAAAGAACAAGTATGGATCTTACATACTGATGGTTCTTCCAATTCTGATGGCTCAGGAGCAGGTTCGATCAATTATAAAATTATTTCTCCTTGAAAAAGAGACCAAAATTCATGATATTGAAAAATTTATATATGCCAAATGCAGGCTTGATCTTGAAAAGCCCTGAAGGGGATGAGCTGACATATGCAATTCGCTTCAATTTCTCAACTTCTAATAATGAGGCAGAATACGAGGCATTATTAGCAGGTTTGAATACTCAAACTCTATGAGTTATTGTGTTTTTTCCGATAATAAAAAAAAGATAAATATAGATATGAATGCTTATGATCTACATAATGAAGACCGAAAGTGTTGAATACACGTGCATTTGCTCCGCGAATGCATGTGGTATACATAAACAAAGTTCATATGCACCCGCTCCATAAAAATATGGATAAGATAAAAGGCCTAAACATCGAAATCTATCTCAGGTCTAAGATTGGCAAAGAAGATGGGTGCAACGCAAGTAACTGCTTATGTAGATTTATTGTTGGTCGCTAGTCAAATCGCTGGAACGTACGAGGCAAAAGGCAAGTACATGGCATTGTACTTGGAACAAGTTCAAGAATTAATCAAAATCTTCAACAAGTGTGAAGTCTTACATATTTCTAGGGCTCAAAATAGGAAAGCAGATGCACTGAGCAAGCTAGCCTCTGTAGCATTTGAGCATTTAGCTAAAGAGATTCGAGTGGAATTATTAGAAGCTCCAACTGTCAATCTGAAAATGACTGCGGATGTGCAAATGCTAGAAGACAGTTGGATGACCCCAATTATTCAATATCTGACCATGGGCAAACTTCCAAGTGATAAGGAACAGGCCCGTCAAATACGAGTAAATTCACTTCAGTACCAAATGCAAAACAATGTTTTGTATAGAAGAAGCTTTTTGGGACCTTTGTTAAGATGTTTAACCTCAAGTGAAGCCGAAAAGATCGTTAAGGAGGTACATGAAGGCATATGTGGTATTCATGCTGGTGCAAAGATGGTAGTTGTTAAAATCATGAGCCTTGGATACTTTTGGCTGGGTATGTATAGAAGCACTTGGGAAGAACTTCGCAAATGTCAAGCTTGCCAAGCACATGCTCCGGTGAGCATGCGAGCAAAAAATAAGTTGATCCCCGTTACGTCGGCGTGGCCCTTCCAGAAGTGGGGAATGGACATAGTTGGACCTTTCCCATCAGCAAGTGGATGGGTAAAGTTTTTATTGGTTGCCATCGATTATTTTACAAAATTGATTGAAGCAAAACCACTTGCTTGTATTTCTGGTAAACAAGTCAAAAAGTTCGTATGGGAACATATTGTATGCCGATTTGGTTTACCTCTCTACATTATAACTGATAATGGGCAGCAATTCGCTGGGAACCCATATGCGGAATGGTGTGGGGAACTTCATATAAATCAGATCTTTACATCAGTTGCACATCCGCAGGCCAATGGCCAAGTAGAAAGAGCAAATCGAAGTCTTGTTGAAGGTATAAAAATGAGACTGGAAAAATATGGGGGAAGTTGGGTCGATGAATTGCCATATGTCTTGTGGGCGCATCGGACCATGCCTAAAACTAGCAATGGTGAAACACCATTCAGTCTTGTATATGGAACTGAAGCTGTCATTCCGGCTGAAATCGGAATACCCAGTCATCGTTTGCAAGTACAAGGGACAGATAATGCTGAAGAATTAAGAACTAATCTGGATCTTTTGGAAGAGCGAAGAGAAATCACGGCTATACGTGAAAGCAGATACAAAAAAGAAATGGCAAAATATTATAACGCCAAAGTTAAGACCCAACAGTATAAAGAAGGAGAATATGTGCTAAGAAGCAATGAAGTGAGCAGAACACTTCCGCTTGGAAAAATGTCTCCCAAATGGGAGGGACCTTATATAATCAAAAAAGCAATTGGAAATGGGTCTTACATACTCCAGCAGCTTGACGGAACTGAACTAGTGCGAGCTTGGAATGGAGTTCATCTTCGCAAATGTTATATGTGAAGTTGCAAATGCAAAACTTTAAGTGAAAATTGGAAAATATTGATCTTTATGTTCTTGTTTCTGCAATTATGATCTTGTAAAAAGTTTGATAAGGGATAAGATACTTTTGCTTCTAGTACTTACAAAAATCTATGAAGATACTTATTTCATTTTATATGAAAAGATTATACAAATGCTTGATCATTCTTATGCAAAATACCAAGTATGAATGTTTGCTTAAAAAGTGATATCTTTGAATAATACGAGATTCACATGCGATCTGATTTACATTTTATGACATGGTCCATGAGTCATTAGCGGGTGCATTGTAAAAAAAAAGTATCACATACCAATACTTTAATGCAGTATCGTTGTTATCTCTTTATTTGTAAAGGGTAACACAACACAAAGTGAAAATGCTTTTCTTGTCCTCAACTGTCTCACTAGTAATTAAAAGAGTGCATGTTGGGAAGAGGTGATCAAGCCGGACACCTTGTTAGCACATTGGTTGTTAACAAAAGCCCAAAGGAGAGATGGCCAAACTTAAGTGGATAAAGGTATGTTATGATGATTAACAAAAGATCCAACTTAAGCTCTCCGAGGGTCACAAGTGCTGCTAAATAATTAATATTATGAAGTGGTCTTGTGAGTTGATCATTCAAAGAAAAAAGATCAACTGAGCCTTACCAAAAGATGTAAGGACTTCATATACCACAAGTAAAAGATTTGTATTCGAAATAAAAAATACTTAACTTAAAAAGTGGTATTGACATCATGTTGTTAAAACCCTTTAAAGGTGGACGCATCTGATAGGGGGGAAACACGTGTGGCAGCCTTCTTTAAAAAGTTAATGATTTTATTAGAATCTTATCAAAGTACTTGTGAAGGAGAACTTGTTAGGACAAGTTTCTGTGTGTGGCCGTTACTGTACGAATAGAATAGATTGAATGTATAGGGTTTATTGTATATGGTGATGTCAACATATCAACCAGCGTACCAGTTGGTACGCCGGACCAACTGGTCCGGCGGATCATGTGGTACGCCAGCTGGTTTCCTATAAATAGGATTGGTATGTTGATCATCTCTAAGTTTGTTCATTTCATTCTGTGTGGTCTGTGTGAGAGAGAGGAGGTTCTGTCCAAACCTCCTCCAGAGCTTAATTGATGTATACTCTCTCGGTATTGTAATCATTTGACTATAATTGAATGACAAACTTCCGTCTCTATCATTCTATGATCTGGAAACGATCCGTTTACGGTTTTACAACTGGTATCAGAGCCGTTGGTTCAATTTCCAGATCTTGTTCTTGAGTTTTTGAAGTTTTTGAGACGTTAAATGACTGATTAGGTGTGATTCAGTGTCGTTTTGCTTGATTTTTGTTCAAACGAACCTTCCTGAATCATTTTCGCACCTAACAGTGGTATTTGATTGAAGAAATTCGACAACATTTTGAATCTGGAGTGAAATTTCAAAATTTCACGTTTTTGAGGTCTGGTCCGCTGCTGGTCCGCAGCTCATCCGCCAGGCAATCTTCAACCGCCGGATCAATTGATTCATCCGCCGGATCAGATGGTCAGGAAGACAATCTTCAACGTGGTCCGGAGCAGTTTCAGCGTATCACATCTGGTCCGCCGTACCACATCTGGTCCGCCGTACCAAATCTGATCCGCCGTACCATATCTGGTCCGCACCTGGTCCGCCGGTACGAGTCTGATCCGCTGGTAAAGTTGGTCCGGATTTTGGTCCGCTGATAATGATTTGGTCCGCTGAAGCACGGCCCCAGCCAGGGGCTCTGCCCCTTGGACCCCGCCAGGGGCTGCCGCCCCTTGGACCCCGCTTCTCGGGGGCGCTGCCCCCGAACCCCCGTTAATCAGTAATCAACATCTGGGGGTTGTTTTCGGGAATGGGGAGAGGTCGTGGGAATTTCATTGATTTAAATCAGTTATCGAGTTTACCCTTGATTCGATAGCTGTGGGTTATTATAATTGAAGATTTACCAGATTCTTATGCTTATCATGAATTAGTCGTCGAATTTCAAGATTGTGTTGTTTGTTGGTAGTCATTGTTTTTGAGGATGGACAGAGATCCAAAAACACGTGTTTTCTGATGATGGACAGAGATTCAGAGACATGGATATGATTACACAAACGGAAAAATATGGAAGAATTGAATATGTCACTTGTTTAGGGGGAAATTGAGACCCTTGAAAATTTCAAAGTTTCACAATTGAAAAAGTGAATATTCAAAAGCAATCAATTCAGGGTTGATGGTGATTTTTGATCTTCATGGAAAGGTGGTGTATTCTGATATTCGTGCAAATCGATATGTCAAAGTTTTCGATTATGGTTTGGAACTCTCTAATCAAATGCCCGATACATTGTTAAGTCATGAAGTTGACGTTATAGCCTTTGATTGTTGATATATTGGGATGGATTTCATTCTGAGGGGGAATTTCTATGATTGAAGATGCTGATCGTGTCGGTTTTCATCAAGATCAGAGTGTATTACAATTCGGTGAAGATTGAAGATTTCTGTCAAAATGTAGTGATGGTTAAGAGATCTTAAACAATTGCCGGGAACGACTAATGAAGTGAACCGTTATCTTTTGCCTGATGTGGAAGTGTTTGAAGCGAGGGGGAACTTTATTTGTTGTGGCGATTGTACAAGATTCTGAACTGTTTCCTGCATACCTGAAGTTTCGGTCAAGGGGAGTTTGCTGAAGATAGAGGCGTCTGCAGCAGACTGACTGAAGATTGCTTGAAGTTAAAGATTTACATTCGACAGTAACGTCCAAGGGGGAATTTGTTAGGACAAGTTTCTGTGTGTGGCCGTTACTGTACGAATAGAATAGATTGAATGTATAGGGTTTATTGTATATGGTGATGTCAACATATCAACCAGCGTACCAGTTGGTACGCCGGACCAACTGGTCCGGCGGATCATGTGGTACGCCAGCTGGTTTCCTATAAATAGGATTGGTATGTTGATCATCTCTAAGTTTGTTCATTTCATTCTGTGTGGTCTGTGTGAGAGAGAGGAGGTTCTGTCCAAACCTCCTCCAGAGCTTAATTGATGTATACTCTCTCGGTATTGTAATCATTTGACTATAATTGAATGACAAACTTCCGTCTCTATCATTCTATGATCTGGAAACGATCCGTTTACGGTTTTACAGAACTCAGGAAGTTGCTCAAAAACTTGTAAGGAAATATTTCACAAGTTTAAAAAAGAAAGTGAAGAATCGAAAAAGTATATAAACGATTCGAAGCATAAAAGGTTGCGTATTATCACTTTGCAACTGCAAGTGCAAACAATAATACACTTCGTTCGCAAATGATGTATCGCAAATATAATCAAATATGACTCATATCCTATGAACCATAAGAAGATAAAATATCCAAACTCAAGAAAGAAAGCAGATAAGCAAACATGCATATGCATCATCATATATGCTAATATAATCGAAGCTGCATACAGTTGCAGTTCCGATAACATCCATAAAGTACTAGAAAGTATCAAGTGCAGGACCAAAAGTAAATTGTTTAATGCCACATCATAAGTGGACTTTGGGAAACGATTAGATTATTTAACAGAAGATCATGATGAATAAAAAGATCAATTACCGGTGGGATCAGAAGCATCTGCCTTTGAAGACGAAAAAGCATCAGCCTTTGGGGGAGCAGGACCTTTCGATAGCGAAATAGGTTTCAGCATGTCCCTCATTACTTCTATGTCATCCAGGCTCAACTTCGAAACTTCATCAATGGAATTGAACGTCATTGATTTTAAGGCATCTAGCTGCTTTAACAACTTCTCACTGGCTTTCTAATCAAATTCTTTGAAGGACAAGAAGTTGGCTTCACCCTTCACAGCATGTGCTATTCCGCATTTGATCCCTTCATTGTAGCCCATGGCATTAGCAGCAGAGTTAACTTTAAGGGTCATGGGGATCATTTCGGAATGCACATGCTTGGTTACCAAATCAAAGCCTTCTTCAATCAACCATTTGCTTCTTTCCTTCACAGATGCTAGTTCCTTCTGCATTTGCTCCCTTTCTTCGGTCAATGCTTTAACAGTCTCAGCAAGGGCAGCATTTTCTTTACGGAATCAAGGCGCAGGTGTTAATAGTGATAAAAAAGTATGCAAGTGCAAATGGGAAGTTACGAAAATAAAGGGATACAAGTTATACCTTTGTTGACAGATTCGATTTTTGCATCACATTGAGAAGTGATCTCTAGCATGGTGGTGGTTTGATCATCAAAAAATTTCTTATGATCCAGGAACTGGCTCTTAAAAGCCATCGCATCATCTTGTGCCTGCTTGAGATCCCTTTTTGCTTCTTGCTCAAGTGACATTTGCTTTCGATTCTTGGTCGTAAGAAGCTCGATCTTTACAAGCAAATCATTGATTTTCACCTGGTCGCTGATGGAACCAAAACATGCCTTATGTGCCAACAACTTCTTGGTTAACTCCTCCACTCTCGCTTCAGCAATGATCCATCGGCCATATATATCCGCTACTAAGCTCTGCTGCTTTGCTTGTGCAAGCATGAATTTATTTGAAAAGGCCTCGTTAGGGATCTACTGAAGACTGAAAATGTCAGTGGGAGTACTTCCAAGAAGGGCGATCTTCTTTGCAATGGGAATCTCGGTACAAGTGTCACCATTCTTGATTTCCCGTTGGGGGACAAAAGCTGCATTCACATCAATGGAATCGAAGCTTCGACCGGTATTGCTTCTAAGAGTTATCAAATCTATTTCCTTCTTCAACCATTCAGAGGTGGGAATAGCAAAACTGGGAGCATCCTTCTGCGAAGAAGAGGATGCATGAGCTAAATTGGCCAAAGTGATCAAAGAGGTGGTACCTTTCTGCAAAATACTTACGTCAGAAAAACCTGGATCTTGTGACACATCAGGTGAATTCAATAAATAATCATCAATATCAAAGTCATAAGTAGGAGGAGGGGTTACCACAGCATCAATTGTTGTCTGCACACCCTCTCCCAGTTGATCATTAACTTCAACAATCTCCGTAGAATCGGAAGTGATCTCAGTAGTTTTGGGAGTGTTTACCTTGGAGTCATGAGGGGAAGATTGCAAATTCTAGCGAGGAGATTTTCTTTTCGTTACTGCAAGACCGCTTGTTTCCTTTGTAACAACTGCTTTTGCGGATCTTTTGATCCTGCTTCCTCCCTTGGGTGGTAATGATGCCTTTGAAGTCACATTAGCATGACCATCAATGATCTCCTTGTTTTTACCCTTGAGGGTAATCTCACCACTTCCACCAGCACCACTCTTGGTGATCTTCACAGTATCATCAGCATCACCACTTATAGATTCGGTTCCTTGTGTTTTTTCAGAATCAGCAACTTCTGGTTGCACATCCATTTGCGATTCAACTTGATCAACATGCGTTTCTTTAGGACGGTAGTCCAAGAACGAGCTGGCAGTTTGCCGAAGAAACGGCATAGACCCATCTTCCATAACTTCTGCACTTAGATCAATATCATCAAAACTCTTCAATTGCATCGCTTCAAAGAGATCCATTTCTGCTAAATAATGAAAAAAGAGCTTGTTAAAAAACTGAAAAGATATTTTAAAATCAGGATCGCAAATGATGAGAGGGTAATTCCTTACCCTTCGCATGATTCGTCAGAATTGGCCACAGTTCAGGAGTAAACCAAGCCCTACTCATTCTACAAAGAAGAAGAATGGCTTCTGGAAGTTCTCGAATAGGGCTTGCACAAGACACTAACTTATCAAAGGATTCCTGACTGTAATCACCATCATTTGGATTTGGGTCATGAACCACATCCTCAACATCTCTCCATTCCATTTGAAGAGGAACACATCGATCATCGATATAAAAGAATTTGGATTTCCAAGAACGAGGGTTCGGTGGAAGATGAGTACTAATTCTCTTAACGGATCTCCTACGCTCAAAGGTGTACTAGTCACCAGCCATTGTGATTCTATAAAAAGCCCTAAAAAGTGTGACACTTGGTGATACATTGACAGCCCTACAAGTAGCCTCAAAATGGCTTAAACGAGAAAACCCCTGAATATGCATCTGTGAAATGTGGATCTTAAAAAACATCAAAACTCTCATGAGAAACTTGGTAAAAAGGAGACGATAGTTCCCAAGCTTGAACATATCAACGTAAACCCCAATTTTACCCTCCTGGAAAGGGTAAATTAGAGTTTTCGGCGACGGAAGGGTTGGATTCAGTAAAAGCGGCACATTATAACGCTCAATAACTTTATCTAGGTCGCGAGGCGATATAGATGAAAACGAGATGTGCATATTATGCTTACTCGAATTATCATCAACTCTAACTGATGGAGATGCCATGAAAAATGCAGTAAAAAGCAAAAAGGAAATCGACTGACCTTTAACTGAAATCTCGATAGAGAATTAGGGCTCGAAGGAGAATAAGGAAGCGATGGAGATGAGGGAAGAAGAGAATGAAAAATTAGGGGAAAGTATATATTTATATGGGGCAAGAGTTTTGGATCAAAATAACCGTTTGAATTTAAAAAATTCAAAACAAAAAACTGAAAATTGTCCCCTCAAATTAATCCCCAATCGACACGTGTACCGGCGGGTACAAAAAGTACTCGAGTACAATTCAACATGCAAGACACGCCTGACAAGTCAGTTATTATATATACTTGCAAGAGCGTTTCTTTACAATAAAACTTTTAAATACCCTTGTGAGAATGTAACGATTACATTTGCAAAAGCGATCTGTTTTAAAGACAAATGAAGTCTTATGATCCATTAGATCTTGCTTCACAATCATTTCCTACTATGATCTTTGTAACTTAGTCCTTAGTCATTTCTACAAAACAACATAAGGACTAGGGGGACTTGATGACCAGATCTATGAAATCGTTAGAGATGGAGAAAATTTTTGATCTTTGAAATCTATGATTAGCGCAAAGAAGAGATGAGTGTTACACTCTTTTTTCCTTAGCATCGGTTTTTTCCCACAGGGTTTTTCCGAGCAAGGTTTTTAATGAAGTAACAAGTCTAAAACACATGGGGACCTAATAAAGATGATCGAAAAAATCTTCCAAAATTATCGGAAGTGCAAAATACTTTTAAACCTCTAGTCCAATAATTATTGCTCGAATAATTAATGGACTAGGGGGACTTGATGAGGATAGGTCAAGGCTGGACATGCAAGTGGCTTAGCGGATACATTTCTGATAATAAAGACCTCAAGGGCAAGTGTCGTATAAAGAACAAAGCCGGAAGTGATGCAGTTGCGGATGGGCAAGATGCAAGTGCATCCAACCAGCTTATGAAGATGCGACTCTGGCAGTCCTATAAATAGCTCACTTATTCATCAGTTATGTAACTTTCAGTTCTGGAAAAACCACACATTCACTGTGTGTTTTTCCCAAATTGTACTCACATATAGCAGTTTTAATAAAGCAATCAATTCATCTATTATTCTTCATTACATAGCTTGTTCCTAGTTGAATTATAATTTCATATCTACGTACGGTGTGATTTTGTAGTTCATCATATACCAAGGGGAACGAACAAGAAAGCAGATGTACTTAGTATGCTCGCATCCACTTCTTTCCAGCATTTGGCTAAAGAGATAAGAGTAGAAGTCTTGGAAGAACCATCGGTTCTGGTTAAGCAAGTGGTGGCTGTGTTTATTGATGAAGAAGTTTGGTTCTGGCCAATTTGGAAATATTTGGAAGAAGGATATTTGCCGGAAAAAGGGGAAGAAGCAAGGAAGATTCGTGTAAATGCTTTACAATATCAGTTGTAGAATGGAATATTGTATCGGAAAACGTACCTTGGACCGCTTTTAAGGTGTTTAACTAAAGAAGAGGGAAGAAGGGTGGTACAGGAAGTGCATAGTGGGATTTGTGGGAATCACATGGGTCCTCGCATGATTGTCAACAAGTTGGTAGTACTTGGATATTATTGGCCTAGTATGCATAAATTTGTTACAGAAGAACTTCAAAAGTGTGACAGTTGCCAGAGACATGCTCCAGTAAGTTTAAAAGCCAAACATGAGCTTGTTCCTATCTCAACAGCACGGCCCTTTCAGAAGTGGGGAATAGATATTGTAGGCCCATTTCCGGAAGCAGCGGGAAGGGTCAAATTTCTTATTGTAGCCGTTGATTACATTACAAAGTGGGCAGAGGCAAAGGCAGTTGCGAGCATTACAGGGAAGCTTGTGAAAAAATTTGTATGGGAGTATATTATTTGTCGATTTGGTTTACCCTTATACATTGTCTCGGATAATGGAAAGCAGTTTGCGGATTATCCCTTTCGGAGCTGGTGTGAGGAGTTGGGAATAGTACAAGTCTTTGCGTCTGTGGCATATCCGCAGGCCAATGGACAGGTTGAAAGAGTTAATAGGAGCTTGGTTGAAGGAATTAAGGTACATTTGGAAAAAGCTGAAGGTGGCTGGATAGACGAGTTATCGCATGTGTTATGGGCACACAGAACCATGCCTAAAACAAGCAACGGAGAAACTCCATTCAGTTTGACATATGGGACTGAGGCCGTCATCCCAGCGGAAGTGGGGTTGCCTACTCAACGGATGATGGAAGTTATAGATAATGATCAGCAGTTAAGAGCCAATTTAGATTTATTGGAGGAAAGGAGAGAGATGGCATCCATAAGAGAGAGTAAGTATGTGACATCCGAGAATTTCAAGGTTAACTTCCGTTAGACAATCTCCGTTAGTTACGTTGTAAGTGTCAACTTAGTAACTAATGCTTAACTAGGCCGAATACGTCCACGACCTTTGGTTGATCACCGAACCCGCCCATACATGTTATGAGTACATTTGTTTATTGTCATTATGTGCAATGTGATTTAAATGCATGATTTAACATTACAAACAGCATGACAAATTGTAAATCCTTGATTATGTGACAAATTGTATGTTTTAGGTTTCCAGCGAAACTACCGAGCGAAACTATAGTGTCGCCCGGTAGTTAGCTAAACTGCCTGATTTACTCATAATCAGAGTCAGTTTCGCTTGGCCAGCGAAACTAGCCCCTGATATAAATAATCTTAATAAACCCTAGTTCTCCTATTTGCCTCATTTACACCACAAACACACACATTCTTCTCTGGAAATCTGGTCAGCCGGAAACCATCAAGAGAAAACAAGATCTCAGCCCAAGACAACATCCATTCGATTCCCTGATCGAATCGTGAGTCCCAAAACCTTTCCTTTATGCCATTTTCCATGTTTTTCTATGTGTTTCTTCATAAAGCATGCCTAGATCTCTGTGTTATTGTTAGATCTTCTGATATGTTGCTTAGGATTGCTAGATCTACCATAAAGTTGATAACTTTACGTGTGAAATCCATCCATGATAAAGATTTATGCAATTTTAGCCATTTTAGGGTTTTATATGTATTTTGGGTGATTTGATGACAAAATGCATGTTTAAGGTGTTAAAGCTTACTAATTTATGTTGGTAAATGCCTATGTATGCTAAACAATGAATTGCATGTAAAATGGAAGCTGTTAGGTTGATTTCTAGGCTGATCCGTATGTTTTTCGCGACCAGCGAAACTGTGGTGTTCTCTGGGCGAAACTGTCCAGCGAAACTATGCATATCTTCATCCAGCGACACTATGCAGCGAAACTGCAGTGTCGCTGGGTAAACCAACCAGACCAGCTCGAGCGAAATTACCGAGCGAAATTTCCTGAACGAAAGTTCAAACCAGTTTCGGGCGAAACTAGGCTAGCGAAACTGTGCCAACAGTTTCGAGCGAAACTAGCCTAGCAAAACTGTGTCATCGGGTACAGCCTAGCGAAAGTGCTGCCCGTGCACCTAGCGAAATTACCTAGCGAAACTGCTAGCGAAATTATGGCCTGACCTAAATCCAAACTTGTGAAATTTACTTAACTGTTATGCCATGACTTGCATGATTATGCCATGATGATACATGCTATGATTTCTGTGATATGTGAACCCTTATTGATGATCAACCATCGGTGTCGTGCGTCTGTATGTCGAGTCATAGTTCCAACGTGCTATGTTATGGGCCATAGTGACGTTAAGTAAAGATTAGACACAAAACTAATACTTAAGACCTAAACGTGTTCATAGGTCTTCATTAAGCATACTTGGAATATTAGCAAGTGTAGCAGTGCAACCAAAGGTGAGTATCACTAACCCAGTTACCGTGAACCCGTTTGGGTCACACCGATCAACTAAAAGTAAAACAATGCTGACAAACTCGAGAGTGCGAGGCACCTCCCCGATGAACGTGAAAACTCGGAGTGCTCGGCACCCATTGGATGAACTTGAAGTGTTTTATGGGAAACACTTGTGAAACTTAACAAACTATTTTTGAAACGAAAACCGTTTTAATATGGCTAGCGTAGGTTAAAGTCTAAACCACATGATATCACATGATTTCTAAGGATGCCTTGAAAACTTAAAAGTCCTCAACTAAATTGTACCATTAATTGTAAAGCGAGGGGATGTTGGGTAGATCTACTGGAGTTTGGCAAACTCCGCCCCGTGGCACGGGGAGTGCACGGAGGTACAATATCAGCCTATCTGACCGTGATCCCGAGAGGACACGGGGGAGGCAAATCCGCGATGACGTAGGTCCGCTGTACTAGATGGCACGGCCACTACAATAAATTATAGTCAGCTTTGGTGCAAACTTCCTTAGTGCATGGAACAACGGATTAGCTACCCGCGATATCGGTTGAGCACTTTAACTATACAAAACTAGTACATACCCGATAACGTAGGTTACGGACAACACTTTTACTAAACCACGATACTATGATTCTGATTAACACAAGCATTGCTTTTCACAAATAAAATGTACATAAGGATACGTTCATACGATTATGATTATTAGACCGGGCCACTGCGTGACAAGCCCACTGTGAACTCACCAACCGTTAGGTTGACACTTGCGTGGTTTAACTTTTGCAGATCGCTAAGGAGTATCCGCTGGAGGTTGGCATGGCACGAGAAGATATTTATCTTTGTTTAAACTAAACTTGGGAATTTTAAAACAATGTTTATGTAAAGCACGTGGTTAGTGCTAAGACAATATTTTATTCCGCTGCGTTGTATTTGAGACTTTACTTTATAACTGATTTTGAACTAACTCTGATTCATTTAGTATTTGTAACTAATGGTTGTGGATCCTGGTTTGCTCGCACCCCTTAACGGTATAAACTCCGTTAGTGGTTAATTTGGGGGTGTGACAAAGTATAAGTCGGAAATGGAAAAATATTATAATGCCCATGTCAAACTTTACCAATTTAAAGAAGGAGATCTGGTTCTGCGTAACAATGATGTTAGTAGAATTGAACCAAAAGGAAAGTTAGCTGCACAGTGGGAAGGTCCATACAAAATAGCAGAAGTTTTAGGCAAAGGGTCTTATTTGTTGGAGGATGGAAACGGAAATGTGCTAGCAAGACCGTGGAATGGCGTACATTTGAAAAAATATTATTTGTAATTTTTCCTTGAAAAGAAGATTGTAAACAAAAAACATGCGGAAACGAATATGTTCCTATATTAGTATAAAAGTTTCGTTGCTATGGGCAATTGTTGTTAATAATAATAATAATAATAATAATAATAATAATAATAATAATAATAATAATAATAATAATAATAATAATAATAATAATAATAATAATAATAAAAATAATAATAATAATAAGTAATATGCTGAGTTTTCATATAATAAACTTAAGTCCAAAGGACTAAAGTATGGTTGGCTACCATGTATCTAAAAATAGATGCGAAATCAAATTGATCAATAAAAAGCATCCTTGTAAAGATGCGACCTATGGGGTCATAAGAGGTAGTCATACACTATCCATAAAATTCCGGAAAAAATTATAAAAGCATCCTTGCAAAGATGCGACCTACGGGGTCATACGAGGTAGTTATGCGCTATCCAACAAATTCTGGGAAAAATCACGAAAGAGGCTAAGGTTATTCTTGTGACACCGGAAGTGGTCCATGAGACAGAAAAAGTAATTACGCGTTACTAATTGCTAAGTTCAGATACATGTGTATAATTATAGTTAGGAAACCTAATGTGTTAACATGGACGCATGTGACCACTTAAGTTGATAACGTAATTCATACACATGCGAGCAAGCAAATGCAAAATATAATTAACATAATGACATAATAAAGTCATGACATTCCATTCCAAAATAAAGAGCATATCATATGTCACGACAGGTGCATAAAAGTAAAGGTTGTTTAAAAGATAAAAGCCCTACACATACGGGCAATCAAAAGGAAAGTCCACTTGCAGGTGGAGTAAATTGTTCATTGTTCAAAAAGGGGAAGGTTGATATGAAGAGATTTACTTGGGAGAATCATGGTGGAGGTAGGTTGTTTGAGTCAGTTGCCAAAGCTTCCTTGATCACATCCAGGGGGCATCATGAAGGGTCTTGCAAACTTCAACGAATGGGAATGATAATTTCTGAAATGAGACATTTGCTTTGTGAAGTTTCTTGCCCGCATTAGGATCAAAACCTTGACAGGCTTCTACAGTAATTTGTGGGTCTTTAGCTGCATGGAATAACCCTGACCTCACTCCTTCATTATACCCACATGCGTTCATCGCATTGATCACTGCAGCAATGGCGGTCTTTAAAGTTGGGCCTTTGAGGATCATATTTGCCACTTCAGGGATACCTTCACCAACCAACCATTTCTTCTCTTCTACAAAAACTCTTTGAGCTCCTTCAACTTCTGCGCATCAGCATCAAGCATGGATGTGACAGTATCATGTTCTGAAAGGAATATAAAATCCATAAAAACAAGGCAAAAGAGTAATATTAGAAGAAAGGAAAATATGAATATGCGATACCAGTCTTTGATTGTTGAAGTTGAAGGGCCATGTCTTCAAGCTTGTCATCTCTTTTCTTCAATTATGATGAATACTAAGAAAATTGATCCTTTTTTGTTTCTCAAGACTTTCTACCATGGTTCTGGAATGACTCAAGGATTTTTCCACGTCCGATAAACGAGCAGAAACGGCAGAGAAAGATCGGGTCAGTTCTTGGTTCTCTTTCTGAAGCATCTGGTTTTTCTCCAACATATCCGACTGGGAAACTGCGACAAGTTTTGCATTTAGAGTTTGCAGTTGAGATTCTGCTTTTATCCACCTGCTGTATAGCTTGGGGATTATGACATTGTTGTTTGCATAAGTAGATACAACATTGTTAGAGCATTTTATGTTGTCTAGTGCTAGGTCTTGATAGTTTGAATATGTAAAGTTATATGTTTGTGTTTTATAGATCCAGCGGATCAGTGGCGGATCAGGTGGTACGCCGGACCACCTGATACGCTAGTAAGTTGGTCCGCCGGATCAGTCTCTATATATAGGTTTCAGTTTGATTCAGAGAGTGTGAGTGAGGTCTGAGCTTTCTTAAGTGTGTGTTTTACATGGTGTAACCTGAATACTCAGTATTCTCTCTGTTTACAAGCTGCGATCAATATAAAAAAGATTATTTACCTTGTGTGTCCAAATCCGAACGTAATAATGCACTAGCAAGATCGATTACGTGTTTTACAAGTGGTATCAGAGCAAATATTGCTGCCAGCTGCTCTTTAGAAAAAGGATTAACCAACTCTCCCTCTTTCATCTCAACCCTTGATATAGGAGTCACATCATATATCTCTTTGTCAGTAGACTCCCCCTGAGATGTCGTGGCTGTACCAGCAGCAACAGATGATGTAGCTGCCGCATCAGTACTAGTACCAAAACCACCAGCACCACCTTCAGGATTATCAGGATCATCGTTTAAAAACGTCATCACATCCTCTTCTTCTCTGCACGTTTCTTCAGGATTTGGCCTTTTCTCCCCCTGAGCAGCTAAAGCTGTAAGCACTTGCTTAAGCTGCTCACCCATAGACAGAGACAACAGTTTTAACTGAGCAATTTCCCGATCTTTTGCCTTATCCTGAGCTTTTAATCGAGCAAGTTCCTTTGTATGAGATTGATCTCTGGCAACCAATTCTTTACACAAATTTTTCAGCCCAGAAATCTCTTCAGCCTGCACCTTGTTTGTATGTTCTACTCTCTCAAATCGAGCTTGAAACAATGCAAGCTTCAAATCAACAGAAGAAATTGTGGAAGTAGTTGAAGACGTGGAAGCAGAACCAGTAGTTGACGGTCTTTTGACAGTTAACTTTCTGATTGGAGGTTGTTGTGAACTTTGAACATCAGCTGTTTTGGTGGTTGGTTGGATTGGGATAGAAGACGACGTAGTCACCTTTTGCTTCTTGCTGGGAGGACTTTGCCCAGATTTTCTCGCATCAGCAAGAAATGAACCAGGTTTCACCCCTTTATACCCAACAGCCACAGACTTAAAACGTTTCCCAGTAGCAACTACAGGAGCCTTGCCTTTATCCACAGACTTTGACTTTGAAATTGGCTCCTCCATACTAGGAGTATAAGATGGATCATTTTCAGTATCATCAGCCTGTTTAGTTCTAGACTCAAAGACAGATGTATCTTGATTGTGAGCTTTTAGATAAGCAATATGAGCCTTAGAACCTCTCCTTACAGGAACTTCTCTTGTATTGTGCAAGATGGTAACATATTCACCAGAGTCTGATTCAGTTTCTGACGAACTACCAATAACATCATCTGGAACAATCACCCGTTCAGTCTCATGGACAACTGCAGAAGTAACTTGCTCTTGATTTTGTTGTTGCTGAACAGGTTCTTGCACAACAGGTTGTTGATTAGCTGGTTGCTCAATTTCATCTTCAATAATCACAGTTGGAAAGCCATTATCATCATAGTGTAGTTCATCATCAGAACTGTCATCATGTTTAGCATCACCATTCTCAGGAGCTCTATAATCAGGATTAGCAAGATGACCAATCAGCCTTTTAGTTGGTGGAGCAACAGCATTTCCCTTTCGCTTGTAGTATACTGGAATCTTTCCAACAGCTACTCTATTCATGTGCTTCATATCAATAATAGTAGCAGCATTCTTTGGAAGGTTCGGATGCATATCATTCAAGATCATCTGTATAAATCTTGGATACATTATGCTCCGTACTTGCTTTACCAGAATATTCTCTCTCATGTAGTTAAAAATCCTACCAGAAAAGTTGAATTCTCTGTTCAGCACCAAAGCACAAAAGAACGAAAGCACCGTCAAATCAAATTCTTCTTGACCTCTTGTTCTGTTTCCAAAACACTTAATAATTACGTGCATCAAGTATTTATACGGGGGACTCAAATTTGCTTTAAGATACCATGGAACATACAATTGTCCATCATACTTAATTCGTTTTAACAAAGCTACCAAATCCTCTTCAGGAAATTCAACTGGATAATTAGCTTGATCATTTAACCGAAGAACTCTCCGCACATCATCTTCAGAAATAACGACATCAGTGTCAAGTATCTTTGCACGTATTATAGATGGAGTCACTGAACAATCTACTTGTGCTGAATTCCAGAACATGACTAACAAGTCTTTATACGGTGGACATTCATGAATAGCAGCAAAGAATATCCTCGATCGTCGGATGAACTCAAATATGTTTAGAAAATGTGGCCTCCATTTTTCTGCAACATCAAGAAAAGCACACACGTTTTGTTCTCCAATTGATTTAAAATCTCCCATATCTGTTCACATCAACAAAACAAACTGTCATTAAAATCAGTTAATATAATCAAAATTTCCAATGACAATCACTGATATTAAGTAAATCGCTCAAACGAATAACTTTTGAAAAATTTGATGAGCGGATCAACCTCGGATCAGATTTGTGCATCCGGATCACCTGGTCCGGCGGACCAGTTGCGGATCACATTATTCAGCAGATCACTTGATCCGGCGGATCACTTGATCCGGCGGATCAAATTCGTTGACTGCGGATCAGATTAGTCAAACGGATCAGTTTGAAAATCTGGTCCGGCGGATCAGTTGATCCGGCGGACAATCAGTTTTCCGAACAGTCACTTCGATTTTAATGCACTTTTGAAGTGTTTGTTTTGAAATCCAAGAACAAGAGTTCAATCTAGAGTATATTTCGACCCACATAATGTGTTTTATCCACATAAACATTGCTTAAAACCGATTAAACAAAAATTCAGTCGGTTTTCTTAAAAACCGAGACTTTAATTCTCAATTTTAAACCTACTCAGACAACCATTTCAGAAATTACAACCATCAACCTGTGCGCAATCAATCCACCTACCTGTAGCAACAAAAATTTCGGGCAGAGCTTCGTTATTGACTGAGAAATCAAACAAAATATGACTGCGAGGATTTTTTGAGGGTTTCTGTGTGAAAAGAAAGTGATCCGCGAGTTATGAGCTCTCGTGGATCAGATTAGCCTTTTTTACCCATTCTGATCCGCCGGCGGATCATCTGGTCCGCCGGATCAGAAAAATGACCACATTGCCCTTTATCATTAGATTTCTCATTTTTCATTAAAAACTTGCAATTTCTTCAATTGCAAACACGATAATTTGATTTAGCATTGATTATAGTTCATCAAACAACAGATTGTTGATTCTGAAATTCAGTTGATCTAAAATAAAGCAGAATGAAAATCTTTTTGATTTTTGACAAAATTATATCAAAACAGACTAAAATCTTTTTGATTTTTTTCAAACTTATGCTAAAACACACCTAAAATCTTTTTGATATTTTCTGAAAAACAAGAATAACAGAAATCAAACAACTAACTATCATAATTTATATTTTTGTGAGAAAGATCGCAACATGAGATCATATCAGTGAGATGCACTTAACACACTTCAATTTCGACCTAATAAGCATGCAAATCAAGTTGTCCACGAATACAACACATAATGTTTATTTCAGCCAATTCAAATCAATTTTTACAGTTTTCTGATATGCATTAGGTATGTTTATCAAGTACAGAAATCATGGCACCCACAAACTCAAGTAACTGATAATCTGATTTATTCTATTTTTGATTTTTCAATGATTCAGCACAGAATCTATTTACAGAGACAATCGGTTCATAGTGTTTCATGCAAAAAAAAAAAACAGAACCCTAAACAAACAACAATCAGGTCGGCTGGCAGGCACGCAGAGAAAGTCCGATTGTTTAGGAAAATAAGAAATAGAAAATAAAGCAGAAAGCGTATAATCCAACAACAATCAGGTCGATCTTTCGATACGCAGATAAAGTCCGATGGATTATACTAAACACCAAGAAAATAAAGCAGAACGTCAAACGAACAACAATCAGGTCGATCTTTCGATACGCAGAGAAAGTCCGATCGTTTGACAAAATAAAGAAAATAAAACAAGTTTAAATCTTTGCAAAATAAAGCATGCATACACTAAGACCATCTCTTATTCTCTTTTTGAATTTTTCACATAAGCTCAGCATTAAACAAAAACAAGAATCATGGTTCGCCACAGATTTCAGACAGGCATTATCTTTATATCATACTAACATGTATCAGATATGAATGACACATTCAATGAAACAAACAAGTATCTACAGCCTTTCAATCTAGTCTATCCATGGTCAGTAACATTCACTGATGTACTATCATTTCTCACGAGGTTGGATCACATTTCTCAGATTTTTTAATTTTCCAATTTTTTATACTTTTGCATTTTTCAATTTTTTTATGCTTTTTCATTTCTAGAACACAAAACAACACACTATTTTTGTATTTTTCATATATCTCCCCCTAAAAAGCAGAAAACAATAGCAGAAAAATAAAACGAAAAGCAAAAACGATCAACTGAACCGAATCATGTGACATTTAACTTAGTAATTCCAATGATTTTCAACAAAAATTGGAATCGAGTTTTATCAAAAACTTTTGTAAACAAATCAGCTCGCTGAAAATCCGTGTGAATTTTCTGCAAATCAATTAGTTTCTTTTCAAAGCAATCACGGATAAAGTGATATCGAATCTCAATGTGTTTAGTTTTAGAATGCTGAACTGGGTTTTTAGTAATGGATATGGCAGCCGAGTTATCAATAAAGATCGGAGTAGTAAGAAAATTCAAACCATAGTCGCGTAACTGCTGTTGAATCCACAAGACTTGTGAACAGCAACTAGAAGCAGCCACATATTCCGCCTCCGCTGTAGACATTGCAACTGAAGTTTGCTTTTTGCATTGCCACGAAACCAGTCGTTCTCCCAAAAACTGACATCCTGCAGTTGTAGATTTGAAATTGATTTTACAGCCACCATAGTCGGAGTCAGAATATGTCGATAACTCGAACTTATTATCATTAGGATACCTGATCCCCAGATCCGGATTACCCTTCAAATAAGCAAAAATCCTCTTTACCGCCATCAAATGAGAAGCCTTTGGAGCGGCCTGATACCTAGCACACATGCACACAGCAAACATTATATCAGGACGAGATGCAGTTAAGTACATAAGCGAACCAATCATAGCCCGAAACAATGTGGGATCAATAGATTCACCAGTCTCATCTGGTGCTAAACCATGTGAAACCTGGATTGGTGTACTAGGAACCCGAACATCGCCAATCTTGAACCTTGCCAAAATATCAGACACATATTTGGTTTGGTGTAAGAATATTCCTTTGGCCGATTGATGAACTTGAAGACCTAGAAAAAACCCCATCTCGCCCATAGAACTCATTTCAAACTTGGTTTGCATCACACGTTCAAAATCCTTGCATAGCGCATCATTTGTGCTTCCAAAAATGATATCGTCCACATAGACTTGGACAAGCAACAAATCCTTTCCAAACTTCTTCGAAAACAATGTACAATCCACCTTTCCACGCCGAAAACCGTTTTCCAGCAGGTGCGTAGATAAAGTTTCATACCAAGCTCTCGGGGCTTGATGCAATCCATATAACGCCTTGTCTAACTTGTACACTTTGTTTGGATAATCGGGATCATAAAAACCAGGCGGCTGCTTCACATACACTTCCTCACGAATCAACCCATTTAGAAATGCACTCTTGACATCCATTTGATACACTTTGAATCCATGATATGCCGCGAAAGCTAAAAAGATTCTGATAGCCTCGATCCTTGCAACAGGAGCATAAACTTCATTGAAATCAACACCTTCAATCTGTGAGAAACCCTGAACTACCAATCGAGCATTGTTTCGAAAAATTATGCCTCTATCATCTTTCTTGCATTTAAATACCCATTTAGTACCACATGGTTCTTTGGAGTTAGCGGGTAAATCCACGAGATGCCATACACCCAATTTCTGAAATTGTTGCAACTCGTCTTGCATAGCCTCAACCCAAGAAGCATCTTCCAACGCCTGATCGACATTGGTTGGTTCAACTTGAGACAGAAAACAAGAATGAAACACGTCATTCTGAACTCCTGAATCCCTGATTTCAGCAATTAAAGCATCAACGGAAACTGCTAGTTGATTACGTGTGCGAACTCCAGAACTCGGATCACCAATGATATTCTCTTGAGGATAAATAGTGTGAATCCTCAAAGTAGTTGAATCAGCAACAGGAATATCATCTGCCAAATGATTAGGTAAACTTACATCTGCTTCTTCTGTTGCTGAAAGATCATCTAACGGTAAAGAAACTGGTACCGAAGAACTTGTACTTGGTAACGATATTGGATCGTCAACAGGTGTTGACTCAGCTTCATGATACGAACTTTCATCATCATCGTCAGACGAACTCATCGTTTCAAAACTAGAAGCAACCTGACTAGACGAAGTAGTAACAGATGAATTAGGAAGCTTAGGAATCCATGACCCGGAACCAGGAGTAGACAATGTATACATGATAGCAGCAGATAAGATTTCAGATTCATCTTCTTTAGCAGAACTCTTTTGTGTAACCGAGAACGAATCAACAAACGAGTTATAATCAAAAGCTCGAGAATCAACCGATTTAGGTTGTAGAAAGGTATGTCGATGACAATCCACATTCATATGATTCTCAATGGTCTTGGAAGATGAAAAATAAACTCTTTTCATTGGATGATGATATCCAACAAAAATGCCTTCAACAGCTTTAGCATCAAACTTTCCACCTGCCTTGAGAACCGTGCATGAACACCCAAATGGTTCCAAGAAATTCAAATTCGGCTTTCGACCTCGGAGCAATTCATAACTCGTCTTGTTAAATCTTTTAACAATTAGAACACGATTGAGTACATAACATGCAGTATGAACTGCTTCAGACCAAAACGTAATTGGTAACTGTGCATCCGCTAGCATCGTTCGAGTAGTTTCAATCAATGTTCGATTCTTTCTCTCAGCAACCCCATTTTGTTGTGGAGTATACGGCGCACTGAATTCATGATAAATTCTTAATGAACCACAAAAATCCTTCATTTTGGCATTGTTGAATTCAGAACCATTGTCAGTACGAATTCGACAAACTTTATGCTTGTACAACGATTCAAACTTAGACAACATGTTCCGAATGGAATCTGGAGTATCAGCCTTGGACGCCAAAGAAGCCACCCATGAAAATCTTGAAAAATCATCCGTAATCACTAAGCAATAGTAACTACCCTCAATACTACGAACATTCATAGGACCAAACAGATCCATATGAAGCAGTTCCAAGGGAGTGACAATGGAATTCAAACGCTTAGAAGGATGAGACTTCTTTTTCTGTTTACCTTTCTTACATGAGACACACACATCATTTATAGAAAATATATTCTTGGAAACGCCTTCTACCAACGAATGATTGACCAAGTAATTCATCTTTCGGTAATTGATGTGACCCATGCGCCTATGCCACAGAATTGATTCCTTTTTAGTAGCTTTGGAGATAAAACATGTAGCAGATACAGCAGATGAAGTCTGATTCATATATAACACATATAAATCCCGAAATCTGGGAGCTCGCATCACAATCCAGTCTTCAGGAATTCGAATGCCAGGTTTCAAAATCAAGCATTCTGACTTTTTCAAAAGTAATCTTCTCGTTACCCAACTTTCCTTCACCGGTTATCTTCCCACCTTTATTGCCAGCAAAAGTACATTTCCTCCTTGAATTGGTTTGACTTCAGACAGCAAGGAAATATTACCCGTCATGTGCCTGGATGCTCCACTATCAACGACCCAAAAGTTGTTAATAGCTGGCTTTCGAGCACCCTGCACATAGTAGCAAGCAATTAGTGAGTATCTGGACCCAAGCATTCAGCTTTGGGTCGACCGGTATCTTCTGAAAAATCCTCAGTGGCTTTTGAAGTCATTTTAGGCAGCAACTTTTGCCTGACAGATTGAATGGATGAATCAACAGTAGAATCTGAAGGAGAATTCTTACCAAAAACTTTGTAAGATTTATTGAAAAAAATTTTCCTTTTAAAATGTTGTTTGGTAACAATCTTTTCATCCTCCATATTGGGCTTTGCATCAGATTTTGAATCTGAATTTGATTGCATATAAGCTGAAGCCCTCTTTTTAGCTAACATAGGACACCGACTACGAATATGTCCTATTTCAAAACAACAATAACACCTTCTGGGATCAACAACACCCTGAAAAACACCACCCTCCCCTTGTTTAGAAACATTGGTTTTAAACCTTCTCCCTTTGGAATTTGGCAAAGGTTTAAACATAGGACCAATATATCCATGTTCATTATAAAATCCATAGTCATCAACACCACAACGGTCAGCATATCCTTTAGGTTTAATCTTTGTGGTTTTGCTTTGTTCAAATTTACCAAAATCATCATAAAAATTGTAATCATCACAAAAACCAAACGCTTCATAATCAAAACTATTAGTTTCTGATGAATACTGACCATCAGAGTTATAAAAACTCTTTGGTGAGTAAGACGATTGTTTTGATTTAGTCTTAAAGTTTTGACCATTTGCCAGTTGCTGAGCCATATCAGGAAGATGATTCTGAAGAAGAGGTGGTATTTGAAGATGATCATGTGGAAGTGGAAGATATGACGGCAGAAGAATATCCCAATGATCCAACGATTCAGGAATCGGAATTTCTTCTGATCGCCTAATATCTCCCGGACCTATCGCTTTCAGGAAAAAATCCTTGGAACATACAGGATCAGAAATGCTGTCATGGTTGGTAATATTCCATGTTGGAATAAACAGTTCATCTAAACCAATTGTGGATTTATTACGGGCTGCCATTAGGCGCGCTTCGTTTCGAATCCACATTAAGTCCGAAAAGCTGGGAAAGGCAAATGTGGTAAAGCTTGAGGTGCCACTTGGATAAAATTGGGTTGCTAGTGGAGTAGTGGTAATAACAGAAGATGGTACCATTGTTTGAGTAGCAAATGTGGTGGTGTTACCCTCAGAAGGGAAAACTGTAGGAGATGGTGTGCTTGTCAGATCAATGGTAGGACAAGGTGACTGCATAAATTCTGCAACTGTTGAACTGATCAAGTGGGCTAGGCTAGGGGGAGACATGATAAGGGTGTTTCCATCATCAGATCCTGGAGATGGTGTTCTTTCAGTAGTTTCATTATCAAAGTTTTCAGAAAAAGTTTCAATGGCGGGAGAAGACTTAGCTGTAGAGCGTGTGACCGGTGACTTTCTAGGTTTTTTGGGAACAGCATCACTTCCTTCTTCATCCATCGATGGGGCATGTTTGTTTGGTTTGGCACATCTTTTCTTCCTCTTTTGGATCAGAGGAGACGGGGGTTGAGATACCTTTTGTGGAGAGGAAGCTTCAACAGGGGTGGTGTTAGTCACATCCGTGGTAGCATTGGTTTCAGTCATAGTGGGATCTGCCGAAGAGGAAGTGCGAGTTTCAATGTTGGTTTTGCTGAATTGAATTTGGCTAAAATCCTTCACCAGGAGGGCATCTGATAGATCCATAACTGCATATGAAAAATCAGTAAGTTAGAGCAAATATAAAAAGAAAAAGTAACGAAAGGGGAGATATGAAGCTTATGAAAAATAAACGCACTCTCTTTTCCACACAAGATTACAGGACGCATCTGTGGGAAAGACCAGTTTTTACTAATTTTAGCCAAGACTATAATCTCTTCTGGAACGCTACGAATGGGATGTATAAACTTGCTGATGCTTTTATAAGTGGCTTGGTGAACCTCGGCTGCTTTTGGTATCACATCATGAACGGTCAATCGAATATCTCTCCAGGCCATCGTTTCAGGAAGACATGAATCATCTAGATAAAAGAATTGATTCTTCCATTGACGATTCTGAGGGGGTTTTCTACTGAAAAATTGGTTGATATCGCGACGTTTTTCAAAGGTATACCAGTCGCCATACATGGTAAGGCGATAAAACGCACGAAATTGGATCAATTGAGGTTCAAGATTCAAAGCTCTACAAGAAAGTTCGAAATGGTATAGTATGCTCAGTGCAGTAGGCTTGAATTGAGATATATGGATTTCAAAATAGGTTAAGGCTTCAAGGAGGAAAGGGGTAAAAGGAATTCGATTTATTGGCTTGGCGAAAGAAATCAGTGTAAACTCCAAATTTCTTGTTAGGAAAGGGATGGATTGGTGTGCCCTCGGTAGCAGGAATGGGGTTGAGTTTCTTGGGGATATGAAATTCTTTCACGAAATCGTCCAGTTCAGATTTAGAAATTGAGGAGTAAGAAATGGAGAGGTTATGTTTTGATGAGATTTTCTTAGGTTCAGCCATAAGGAGAGAATAGTAAAAGTAGATGGAAAAGAAATGAAGTAAAAAATGTTGACCTGGGAAGGAGTTACTAATGCAGAAATGTTGCAGGAGTGCGGTGAAGAAGATAGAGTGTTTTGGTAAAAAAAAATTTAGGGGAAAGGGATATATATATATAGTTGGGTGATAAGCAGTTTTACTCGGTGGTTTTTGCAAAGAGGTTTTGGCAAGAGCGGTTTTTACGGGGGTAAAAATGGAATGGATTCTCCTGGTAATTTTTGAAAATTTACTTTTTCATTATGATTGATTGTGACAGGTAACTGAAAGGGTGAAAAGATACACCACGCGTCATTAAGGGGTACTAGGAAACTGTATCACCAATGATGTGTATCAGACCATGCAGGAGCAATTGGCGCATGCGAAAGAAACTGTTCGGATTCGGAAATGCCAAAATATTTGGAAGAGTAAAATAATCTTTATGTACAGAAGTCAGTCTATTAACTTTATTTATTCACTTAATAGACTTGGGGGACTTGATGAAGTAAACGATGCATCGGATGTGTTTGACATATCCGATCGTTCACTTTCAAGTCCTCCGGATATGATGTTCATCGGAAGTGTTTGTGCAGGCCTTAGACAGATGCGATTGAGCAGATGCGGACTAAGGAATCACGAGTGAGGCCTATAAATACCCGGCGAGAGATGTAGTTTAGGGACTTCAGATTCACTTGTAAAATCTCATATTTTACATATGCATCTGTATAACATTTCTCTACAAATATCAATAAAGTTACTTCTCTTACCTCGATCATTATAGCTTTTCTATTACTCTTAATCCTGATTTAGCGATCTATCGAATCCGGTGATTACTTGATTTTTCAGATGTCGCCCTTACCACCAAGAATGTTACCTCGAGCGACCTAACACAACCCCAATGACCTAATGTTACGGGCAATGTAATTTCCCCAATAGATCTAACTACTTCCCCTGTGAACCCAATTAGATGGGTTTTAGATACCATTAACTGTCTTTTCACATCTATTCCCATTTGCCTAAAACAAAATTTATACATTATCTCTGTAGCGTTTCCACAGTCAACATACACCCTATGTATCTCATACCTCCCCCCCCCCCCCCATCTGAGCAGCTATAACCACTGGTTCTTCCGTTGCTACATCTTGTCTTACTAGCAGAAAAACAATTTCCTGACACATCCAACCCGACACTTCCGACACTTTTCTCCTCACATTTCGACCCAACCGCACATCATGCAGCCGATGCACCATATGTATTATCGGTACTGCTTTTTCATCCTGCTTTCCTCCCTGAATCACTTTGACTAAATGCCCCAATTTTCCCGACCTCACAGCCTTATCAATTTCTCTTTATAAAACAAAACAACTATCAGTGGTATGCCCCTTATGACGGTGGTAGGCATAATACTTATTGTTGGAACATGAAATGACAAGATGCTGGTTCAGAACGAAGAAAGAGATGAAAAAATGAAGATTCTACATGTTGTGTCCGAATTGACCTGAACTGGCATGATGATATATTATAGGTGTCGGATGTAGGCATAATACTTATTGTTGGAACATGGCACGAAGTGGCACACGAAGTGCTAGTTCGAGTCACATCCCAGTTCGGATGGTCGGTTTTAGTATAAATATGTTTAGCTTGTAGAATTTTTAAATGAGTTTTGTTAACTGTGTTTTTATAAGTGTGAAAAGTATTAAGAGCTCTGTAATCTTCTGTTATATCTGGTTTGTCCGATTAATAGAAGATTTGAGTTTATTTACGTCGTTTGTGTTAGAACACAATGTATACGTAACACAAAACAGTCAAGTATTAGAATAAAATATAAGATATATCCTTAAAAGATAAAGGATACGAAAGTCTGTGTGAATTACAGATTTCTGCATGATTTCTGTATTCATACAGAACTACTCCGGAAATTTCGAAGTAATTCTGTACAAACCAAATTCTACAGAAATCCTCATTTCTGTAGAAGGCTTCTAATGGGAAGCACTAACAGTCTTCAAAGAAGAGTCCTGAAGGAGTTCTAGACTATCAAAAGATAAAGATTATGAGAAGAACAAATTCTACCTTTGTGTGAAGAACAAGCAAATTGAATACCAACTTGGCATTAATCACAAAAGTAGTTGAAAAAGAGATAAATTGAATATCCTCAATTTATCTCTATATACTCTGACACACTCTAAATTCAACCGTCCTCAACCATCTTATCCAATGAAACTTGCTACATCTTCCTATAAATAGCAAGCCGACTTCACCAAAAAAGCAAGACATCAAGCATACAGTTCAATATCATCTCAAAGAAATTACAACATCAATATCATAGAAAAGTTATTTCTATTAATACATAGTTATACTATAAACTCGTGTAAACCATTATTTAAATTTGAGATACATAGAATAACCCTTTTATGAATTGTTGTCTTCCAATTTGATTTACTTTCCATAACTTTTTTATCTTGTTTAAATCAAATTGTGCCAACATTGTTAAAGAGACCCTCACTGGACCTAACAATTGGTATCAGAGCAGATTGAATAATCAATATTCAAAGATACTGCTCTTTAAAATGTCCCCAAGTTAGAATAATGGGAAATGTCTTGGCTCACTAACAAACCTCCCTATGCTTGCTAGGGAGGAATATCCACAATGGAAATCGAAAATTACCAATCTTCTGAAAGAAGTTGATGATTCCCTGATTGATTGCACAACCAACAAATCCCATCATCCTGAAATGGAACTTTCTGAAATCAAAAGGCACAAGAAGAAAATTCTTCAACCTCTTCTATGCCTCGTAACAGAAAAAAATCTTCACCAGTATCAAAAACCTCAAACTAAGTGTCAAGAGCATCACATACAAAAAAATCCGGTATTGTGATTCAGGATGCTCTACCCGTATGACTGAGGAAATATAATTATTAAACAACTATATGAAGAGAAAATGAATATCCATCACTTTTGGTGACAGTATAAAATACAAAACCATTGGGTATGGAACCATTACCAATGGTGAAGTCACAATTGAAAATGTGTCACACGTTCAAGGTCTAAAATACAATTTATTGAGTTGTAGACAACTATGTGACAAAGGCTTCAAATTTACTCATTATTCCAACAAATGTGAACTTGTTGAAATGACAGTAAATGAGAGTCTTTATTTTATAAACTTCAATAATCTAATTTCAAGTTAGTCCTTTTATCTTGTTTCAAAATCCTCTAACAAAGAGTCTGAGCTTTGGCACATAAGACTATCCCATCTAAACTTTATAGAAATTGCTAAACTAGCAAATAAAAAGATGGTAAAAGGTCTTCCTGCCATATCTTCAAAATCCGGAGAAATATGTGAAGATTGTCAAATGGGAAAAATGAAAAAAAAAACTTCTCACAAAAGTCTTCAAGAAGTATCTGGAAGTCAACCACTTGAGCTAATACACATGGATCTCTGTGGACCCAGAAGCACACAGAGCCTTGGTGGAAAGAAGTACATCCTAGTTATGGTGGATAACTTCTCCACATATACATTGGTCGAATTTTTGAAATCAAAAAGTGAAACAACAGATCTTATTATTAACTTTATAAGAAAAATACAAAAACTAATGCATTTAAAATTAAGAAGAATAAGATCTGACAATGGAACCGAATTCAAAAACTCAAAACTAGACACATATCTAGTCAGTAAAGGCATCTCTCGTGAGTTCTCTGCATTAATGACCCCATAACTTTCCCATATTTTCTTCTCTTTCAAAATACTTTATCACAAAAGATTGTTAGAGCATTTTGTGTTGTCTAGTGCTAGGTCTTCGTATTTTGAATATGTAATTTATAAGTTTGTATTTTATAGTTCCAGCGGATCAGTGGCGGACCAGATGGTACGCCGGATCACCTGGTACGCTAGTAAGTTGGTCCGCTGGCCAGTCTCTATATATAGGTCTCAGTTCTGTGAGAAAAGGTTCAAAGCAGCATATTCAATATTTGAAGTCCAGAAATTTGGATGCGTCTAAGTATGAAGACAGAACCAAACAGACTGAGGACAGAAATGATCCTGCTTATTCTCCTAGTTTGGAGGAGTCTGTTAGAAAATCAGCTGCAGAAAAAGGCAAAGCTCCTGAGGTTTCTTCTGGCAGGCGTATGAAGCGAATGGCTGTTAAATATAAAGGAGTGAAGCCAGGTTCTTTTCTTGCTGATGCCAGAAAGTCTGGGCAAAGTCCACCTAGGAAGAAGCAAAAGGTGACTACTCCGTCTTCAATCCCAATTCAACCAACCACCAAAGCTGCTGATGTCCAAAGTTCAAAACAACCACCGGTCAGAAAGTTGACAATTAAACGACCGTCTGCTACTGGTTCTGCTTCCACATCTGCTTCTTCAACTACTTCCACAATTTCTTCTACTGATTTAAAGCTCGCATTGTTTCAAGCCAGATTTGAAAAAGTAGAGCATACAAACAAGTTGCAAGCTGAAGAGATTTCTGGGTTAAGGAATTTGTGTAAAGAGTTAGTAGCCAGAGATCAATCTCATACAAAGGAACTTGCTAGATTAAAAGCTCAGGATGAAGCAAAAGATCGGGAAATTGCTGAGTTGAAGCAATTGTCTCTGACTATGGGTGAGCAGCTTAAGCAGATGCTTACTGCTTTATCTGCTCAGGGGGAGAAAAGGCCTAATCCTGAGGAAACTTGCAGAGAAGAAGAGGATGTTATGAACTTTTTAAATGATGACCCTGATAATCATCTGCTCAGTGGTGTTGGTGGTGCTGGTACTGGTACTGATGCAGCAGGAACATCATCTGCTACTGCTGGTGTTAGGACCGATTTTCACTACGAGAATCTCGATCTTGAGCAAGAACGCGTTCGGATTCAAAAAACTCAAAACAAATGAAGAAGATGATGAAGATGAATCATGAATAATCATAAACAAGAAAGATGAAGAACATATCGAATGATTTCATATAACCGAATGATTAGTTACAAGAAATCATGAAGAACACACAATCTCTCTCTAGAAAATCCATGACTCACTCTCTCTCTCTCTAGAATGGAAATCTCACACACTACAAGAAAATCATCATCTCCACATTCGGAGACTCCTTTACTTGTAATGGGCACCCTCACTATATATAGTGAGGGTGACTAACGACAGATAAACATAACGAATGAACGAAATTACAAGTAAAGTAAATAACATAAATATAAATTAAATCAAAGCTGATTAAATTAATCCGAAGCTTGACTCGCTCGAACCGATCTTCCGTTGACTTTTACGTTGACCGTTGACTCGAACGGTTGACTTTTCCAGAAAACGGTCTTCGGCCCAATCTCGCAAGCCTCGAGCATCACAACTTAGTCTCTAAATCGATTCACATGGATTCTTCAGTCGAATGCTTCGGTAAACAGATTTGATGGCGTCAGTCACATAACTTTTTGTTCTAACAATTCCCCCTTGACTGATGCTTTCAAATATGTTCAACTGCTGAAGAATCGCTCTGTCGTACATCTTCAATGAGAAACTGATAAACCGGAGACAATCTGTCGTAGAGATTCCCCCTCTGAATAAGCTTCTTCTGTTCTCGTTGCTCCAGTTCGAGATCCAAGTGTTCCGCTCACTCGGTTCACACGGTCGGGTACAATACTAAGAAAATGCTACATCTCGGAGTCCAAACCGCAACAAACTGAATCAGATAAACCAGTTTGACACCGAACATGCTCCAACTTCGAATAATCGATCCGATATCCAGTTCCATAATAATTCCCCCTATTTCTCTAAATCTCCCCAAAAACATCAAGTCGGAAGCGTAAAAATCTGATGCGGAGAGTCGAACCGTCGCGATCGGTTGCCTAGAGAAACCAGATAAATAATCTTGAAATCGGACAATCTTGCGAAAAAACCAGAAATCGGATGCTGACAGTTGTGAATAATCCACGCGACTGAGGTTGGATGCGAAAATTAAAATAAACTGTTGAATTTCTTCAAGAAACGGTCATCCGAGAGATTTAACGGATAAATTCCAATATTTAACTGAGATTCCAGTTAATCCGGTTAGTTGACGACAGCGCTGCATCCACTAAAAATAAAACCGTGAGACATAACGAGAAAACTTTGTAATTAACCGGATAATAAAGCTAACCCGTCAGTGGTCGATAGCAAACGTTGCACGCGACGTCAATAAACGAGAACCCCAATAAAATAGAATAAATCCGTGACTAATAAAATATTTTCTAAAATTCTGTCGCGGCATTATCTCGTTCGTCTCGAAAAACCGACAAGAATAAAACCCCGTGTTTAATGAAAATGCAGAAAATTAAATTAGTTGAGAAAAATCCCTCCAAGAAAAACCTTAATCCTTGAAAATAATCATCAGCCAATCAAATTTAAGCTCAAGAAGACCACAATCCGTGTGAAAAGGAATGGACCAATCAAAATTGAGCTTGCCTACGAAATCAACGGGTAGGAAAAAATCAATCTGATGGTTTGGATCCATGATCCGCGTGAAGGATGCTCTGGCCAATAGAAAGGCGACAACGTTGTTCACTTTCAACGGCTACCTTAATCAGTTGGGACCCACTCACATTCTTCACAGCCAATCAAAAGCCAACAACGGCTGGGGTATACCGAGGAAAGGACAAAACCAGGAGAGAGAAGACAATCTCGGCTGACGAATCAGCGCTTGCCACATCATCACTGGTCCCTTCATCCGTCTTCAACCTCGTAAACCCTAGAATGGTCGGAATACTCATCGGAAAAACGGGTTCGCCGGATCTGTCCATATCTCCATGAATACCTAACCATTTCAGACGAAATTTACACCGATGAACTCCTCTTTCGATCCTCTATAACTCTTAACGATCAAAAACCCACGAAACTATCTTGAACAAAAACCAGTTCCAAGATCGAATAACCAAACCAGGTCGTTAAGGGTAAAACCTGGTCGTTCAAGGTAACCTGGTCGTTCACCACAACATACCTGATTGTTCAGATCAGATCGTTAAGAATAAGGCTGATCGTTTGGTTCATCAACCTGATCGTTAACCCAGATCGTTAAGATCCTGATCGTTAAGAACAAGCAGTTCGATTAGGCAATCTTCAAACTGAACTCAGGTCGTTAAGACAATCTTCAAGAGCTTCAAGAACAACCCAAAAAAATGAAGAACATATGAAACTTGGAAAAAACGCAGCAACTTTAATCCTTGAAAAAACGTCAGAAATGAGTGGAAACCATCGATTCTTGACACAAATCAGGTTTAAAGACATGCTATGGCCACTTACACATCATAAACAGCAGCAAAACTCGATCGAATCAGACCCATATTCTAGAAATCTTCAAGAACACGAAGAACACCGTGAAACACACACTAAGTCTGTGTTTTTCCAGATCTGCCCAAACAGATGAGATTCAGACGAAATGGATGCTTCCAATGGATCCGGAACGCGTTTTCCATCAAGATTCATGCTTCGTTTCATCCAAATCCATCAACAATAACACCAAAAACGCAGAATCAAAGCTCCAAAATCTTCAAAAACCTTAAAAACGTGAAGAACTCCACTGTTACGAATTTTCAGCTCTGATCATCAATTTCTCCACAGATTTGAAGAAGTAAAACATGAAATAACATCAAGATGAAGTCAATGAACCCAGATTTAACATCCAAAACATCAAATCTGTCCAGAATCATCCAAGATGAAGAAAAATAAGAAAAAGTCTCTAAAAATAAGTTTTCTCATCCTCACCCATTCAAGCTCAAAATTAGATTCGAGTGACCAGATTCACGGTGAGATGAATCTGATCGGTTACCCGCTCTGATACCATTTGTTAGGACCGATTTTCACTACGAGAATCTCGATCTTGAGCAAGAACGAGTTCGGATTCAAAAAACTCAAAACAAATGAAGAAGATGAATCATGAATAATCATAAACAAGAAAGATGAAGAACATATCGAATGATTTCATATAACCGAATGATTAGTTACAAGAAATTCTGAAGAACACACAATCTCTCTCTAGAAAATCCATGACTCACTGTCTCTCTCTCTAGAATGGAAATCTCACACACTACAAGAAAATCATCATCTCCACATTCGGAGACTCCTTTACTTGTAATGGGCACCCTCACTATATATAGTGCGGGTGACTAACGACACAAAAACATAACGAATGAACGAAATTACAAGTAAAGTAAATAACATAAATATAAATTAAATCAAATCGGATTAAATTAATCCGAAGCTTGACTCGCTCGAACCGATCTTCCGTTGACTTTTACGTTGACCGTTGACCCGAACGGTTGACTTTTCCAGAAAACGGTCTTCGGTCCAATCTCGCAAGCCTCGAGCATCACAACTTAGTCTCTAAATCGATTCACATGGATTCTTCAGTCGAATGCTTCGGTAAACAGATTTGATGGCGTCAGTCACATAGATTTTAAGTTCCAACACTTTTTTTACTAGCACCAGGTTCGACACCCATTTTGTATATTGAATTTCCCTCAGAATTCCAACTTCTACTAGCTTTTGTACTTCCTCATTTACCACAGCTGCTCTCTCATTATCCATACCCCTCTGTCTCTGCTGTACCGGCTTACTTCCAGGATATAATGCTAATTTATGTTCTGATAATGACCTCGGCACCCCAATCATATCCGACGGTTCCCAAGCAAACACATCGACATTTTTCTTTAACAGAGCATATAATTTCCCTCTAGCTTCTAACGACAAACCTTTACCAATCTGCAATTTCTGATCCGGGAACTTTTTATTAATCACCCATTTATCACCTTCCCATTCTTTTGCTTTATCCAAATTCGAAGGATCCTGTATAATCACGTCACACACTTGCAAACTCGGTTCAGATGACAAAGTAGCAATCCCTACCGGTGTTGGAAATCTTATCATTCTGTGCATTACTGAGATAATTGCTCCCAACCTTCTCAGAGATGGTCTCCCTAAAATAATATTATGTACCGATGATGCCGCAACAACTAAAAATGACCCATCCAAGTTACGCATCCGTAACCCACTCCCTATTACCATTGGTAAAGTAACTTCCCCAATAGGTCTTACTACTTCTCCTGCAAAACCAATTAAAGGAACCAACGTTGGACGCAACTGTGAACATATGCTGGACCCCATTTGTTTAAAACACTGCTCATACATGATCTCTGTTGCACTTCCACAATCAATATGTATTCTCTCAACCATGAATCCACCTATTTTCGCAGATATAACTACCGGTTCCTCAGTAGCCATTTGTTCTAAAATTGGCGGAACGTTATTTCTTTATAGTTCCAATCAACTTGGCTATTGCTTTTACTTCTAACATTCCCATGTTGATCAGTTAAACGCAACTGCACCATATTAATTACAGGTGCATCTCCCTACACATTGTTCTGAATCACCTTTACCAAATGCGCCAACTTTTCTGACTTCATTGCCTTATCCAGCTCTCTCTTCAGAGTCCAACAGGTGTCAGTGGTATGACCCCTGTCCTTATGATACTCACAATATTTGTCCAAATTTCTTGTAGGAGCATTTCGCATTTTAGGTGGTGCATGTAGATCTACTTTCTCCGTTGCCATAATTTGAGTTGGCGTTTTAACCAATTCCACAAATCTTGCTCCCTTATAATCAACACCCGCATTCCTCGATGATCCCCCAAAATTTTTACTTTTAGGAACAAAACCCCTTACCCATTTATTTTGCGGAACCGATCCAACACCACTAACAGGAACAACATTACCCCGGTCAAAAGATCCCGAGCCTGATCGCATCTGACCACTCCTAGCATCATTCCCAGTCAAATAGGCACATGCATTTTTCCCTCGAACAAATGCCCTTGCTTTATCCATCAATACATCCATCGTTCTCGGGAGATTTTCATGCAACTTCTCAACTAACTGAGCACATTTCACCCCATGACAGAAACCCGAAATCCGCAACTGATCTCCAGCTCCTTCAACCCCCATACTTTCTTTGTTAAACCGTGTAATAAAATCCTCAATGGATTCATTATCTCGCCTTCTAATATTATGCACCTCGGTTGGATCTTTCATACACCGCTTCTGCTGACTAAACTGCCGAAGAAACTTGTTCTTCAGATCCTCAAAACTATCAATTTGCCCTGCCGGCAATGAATCGAACCATACTCGTGCCACACCAGTAAAGGTTTGTACAAACATATGACACCAAATTTCTTCAGACCATTGTTCTAAACGAGCAGCTATAAAATTCAAATATGTGATCATCCGGATCAGCAAGTCCAGAATACTTCCTCACTACTGTTGGCAATTTCAACTTTTTCAGAAAAGTAGCTTCGGATATCCATAACGAAAATTTGGAATGTGACTTCATTGACTGAGGCATGTATGGTACTATTATATCTGTGCATGTCAAAAATTTCCACAAAACATATACAAAACTTCTTAACAAAATTTTTAGTCAACATAAGCATATATTCATCTCATCATGCATTTTTGAACTTAAACATATAAAATATTAATCATACTATACTAATCAACATATTCATATGCTTAATTAAGGAGTTTATCTTGCTAATTAAACGTGTACCTTTCACCATATAACTTTTCTCAACATTACGCTTTTTTGGAACACGATTATTCTTATCACAATCATATTCCTTTTGACTTCCTTGATTGGTCCAATATTGCAACAACTCCTCATCACGCTGTTGATCATGCCTTTTTTCTTCATTTTCCTTGTTTTGCTGCTCATCCTCCTTCATCTGCTGCCTCTTCAACTGTACCAGTAAACTTTTATTTCTGATCAAAAAATCGACATCGAGCTCGTCCAACTCATTGTATTCTGACACACGCAGGTCTTTACTATCGGTGCCATGATTTACCAAAACAAATTGCTTCATTGAATCAAAATCACTACCATCGTCCTCCTGTGTCTGTTTACAAGATGACTTTAGATCTGTAAATGCTTTAGAATTCCGTGTGACAACATTCTGTTCCTTTTGTACCATCGCCGATTGCTTCGATTTTGACGAAGAAGATAAATCCACAAACACTCCCGGTGTAGACAGATTCTCCTCTTTATTCTTCTCCCCCGACGAAGAATTGACGAACGATTTCCTCAAATCATCAAACGATTCCATCACTCAACGTTCGTGTCAACTATTGGATGGTGCCACTGAAAAAGCAAGTAATCACCGGATTCGATAGATCGCTAAATCAGGATTAAGAGTAATAGAAAAGCTATAATGATCGAGGTAAGAGAAGTAACTTTATTGATATTTGTAGAGAAATGTTATACAGATGCATATGTAAAATATAGGATTTTACAAGTGAATCTGAAGTCCCTAAACTACATCTCTCGCCGGGTATTTATAGGCCTCACTCGTGATTCCTTAGTCCGCATCTGCTCAATCGCATCTGTCTAAGGCCTGCACAAACACTTCCGACGAACATCATATCCGGAGGACTTGGAAGTGAACGATCGGATATGTCAAACACATCCGATGCATCGTTTACTTCATCAACATCAATGTACAATGTGATTTTAGGAAGGCCGACATTACCGAGGTGGAATGATACGGTTTCTAACACCTTTGGGAGTGGAAACACTGGTTTCCGATGCATGCATTAGTATAATGGATGTGAAAGCCGCAAAGGATGATGAAGACGGTCCTGTTGGAACAGTTGGGAATGTTAGCGATGAAGAAATTATGTCTGATAAATGCATGATTAATAAAGATTTTCCGGATCAGAAAATACAGGTGGGGGCTGCTATAATAGGGGATATGCGAAGGAAGCTGTTTGAATTATTAAGAGGAAGTGCTCATGTTTTCTCTTAGCTAGCATCAGATATGACTAGTGTGCCATGGGATTTAATTGAACATTATTTGAATGTTTTCCCAGATAGAAAGCCATATCATCAGCTGAAAAAGCAAATTATCCCCCAAGGAACGTGGTAGGAATGATTTGTATTATCAGAATCAAGTAGAAATAAGATGAAATATAATTTTATTGATGTTAATGTTATTACAACCGGAAGTGTGGTAACACATAGTTAAAGGTGTAAAGTAAAAGTCCGGAAGATCCATTCTCCAGCCTTGATCCCAGCTATTTATAGAGCATTCAACATGTTCTGCCAGCACATGCACATCCGTCCCTGGCACCTGTCCAGCACATGCGTATCCGTCCCTCACACCTGTCCTCATAATCATATTGTCATCATCCTGTCAAGCTCGGTATAACACATCAGCTTGCAAGAGAGGACTTGATAGAATATGGTCAGATGTGTAAACACATCCAAAACCCATTTTACTTCATCAAGTCTCCCAAGTCTATTAAGTGAAAAAATGAAGTTAATAGACTTAGAAATTGAAGTTACACATCCGATGAAAAAGCAAATAATTCCCTTGGATAATTACCGCTAAATCAGGTGATGAAAAGTAATGGAACTATGAGAAGATTTAAGTAAAAATGTGAGATTGTATTGAGTTTCTAGAGAGAGAAAGTTATAGACAGATATGTAATATCAAAGTTACAAATGACATCCGACCCCTAATCTATACGATTCTTCAAGTATTTATAGGCCTCGGTCTTGATTCCTCTGCTTCTCATCTGTATCATAGCATCTGCCTGTATCCAGCAAAACACTTCCAACAGAAGCACATCCAAAGGACTTGGAAGTAGGCGGTTGGATGTGTATAACACATCCGAATCATCCTTTACTTCATTAAGTCCCCCACGTCTATTAAGTGAAAAAATAAAGTTAATAAACTTATATTTGAATTCAAAGAGTCTCTCACACATCCGACACATAAACGCCTCATTAACTTCGCGTGTCAAATCCCCGTACCAATTCAGTTACCCATCACATCAATCAGTTATTGATAAGAATCTTTTTGACTTTTAAAAACTTAAAACTTTACCCTTCCATTTTTACCCTCAAGCGAAACCGTTTTTACTAGCCTATTTATAGTCCCATTTACTCCCCCAAAAAAATTTTACCCTAAAAACCTGCAACTTTCATTCCAGCGCCTTACATCGTCTTCTCCATGAACCAACCTCCCAGGTCAGTTTTCATCCCCTTGCTCTTTTCTTTCCTCCTGTTTCCATGGAAGCTTCCAAAAAACCTTCCTCGAAACATAACCTTCCGATTTCTTTTCCAAAAATCTCATAAGAAGGTTTAGATGCTTTTATAAAAGAATTCCATATCCCAAAAAAATTGAACCTTGTACTCGGCATTGATAACAAACCCATTTATCCATTCCCAGACGGGAATTTCGGACTTTACCTGGAATCAATTCGATTATCAAACTACATGATTCCTTTTACCCCTTTTTTGTTTGAAGCCCTAAACTTTTTTGAAATTCACTTTTCATAATGCAATCCCCCTACGTTGGCCATTCTCAATCATTTTTAACTAACCTGTCGAGCACTCAAAATGACCCCTCAACTGATTCTTTTTCGTGTATTCTATCGCTTGACTATGTCTGGTGATTGGTACACTTTTGAAAAGAGGAGGGACGCTACACCACTGTGTACCAAGAAATCTTCCACAAACCGCCATTGGAAGGAGCAATTTTGTTTTCTCGACAAAACCTGTCTTCCCCCAAACATGCAATGGCGAGATCCTCGAATAACCGTTCGAGAAATTGTATCTTCCAAAAAGGACATTGATCAAAAAGCTTACGAGTCTATAAGTAAATTCATCTACCTAATTTGTAAAATCCCTAAAGAAATGCTTGTAATCGCAAAAATCAGTAACCACTGGTTTCGCCCCCACTTGGGTTCTACCATTCTTCTTGGGAAGGAAAATGCGTAAAATAACAAAAATTTTAGTTAACACTGTATACTTGTATTTTCCTTATTATTTTCTAACTTTCATTCCTTTGTTGTATTTTATTTCAGCGATGGATTTAGCAGGTGCACTTCGCCTAAAAGACTTCAATCAGGTCCGATTTGGAACTACTTTGGCCCCAAAAGATACCACCACGACTTCCCAACCAGGAACTTCCAGCATCGGAACCGACACCCTTGAGAAAACTCTCGTTGAAGAAGAAATTTTCCATGTTGAAGACTCTTCCCTTTAGGATCTGCAACCACGTTCACCTCCTCACCAGAGACGCAAGAAACAGACAGCTAAACCCAACAAGGATGCTTTGGAAATGAGTATTGACCCTGAACTAAAGAAATCTCATAAATCTCCCCTTACCCGATCAAAAGCAAAAGGTACTTCTGCTTCTGTTGTGGAGAATTTATCAGACCACCTTGGGGGAGAAATTCCCCAAGAAACCCCTTCACCCACTTTTGAAGACACAAATGCATCAAGTTTAATTCCCCCCAGATTGGCTCATATGGTTTCCAAACAGTTTGAAGATTTCCTTCGTTCACCCTGCCAAACAATTGACCTTACTGAAAGCAGTCTTTCCCCTTTAACTCTTTCGCAAAATACTGAATCTATCAAAGGCACCCCCAAGCTCTTATCTCATCTCCTGTCACCTCCACAACACCACTTGCGACACAGCTAGCCTCATCCAGTAACCTTGATTTTGCAACCGCTTTTGCTCATCCCACCTTTACTGATGCCTTGTGGATACGCAACGAAGCCAATTTAGTTGCATCCCGAAACAACTCATCCATTGGTCTTGACGAACTTTTCATACCCACCTGGAACATTACTAACAAAGACAGCCTTTCCGACTTTAAGTGTGCCAAAGATTTCTTCTTAAAGTCCTTAAGCCCCTTAGATGTGAGACAATCCCAAGAAATCCCTGTTCCTGAATTTTCCTCCAAGGTTATCTCCAATTATGCCAACATTTCATCATTGTCCCCGAACTGTACAGCCGCTGGATAAAAGCTGAATTCCAACTACAAACCCTCAATGCCAAGCTTGCATCTGCTGACAAGTCGGAACTGCTGGAGAAGATCCAAAGCCTTCAAGAAGAGAACCAAAATTTTCACAAAGTGAACAAGGCTTTAGGATCGGAACTCGCTGTCATGGAAAAATCTTTAAGCACTTCCAGGCTCTTTTCAGAAAAGCTAGAAAAACAAAAGCAAGACCAATATTCTGAATATGTCAAAGCTTTACAGGAAAAAGATAGCAACCTGGAAACAATGAAGCTACAAATCCAACAGCACACTTTCGGTATCACCTTTTTTATATGCATCTCAACCATTTCCTTTCCACCTTCTATTTTTTTTATTTTTTTATTTATCCTTACCTTTTTTGATCACTAGACCTTCAAGATGCTAAGAACGCCTTTGATCAAGAGAAGCAGATCTTGGAATCAAAACAAAAATTACTTGAGGAAGAAAAGAACTGGTTGGTGACTGAAGGCATCCCTGTAGCTATTGACAAAGTTCTCAAAAGCCCAGATTTGAAAGATGCAATTATGGATATGAATAATGCCATGAACGCTTGCGGTTTCAACGAAGGTGTTCGAGTTGCTCTCTTCTTCGCCCAGGACTCCACTACAACTGCTGAAACATGCAAAGGATTTTATGCCCGTATGTGTAGGGCCTTTATCTTTAAACAATTTTCCGTACTTTTTAATATGTTTTGGATGTTAATGGTTTGAATGACTATAACCTCTTAGGTTATTATTCTCGTGATGTCTTGTATTTATATATCAATATTGCATGTGTACAAGTTATGCTAACAACTTTTAATGACTTCATGCGTCCATGTTGTCATCTCAGGTTCTTAACATAATTATACATTTACCATAGAATTTTCTTATAACACTTCGTCCTTTTTTAGAATGACTGACACATGGTCATTGAATCGGTCACTTAGACCACATCTGGAATTAAGATAGCTATTAGCTTCTTTATCAATGTTCACATGTGATTTCCAGGAATTTGGATAGCGCATAGCCACCTCTTATGGCCTCGTAGGTCGCATCCATAAGAATGAATAAGAATTGATCAATTTGTTCGGTCTCTTATGACCACATATTTGAGAAGATGCATGGTGGCCAACCATTTTTATGATCCTTTGGATCAATTTTATTGTATACGTATATCTTTTATTTTTTTAAAAGTGCTTGCTCATGACAATCACTTAATTTTTTATTCATAACATGGACCGTATCCACATATAATATTGTTTCACACACAATAATATATATTTTTTTAGTAGATTTTAGAAGTAATATTTTTCAAATGAACTCCGTTCCAAGGCCGCACCAACTGATTTCCATTTCCATCATCCAATAAGTATGACCCTTTCTTTAACACCTCCGACACTTTGTAAGGTCCTTCCCATTGCACTCCTAATTTTCCTTTGGATTCAACTTTGCTAACATCATTGTTCCTCAACACTAAATCACCTTCCTTGAATTGAGAAACCTTGGCATGACCATTATAATATTTTTCCATTTCCGATATTTACCTGCTTTCTCTGATAGTAGCCATTTCTCGCCGCTCCTCCACCCTCCGCAATACTTTATCATTGTCTCTTTCCTCAACCATTCTTTGTGTAGGTAACCCAATTTCCGCCAGTATAACTTCCTCAGTACCATATGTTATGATAAATGGAGTTTCACCATTACTTGGTTTTGGCATAGTACGATGAGCCCATAACACATGCGAAAGCTCATCTACCCATCCTCCTCCAGCCTTATCCAAACACATCTTGATACCTTCCACTAAACTTCTATTCACACGCTCCACCTGTCCATTTGCTTGCAGATAAGCAACGGACACAAAAATTTGTATTATTCCCAACTCTCGACACCATCCTTTAAAAGGTTTATGAGCGAATTGCTTCCCATCGTCGGATACTATATGTAACGGTAACCCAAATCGACAAATGATGTATTCCCACACAAATTTCTTCAGATGTTGACCAGTGTAGGTCCGGAAATCTCCCAAACACACGATATTTAATCAAACACGAGTGCGGAATCCTCGTATAAGATCGATTCAAGAAGAATAGTAGTAGAAGAGACTAGATCTATGAGAAAGATGAAGTACGTCTTGAATGAATAAACACTACTATGAAGCTGATCGTAAACTTAGAGCACCAAGAAATCGTAAACAGTGATTTGTATTGAAAAGCTTTCTTGAAACATAAACAAGTGAGGTTTATATACTACCTCATTACAAATCGTAAACAATAAGGAAGCCTATATGGCCCAATCATAAACATTATATAAGCCCACTAACTAGTAAATAACAAGCCCAAAACAAAGATAAACTAAGCCCAATACTAATGTTCATGCCTTAAATAAATCTAGCCCAACAATCTTCCCCTAGCCATGAACCATTAGTCCACTTACGGCAGCAGCAGATCAAACCTGAATGAGCTTTGCACGTTGTTGAACCACCATCCGTTCTCTACGATCCGCTTTGCAGTTCCATCAAAGATACCAACCCTTATAGCATTCTCCATGTCGTTTTCATCTCCAAGTATGGGTTGGGTGGCTAGGAGCTTGATGTCTCGCTCTCCAAATCTTAGCAAGTCTACCGGATCATAGAATCGGAATTGCCTCATCGGCTTGCAGAGCACCACCACTTCATGAGTTGTCGGATCGTAACACCAGCAATCAAAATTTCTGACCAGTGTCCCATCTTCGATCTCGTCCAACATGTTAATGACTCTTGTACGCTTAGTGGGTGGCCTCCTAGCTTCACCAATGGGATGCCCTGTCACTGGGTCAGTCCCTGTCTCTATCCATCTGACCGCTTTCAACTCAAAATTTGCAAAGTTGTTTTCTTGATGGCTCAGCAGGTTGTTGCGGATAAGATTTCCTTCAGGTCCATCCCATTTGTTTATGAAGGGAGCTCTCAAAAGGCTTCTGATCTCAGGCTCAGTCCAGGAGTGGAATTGACCACGCGATTGATAATACTCCACAGGACTGTAGCCGTCACGGATCACGGCAAAGAGTTTCTTCTCGTTGTCATAATGCCAACACAAGATGGTCTCACGACTCCCACGTTTGTCAATTGAGCTTTCACCCACATCAATGGTGTATTGAGTGGGGGCTGGTCCCTGGAAGAACTCCCTGAACTAGTTTTCGTGGCATCTTGGTGCCTTGGAGATGATTCTGCCACAACGGGCGTAATCAGGCATATCAAAGTTCTCATCTCCTTCATCTGTCTCCAAAGCATCTGCAGCTTGCACCCCCTGTGACGAACTTTGACCTGGGGCACCTGAGGAGTTGGACCCCACAACATCCTTTAACTCATTGAACTTATTCCTCAGGTCCACCAGCATGTTGTACAGATATTTCATTCTGTCTTTGTCCGCCACCTCCTTCTCTCTCATATACTTGTTTTCTGCTTGAAGAGCCTTGATCTCATTCTCTCTAATTCTGTTTTGAGAGATCAGGAAATTGATCTGAGGATCAGCACTAATCCTCATATTTATTGGAAGCTCCGCTGCTTGAAATGGCCTGAAGCTAGGAGCAGCTGTAGGTTGAGTTATTACAGGTGCAGCGCTCACTTTCACTGGGCTTGGAACAGCGAATGTGTGATCAACCTCTATGTATTGCCTATCTTCCTGAACAGGGCTTTGTTCATTCAGAATAGGGCTGGCATTCTGCACAGGGGCAGGTTGTTCTTCAGCAGTTGTTGTTGTTTCAGCTTGATTGGCTTGGTCTTGTGAGCTCTGACCCACTTCTGGTTGAACAATCAGCACACTGGAGCTAGTTTTCTTGAAGCTAAATCTAACAGTCCTTGGGTCATTCCTCTTCCTCGGAGAAGGTTCACGAGCAGGCATTGGATCTTCTGATACCTCAGTCAACTCAAAATGAGTGTCAATGTCTTGAGGTACAGAATCACCAGAGGAAGAGGCATTCATTTCATCTCTTGATCTTTTCGGACTCAGAGGCCCCAAATCTCCATATATATCTTCATCTTCTGGATCAGCAAATATGTCGTCCATGACATTTTCTTCGTCTGAAGGGATTGCCTCATGATCCTCGACCACATTCACAGCTGGAGTCACTGCAATGTCTTGGTCTTCAGCCACTATAGCATTCACAACCGGCACGTCAGCTTCTGGCTCAGAATCATCCATCACTTGTTCCCTTGCAACCTCTGGGAACGCACCCCTCTTAGCCCACTCCAGTCTACCTTCAAAAGATTGCTTACCCGGTCTATCTTGGGTTTGCACGCCAAATACTCCGATGTCCATCACCTTCACATCTAGTTTCTCAACCCTCTCCTCTATCATTGGATACTTCTTCATCACCACCATTTGGACAAACCTTGGTGTCATTAAAAATTGTTCTCTGGCACTCAGTTCTGCATTGCCTATCCAATCAATCAGCATCATCTTTGAAAAGTTAAAGTCCCAATCTAAGGCCAATGCAACGAAGGCAGTTCCATGAAGTTGGTTTAACTGATCGAAGCTCGTTCTCTTGCCAAGGAAAGATTTCTGCATGTAATGCGCCAGACACCTCCAGTAGTGCGGCAGAAGCTTCTTATAGATGGGCGGAAATTTTCCTTCATACCCCATTGATTGCGCACCTGCCAGAACTACCTCCTTCGGATACTTGATAGGATGTGAAGCATCATCAGTAATGTTCAGCCCTTGCCTTATATCTTCTTCCTCAATAACAATTTGTCTGTTCTTGACCGTTGCGGTAATCCTTGTCTTGTCGGAGTTTGCCCTAGCAGTACCCCAAAATTCCCTGACCAGCATCTCATCAATGAGTACATTCGTCCTCAGGGTGTGGTTGATTTTGCAAGTGTTCATCCCATCCACCAGAGAGTATACTAACTCCATGTTTTTTTCTGGCGGGTCTTCCAGATAAGCAGGCATACAGTGATCCTGCTCATATTTTATATCTTCAATAAGCATCTCTTCTGCCATCTGAGAAAGACAAGGCATATGCATCAGACATATTCAATCAATGCTATTTTGTTTGAAAAAAATTTGAAATTCAATTAATTAACTCATTTAATTTGATAAATTCTGAAAATTTCAATTGAATTGATCAAGTAAAAATATTTGGATTTGAGTCATACGTTTCACAAACATTTGATTTATCTCAAAATTGATTAAGTTTGATTAAAATAAAAAAAAATCATGTGTTTACAATTAATTTGATGGGTTTACGATCCAAAACACGAGATTACGATCCAATCAACCGAGTTTACGATTTTTTTGAAACAGGTTTACGATCGGAACCAATCGTAAACGATAAGCCCAATCGTAAACACAAATGGCCCGATCGTAAATGTGATTTGTCGTATACTCGGATCGTAAACTCCGAATCAATGACCCGAGTCGTAAACCCTGATCGTAAACCCGGGTCGTAATCTCCAATCGTCGTCTCCTTCGATGAGACGATCGTAAACACCTTGTCCGCCATTGAAGAACCTGCAACATACTCGTAAACACGATTAAACTCCTCAAACAAGTAAAATAGACAACCAAAACTACCTTTTCACTGATTATAACACAGATTCGACTCCAATACACAAGAAAACGACTTGAACACAGTAAAAAGAGATGGTAATCGCGAGTTAGGGTTTGAAAAGGAAATCCGAGAGAAAAATGGATGAATCCTTGTAGAAACAGTTGATCGAGGAGGGTTTTTCGGTCGGAAATCGATTGCGAGGCTGTTTGGGGGTTCAGATGACCAAATGAACGGCTGGTGGATGGTTGGATCAAAATTCCGGCAAGCTGCGGTGGTGGTTAGGGTTTAGAAAGCCGGAATCGTAAACAGAGGTGAAAGTGTGTGTGAATGGGTGAATCGTAAACAGGATGAGGATAAAACAGAGAATTTTAACGAAGCTTCCCCTCAAACTTAGCCCCGAGTATCTGATCTTGATAAAAAATAAATAAAACTTAAAATTTTTAAAGACAAACACAAAACTTGAAAATAAAATGCACAAACTTAAGATAATCTATAAACTAGATAAAAACGTACTTACCTTGAGTTTGATATTTTTCATGGATCAAACCAGACAAATCATTAACCGAAGAACCCTTTTCAGCTTCCGTTACTCGACGCTCTAGACAATTGCTTAAAAATTTGAAATCACATAAACTCACATCCAGTTAAAAATTTCAAAGTGCTTAAGTTGTGGTACATTATTACCGTCATGTTTAACCGTCCTCACACCCAATTGTTCATAGCAAAACCTACCCAACCTCAGAGTTTATTGAGGATTCACAAACCCCCAACTTGAGGAACCGTGCAACACCGTCATGACAAACACTTTATTTTCTTAATTATCAGTTGGTGATCAGGTCGGCCGTATAAGCACGCAAAGAATACCAAACCAAATAATTACTTTATTGATTTTTTCATTTTTCTTTTTCTTTTCAATTTTTCTTTTTCTTTTCATTTTTCTTTTTCTTTTTGAATGCGGTGTTGTCATAACAGCAAAGCATGGCGTGTGAGAGAGTGAATACTAGGTAAATACCACTCTCAACCCGTTTTTGTTGGGAATCAGTCTTTTAAACTATGTAAACTAGGATGGAAAACTAAACATATATAAGAGTTAAGTTTACTGCACTTACGCTGGATGATCATTGTTTTTGATTTAGCTTACCGAATATCATCTTTGAGACATCTTTCACTTCTGCCTTACGCATGTCAGTCTCCGATCGTCATGGAAATTTATATCACTTCCTACCAACTCAAGGCAAAACAAAAGACATCATAAAAACCTCAAACAAGTATTTTTCTTTTTGAATTTTCTGAGACAATTATATTTCTTCCCCTGTTTTTATGAGGCTTTTGAAAACAAACACTATAATAATTTTTTTTTTTAATTTTCTATTTTTATATATATTTTTTTAATTTTCTTAAAAACAAGTATTGGCAAATAAAAGTTGATCAGATCATTCCTCGAAGGCAATCATCCGAAGGCCTTCGACACACATTTCAAAATTTGGTCGCGGGAGGGGTTTTGTGAAAATGTCCGACACATTCTGATCGGAGCTTACCTTATGAAGCTGAATTAGCTCCCGATCATAGCAATCTCGAATGAAGTGTACCTTTATGTCTATATGCTTGGTTTTAGAATGTTGGACAGGGTTTTTCACAATTTCCAGAGCAGCAGCATTGTCGCAAAAGATAGGAGTGTTAACGAATTCCATACCGTAGTCTGTGAGCTGGTTTTGTATCCATACTACCTGTGAAGTACCGGAAGATGCTGCCACGTACTCTACTTCGGCAGTTGATTTAGATACGGTATGCTGCTTCTTGCTCTGCCAGGAAATGAGTCGATCGCCCAGATATTGACATCCTCCAGTGGTTGACTTCCGATCCAAGTCACTGCCTCCATAGTCACTGTCAGTATATGCATACAATTGAAAGTCAGTGTTCTTTGGGTACCAAAGACCAAGCCTAGGCCTGCCCTTCAGATACCTAAAAATACGTTTAACAGCATTTAGATGAGAAAGTTTAGGTTTAGCCTGATAGCGAGCACACAAGCAAACTGCATGCATAATATCTGGCCGACTTGCTGTTAAGTACATCAGAGAACCAATCATTGAGCGATACGTGAATTCGCTCACTGACTCCCCGTCTGCGTCTGCTGACAAAAGAGGTCGGGATGCCATTGGAGTTGAAATTGGCTTCGAGTCTTGCATCTTGAATTTTTCTAGAATCTCATTCACATACTTGGCTTAGTGAATAAGAATCCCTGATTCATCTTGTTTAACTTGCAAGGCCAGAAAGAAACTCATCTCCCCCTGATCGCTCATCTCAAACTTCTTTCTCATAATCTCTTCAAACTCGGTGCACAGATCCTCATTTGTTGATCCGTAGATAATGTCATCTACATATACCTGCACCATGATTATGTCATCCTTCACCCTTTTTCTAAACAATGTCTGATCCACCAGCCCTCTAGTATATCCATTCTCCACCAGATGTGTCGAAAGCGTCTCATACCACGTCCTTGGATCTTGATGTAATCCATACAACGCCTTATCTAGCAGATATACATGATCTGGATGCTCCTCATCTATAAAGCCAGGTGGTTGAGTCACGTAAACCTCCTCATTCATCTCGGCATACAAAAATGCCGTCTTTCTGTCCATCTGGTGCACCGTGAAATTCAGATAAGATGCAACAGCAAGAAATATTCGAATTGCTTCCAGTCTCGCTACAGGTGCATACACCTCATCATAATCAATTCCATGGATTTGTCGGTGACCTTGAACTATCAATCTTGCCTTGTTTCAAATGATTACACACGTGTCATCCTTTTTGTTCTTGTACAACCAACGAGTGGGTATAACCTTCTTGTTGTCTGGCCTCTTGACTAGCCGCCACACTCCCAGCTTTGAGAATTGATTCAATTCGTTATGCATGGCCTCGATCCAACTCGGATCTCTGAGAGCAACCATCACATTCGGAGGCTCAATCTGGGAGATAAAGCATGAGTACATGCAGACATTGATATCTCCTGTGCGGCTTCTAGTTCTAACTCCTGAAGACACTGGTCCAAGTATGTTGCTGACTGGATGGTCCTAGTTGATCCTTGATACCTGAACATCTGGCACAGACACAGAAACAGGCAGATTAGAACTAACAACATTATCATTTATATCACTAATACCTTGACTTTGTGGTATCTCTGAATCATTATCACACGTTCCCGAGGTTCCCGGAGCATCTGCGCTGACATCTGCGTTGACATTTGTGGGAACTGGAACTGGTGCTTTTTCACTGACTCTTTCAACAGGAGGTCTTGATTCAGAAGGCTGAGTGATAATTTCTTCTTCTTCACCCAAGTTATGAAGATCATTCGAAAACTTGAATCCTTCAAACAGAGACCCGTAGTTAAAAATCCAATCTGGTCCAGTCCCTGCATCCGTCGGATTGTCTTCAAGCCAGTCCACATTGAATGCTTCGATAATCAAACCGGTGGTCTTGTTATAGACTCGATAAGCACTATTTCCCGAATAACCAACGAAATAACACTCATTCGCTTTCGCCTCGAATTTCCCTACGTCGGACTGAATCAGCATCGTGCACGGACACCCGAAAGTCTAGAAATAACCCACTATCGGCTTCTCTTTGTAGACAATCTGATACGGAGTTTTCTCATGACGTTTGTTTAACAGAACACGATTTTGCACATAACATGCTGTGTTGACTGCCTCAACCCAGAAGAAGATTGGTAGTTTAGCTTCACACATCATTGTCCTTGCAGCTTCAATGAGTGTCCTATTCCTTCTCTCAGCTACTCCATTCTGTTGTGGAGTGTAGGGAGCACTGAACTGTCTCTCAATCCCCTTAGCCCCACAAAACATATTCAACTAAGCGTTCTTGAATTCCGTTCCGTTATCCGATCTGATAGCTTTGACCTTCTTGTTCAGCTGATTCTCTATGAGAGTGACAAACTGTTTCACTAGGGCTGAAGTTTCATCTTGTTTGACAAGAAGTAGACCCAAGTAAAACGTGAGTAGTCGTCCACAATCACTAGACAATAGGAGAATTTGCTGATGCTCTGAACTTGCATAGGCCCAAAGAGGTCCATGTGTAGAAGTTGTAGAACTGATGACATAGAGTTTGCTATCTTCGGACGGTGTGGCAACTTGTGCTGCTTCCCCTTCGCACATGCCACGCATTTTTCCACAGTTAAGAAGTCTTTGATGGGCAGCTTTCTGATGTGCTCTCCCTTTGCGAGCTTGGTCAAATTCTTCATATTTGCATGCCCCAAACGACGATGCCACAACATAGCTAAATTTTCGTTTTGTTTTGAGATGAGGCATGCTTCTTCTGACGTTGGAGGATTGCCCATGTTGAGAAGATATGAATTTGAACGTCTTGGAGTACGCATTAGTATGCACTCCTCGGGAATCTTCACACCGGGCTTCAAAATAATGCATTCCTTCCGATTGAACATCACATAATAGTCTTTGTCACAGATCTGAGAAACGCTCAGCAAACTGTGAGACAGTTCCTCCACATAGTGTACGTCAGAAAAGGACAGATTTCCATTTCTCACAACACCTTTCTTGCTAATTCTACCACCCACACCACCTGCAAATGAAACTCCTCCACCATCGAAATCCTCTACATCTTCCAAAAGGGACAGATCTCCGGTCATGTGTCGGGAGCAACCACTATCAACGTACCAGAGATTGTTGATAGATCTTCTTGGCTGTCCCTACAAGAATCAAAAATTAATGAGATCCAGGTACCCAGGCCATAACAGATCTGGGCACACCTTTTGCATCAATGTAGTTAACTAATTGAAGAATCATTTCAGACTTTGATCTAGACACATTCTCATTTTGAATGTTGACTTTTGGTTTCCATGTGGTGGTTTTCTCTGGTTTCAACACAGTTGTTGAATTGTTCACAGTCACAGGTTTCTTTTGTGGTGAAATGACCTTTTTACCAGTTGGCTTTTTAACCGGTGTCCACTCAAGTTTCAGTTTAGTATACACAAGTTGTTTTGTTTGAGTGACACCTTTTTGTTTCAAAACCTGTTGCTCGGCTTTCGCTTTGCCATTAGGTTGATTAGCTCTTTTTACTTTAGCCACTTGTTTTTCAACAAATTCTGGTTTTATCTTGTGGTAAACTCCTTTAGATACATAAGTTTGTTTTGGAGTTCTGGTCACATTCCACTTATCAACAACAGGCTTTGTCACAGGAGCCTTTGCGTTTGAAACCTTAGACTGTTCAGTCTTCATCGGTTCAAAACACTGCTTCCCCTGAAACACAGCTTGTTGCTTCTGCTTTTGTTTTTGCTTTTCACCTGTCATCATTCTCTCCAACATACTAGTCCGTGGGTTTTGCGGATAGTATGGTTGGTAAGGTCTATTCACACAGTTAGCTGCAAAATGTCCTGGCTTTCCACATTGAAAGCAATTCATGAGTCTAGGCCCATTGACATGACTACAGAGGTATGAACGTCTTGGGTAAGACGACTTCCACTCCGGCTTATCATCCCATTTGTGTATAACACGTTGTTTATCCTTATCAGATTGTGTAATTAAACAAAATTGTTCCAATTTAGATTTGTTTGTTCTATTAAAAGCCGACACAACCTGGGGATAAGCAACAAAATCTTTGGGCTTAGTCTCACGACCGATTTTTGTGTTAGGCACACGAATTTTAAAACCAGACACTTTTTCATTTGATTCTGAAACATTTTTTAACAACGATACAGCTACTTGTTTTGACTTGGATGTTTCTAGTTCTGACACAAGTGCCATTACATCATCCTTAGGTAAACACAAACTAGAACTACTAGAACTACTAGACTCATGACTCTCTGCCACTCTCTGACACTCTGCATCCTCCTCAGAAATGTCTTTGATTTCTACTTCATCTGCACAATAAATAGATACATCAGAAGCGCTCACACAGTTATTCAGAGAAGTATTTGATGGACCTGCTTCACACGCGTCTGTTATCACTCTATCCTTATTACCCAAGCCATAAGTCATGTGCTTTTCATTTTCAATTTCCTCTACTGGCATAGGCTTCACTCCAACCAAGACGCTATCTAAAGGAGGTCCTTCTTCATGCATTTCCGATGCAGATCTATCTATCTGATCCTCCTCTAAGAGCATTCCTATCACATCTCTAGTTTTATCTTGAGGAACAACGTTCTTGTTTGCAAAGCTAATTCCTATTCCACCTTTATCCTTACCCATTTTAACCTCAGTTATGCAAGTATCTAGAGATTTACTAGCCTGTAACATTCTTTTGCTTCTCATAAGGTTCATGTCAAGATTAACCTGCAACTCATTGTTCTTATGCTTAAGGTCATCTATCTGCTTACTTAGCTCAGCTATTTCTAACTTAGCATTGTCATACAAATAGGCATTCTCAGTTGCAAGTTTCTTATATTTCACTATATCTAATTTCTGGGCTTTAACTTTTTCTTCATTCTTTTTCCATCTACCCTTAAATGAGCTTCTTTCACATTTTGTCTCAAACAATTCTAATTCAAAGTTGTTGCAAAATTGTCTAAGACCAGTAATTATACGATGACAAACAGGGTTAGAACATACCTTGGTGTGATCCGCTGCCATAGCTTCATTCTCCTCAGGTTCATCTTCAGTGACCACAAAAGCATGCTCCTCTTCATCATCATCATCCATAGTCGTCATCATAGCATGCGTCAGACTCAAATCCTTTAGCTGGGGGGTCCAGTCATAACCTCCACCTTCCAGCACCATTAAAGCATTTGTCTCGGCCTTTGCCTTCCCATCAGCCGACTTCTTCATCTCTGCTTTCTCCTTCCTTGGATTGCTACACTCTCTAGCAAAATGCCCATATTCATCACAATTGTAGCACCTAAGCTTCGTCTTATCAAACCCCATTCTGATCTTGTCTTGATCCTTCCAAACATTTCGCCCTGTAGTAGCCATGAACTTCTTAGCCCTGAACACCGCCATAGCCATTTGCCAAGAGACGTCCAACATCTCCACATCCTCTGGATTAATCTGATTAAGCTCCCCCGATAGGATCTCAGAAGGAATTAGTGTTCCAGCCATTAAAGCATGGTAACTGTTCATGAATCCCATACCCAGTGCAAAATTGGGATCGTTGTTGGCCTCAGAATTGTCACCTCCACTCGAACTAGATTGAGGTTGTGCTACAAATGCATTCGTTTGAGTCAACGAACTCGATCCACCTCCAACAGACTTTCCTTTCTGCTTCACATCTACCTCTTCCGACAACAAAGCTTGATTCAGTTTCCCAGCCAAACTCAAAGAACTTATATGATTCAACTCTCGCTGTTTATCATCAATGAGCTTCGACTTCAACTTGTTAATCATTTCATCCAGAGACAGCTCACTCAATTTGTTGTTGTCCTTAATAATTGAGATATTGGTGTTCCATGACTTTGGCAGACTGTTAACAGCTTCAAATTCTTATCTTCCAATTCCGGCTCCACACCATAACTTGACATTTCTGCCATCAGAGAGACAAATCTTTGTACTTGCGCTTCGAAAGATTCACCTTGGATGTGATTAAACAAATTGAATTTCTGCTTCAACATCTGCTTTCGACTCGCCTTGATGTCAGGATTTCCCTCATAAGCAACAATCAATGCATTCCACAGTTGTTTTGCTGTCTTGCAATGCTTAAAACCTTGAGCAATGTCTGGTGTCAACGCCATGGTCATAATTGCAAATGCCCTCTCACCCTTGTTGCACCTTTCCCAGTCGTCATATTCAAACTCCTCTTCAGTCTTAGCTTTTCCTGCCTTAGCTCCTTCTGCATGAGTAGGCACATGTGGTCCATTCAGCACCGCTCTCCACAATCTCAAGTCAACACTCTTCAAGTGGTTTTCGAACCTATACTTCCATTCCAAAAAGTTATCTGCCGAAGTAAGTCTAGGTGGACGTGTAATAGACCCAATCTCGAAGTCCAATTTCTGATACATACTTGGTTCAAAATCCATTTCGTAAGCTTAGGAAACCTAAAACTAAAGTCCAAACGTCCAAACAATGAGATTACGATTGAGAAACCTTGATTACGATCGCAAACCCTTGTTTACGATCGGGAACACTTGATTACGATCCAAAGCTAATCACAAACACCAATTCCGATTACAACAGTCGTAAACACCGATTACGATATCCGATTACGATTCCGATAATCGTAAACACTCGATTCCGATTGAAGAGGATCGTAAACACCAATTACGATCAGATGTGATCGTAAACTCGATTACGACTCCGTGTTTCCGATATGACCAAATCGTAAACACCCGATTCCGATCAAGCAAGATCGTAAACGCCCACAGTACGAATCGTAAACGCCTAAAGGTGCGATCTTGAAGTCATAAACGCACAAACAGATGCAGATCTTCAACAGCCAATGTCGTAAACACCCAGAAACTTGAAGAACAGCAGCAGCAAATGTCGTAAACACCCATAAACCTTCAAATCTTCAACCAACCACGAACACAAACCCAGAAAACACTTGAATCAATATCGTGAGAGCCTCGAATCTAAGATTCTTAGCTCTGATACCAATTGTAGGTCCGGAAATCTCCCAAACACACGATCTTTAATCAAACACGAGTGCGGAATCCTCGTATAAAATCGATTCAAGAAGAATAGTAGTAGAAGAGACTAGATCTATGAGAAAAATGAAGTCTTGAATGAATAAACACTACTATGAAGCTGATCGTAAACTTAGAGCACCAAGAAATCGTAAACAGTGATTTGTATTGAAAAGCTTTCTTGAAACATAAACAAGTGAGATTTATATACTACCTCATTACAAATCGTAAACAATAAGGAAGCCTACATGGCCCAATCATAAACATTATATAAGCCCACTAACTAGTAAATAACAAGCCCAAAACAAAGATAAACTAAGCCCAATACTAATGTTCATGCCTTAAATAAATCTAGCCCAACAACCAGTAATGCTCGCGACCGCCTTTGGTTCTACCCATTTAGTAAAGTAATCAACCGCAACTATGAGAAACTTAACACGACCTGTTGCTTCTGGGAAAGGCTCAACAATATCAATTCCCCATTTTTGAAAAGGCCACGCAGTTGTGACTGGCACAAGCTTATGCTTTGCCTTTAAACTAACGGGCGCATGACCCTGACAGCTATCGCACTTTCGAAGCTCTTCTGCGATTAACTTATGCATCCCTGGCCAATAGTACCTAGAATCACCAATTTGTTAACTATCATGCGAGGTCCCATGTGATTACCACAAATGCCACCATGCACTTCCCGGACTACACATTTTGCTTCTTCCTTTGTTAATTCTTTGCAATATCAATGGCAAAATGATATTGCAAAGAATTAACTTGAATTTTTCTTGCCTCTTCCCTATCTTCCGGCAACTGCCCTTCCTTTAAATACTTCAAAATAGGCATAAACCATGTATCACTTTCTATGCCGACTGCCACAACCTGTTTTGCCATAACCGATGGTTCTTCTAAGATTTTTACTAGTATTTCTGGCCAAATGTTGGAATGAAGTTGATGCCAACTTGCTTAACACACCTGCTATATTATTTTTTCCTCTTGGCACATGCATCACTTCACAATTCACAAATGAACTCATCAAAGCTTTAATTTGTGTCATGTAAAGAGCCATAACAACACTCTTAGCCTCATATTCCCCTTTTATGTGATTTGCCACTAATAACGAATCCACATGCGCTTTAACATTGACTGCCCCCAATTTCTTAGCCATTCTCAACCCTGCACTTAAAGAAATACCGCATGTACACTCTAGGTTAAACTTTTTCCGGCTTCTGACATATCCGCCCCATTTTTTTTTAAATAACAAAAAAGATATGACATTATGTTGAAAAGTGTTAGAACCTATTTGGTAGCAACACAAACTTATTGTTTTCTTATCTTGTAATTGATACTTTATTTTGTAATTGTATTTTGATATATACTTGGTGAACTTTGTGTATTTGTTAGCATACTTGTTATGCTCTTAGCGGACTTGATTTACACTTAGCGTACTTGTTTGAATGTTATCTTAGCGGACTTGTTTATTCCTAGATAACTTGTTTACTTAGCAGACTTGTTTTGTTCCTAGCGTACTTGATTTGTTCTTAACGAATTTGTTAGCGTACTTGTTCATGTTAGCGAACTTGATAATGCTTAGCATACTTGTTAGCGGACTTGTTGCTACCCAGCGTACTTGTTAGCAAACTTGTTAAGTTCTAGCGAACTTCATTTAAGTCTTAGCGAACTTGTTCTCCTGATAGAATATTTTGCGGAATTCTAGGTAATGATTGTGTTGTGTCAAACATTTTTTTGTCCCAGGCTCTCTTGTATTATAAATACTAATGAGAAAACCCTACTGGCAACGCTAAAAGGAGTATTATTCCTACAGAGAGCCTTTGTGTGTGTGTGTTCTTGGTGTTAGTGTGTGTTCTTGAGCTTTAGGAATCATCAATGGGTGAGCATTGATGCTGATCCATCCGGAATCGACCATCACACATGATTTCCGCACTTGTGTGATGAATCATATGAGAACAATGTTGCTCAAATCTGGTCCTGACAATTGGTATCAGAGCCTTGTTCTTCATTTTTGAAGGTTTTCTCAAAATGGAGAAAATCTCATATGAGTTGTCGATTTTGGATGGATTTGCTAGTTGTTTGAGTTGATTCTTGGTAGAAATCACTCAATAAACTCAATGGCATACTCAGATTTCTGAAAATCTCAAGCTAAATAGTCCGATTTTTGGATTTCAGCCATGAACATCGCTTTTTTGCTAAGTCCTTTTCTTGAGAAAAAATTTCAATCTTGTTTTTCTGTTGATTATCTGTTGAAATTGATGAATGGCGAGTTTAACACTACTAAAACCGAATCCATAGCCAGTGATTTCTCTCAAAAACATCAAGTATTGAAGATTTTAGAGGCTAAAAGTTGTGATTTTTGGTGTTCTTCACTTAAACTCACTATTCCATTGATTTAGGTTATTTAGAGTGATTTTTGGAGTTCGTGACAGTTGAGTAAAGTATTCGTACATGAATTTCGAAACTAATGATGATCTTAAACATTAATTTTGTCAACATTGATTTTTGAGTTTGAATTTGCTCAAGAACAAGCTGTTCAAAATTTGGCTAAGTCTGAAAATTTGACTTTTCAATTTTTTTGCTGAAATCTCATTTACGAATGACTAATGATGTTTATTATTGTTGGTCTTGTAGGATTCGGGTATTTTCAAGCAATTTACAACTTTGCAAGCAAGTGAACCGATTTCGACTCGTTTGACCCGTTCGCTTACTTTGTCTCAAAATTGACAAGTGTTGATCATTTCAACATGCCGGATCACTTCACTCCTGCCACACAAGGCAACAATAGGCCTCCCAAACTCATGGGGGCAAGTGGAAGAGGCTACCATTGCTGGCACTGCAGCTGCTATTGCCGCTGGTGCTGATCCTCCTCCTAAGAAGATGATTACCAAACCAAGAAACAAGTTGGATGCTGCTGAAAAGGTTCAATTGAAAACTGACATGCGTGCACTTAGGTGCATTAAGATGGCTATCAATGATGAGTTGCAATACCAATTTCGTGCTGCCACATCGGCTCATGAAATCTGGGAAGGTTTGAAAAAGAAATATGAGGGCAACCCGGCTACTAAGGAAAGAAGATTGGATAAGATCAAGTTGGCGTTCAACACGTTCTCTCATAAGCAAGGCGAATCATTTGAAACACATGTTAATTGATTCTGCCGCATAATCACTGAGATGATGACAAAGAACATCTGACCTGAAAATAGTGCCATCATCAAGAAGGTCCTTCACTCCTTTCCTTAAGAGTTCGCTTCATATGTGACATACTTGATCGACAATAATGATCTCTCTACTGCCGACTATATGGATATGATCGAAAAGGTTCGTGAGTATGAAGTTCGAGCCGTTGAGCGCAACGGAAAGTCACTCATGGGTGTTGTGACTGTTAGGAGTTCTTCAATTGCTCCCAATGTTGCGTTCATTGCTCCAGACCTATATGATGAGTTCCGGTTCTCTGTTCCTGCAAGTCAAAGCCCACCTGTCACTACTTCTGTTCCAGCTGCTCCTCCAACTGAAGCTGTCACTGCTCCCGTCACCGGTCAGACTCGAAATGTGACTTTTGCGCAACAATCTCCAACTGGCTACTTCGTTCAGCAATCATCTCCTGCATCTCAATCGAACACATGCATGGATTCCGACTTAGGCAACGCTTTTCTGGCTTGCATGAATTCTTAGATGTCTGGAAGTCTTGAGTCTATGACCGTCTGTCAAGAAGACCTTGACCAAGTTTCTGCTGATGATCTCGAAGAGATCGATATCAAATGGCAAATGGGTATGATAGCTACGCGAACTTGAAAGTTCTTCAAGAAGACTGGAAGAAAGCTTTTTCAAGCTCCCTCAAACACCAACATCGGCTTTGACAAGTCGAAAGTGCAATGTTACAACTTTCAAGAAATGGGTCACTTTGCACGTGAATGTCCTAAGCCAAGGACGTGGAACGGGCAATCCAATTCTGGTGGAAGTAACTAAACTCATCAAAAGCAGGGTGGTGGTGTTACCTAATCTTATCAGAAACAAGGCAGCTCGTCATTCCAGAAGCCACAGGGCACTAGCTCAAATATCTCTCAACGAGGATCGTCATCTTCTCAACAACCACACAGATCGGATGAAAGCAACAAGTTTTTGGTATCGCTTGAAGACTCTAACTATAACTGGACCTCCTCGTCTCAGAATCCGTCTTCTAGCCAGACCAACTATGCTCTTGTAGTGAAAGCAAATGATGGAGAGATAGATGGGTCTAACACAATTGACCCTCTCTTTCCAACTAACTTCTGCTTAATGGATGGAATTGATGATCTGAATGAAGATAATGCTCAAGACACTGGAACTGTTATTGAAGTGAGCTCATCTGAAGTTGAATCTGAGGCAAGTAAGACAATGCTTTATGTTCTGATAAATGTATTGAGGTTGTAGCTCGCTATCGCGCTTACAACCTTGAGTTGGTTGGTAAGGCGAAAGAGAGTGAGAGCCAAGTTGAGAAATTGAAAGAAAATGAGAAAGACTTTTTGATTAAGATCAAGTCTTTACAAGATGACATTGAGGTCATGAAGCATACAGAAACAACTCTAACAATTCAAATAACTGATCTTTTGGAAAAACTAACTTCTCTGAGGACGAGCTATGCTCAGGCTCGAGAAACCATTGATTTGTTAAAACTCAATCGGGCAACTCTTGGCACTACTGTTGGCCGTGATATTTTGCTTGACTTAAAACTGGACTTGGCTTGACAAGGGAAATTGATGATAGTGCGGCAGAGCATCCGCTTAACCATAACTATTATAGAGTTCCCGAGTTAACCAAGATTAATTCAAAGAGTCACTTAAAATTCATTAATCCTGAGTTGGTTCCAAGTGCTTCCGAAATCCAAAAGATGGAAGATCAGCTCTCTACCCACACGAGTGGATCTGATCTCCCACCAACCGATGTTGCACTTCAGTTTGAGGAAGTCAATCCTGATATATTGAAGGTGTTGATACAAGTTTTTTTGAGACTCTGACTAAAGAGGCAGCTGATCATGAATTCCTTGTTTTGTTGAAAACATCTGTCGTGGATGGTCAATCGTTTTTGTTTGACGACAACTACGAGATTTTAAAACCCACTGTTGCTCCAAAACGAGCTAAGACCACACGAAGGCGAAAGCCTAGGCAGAATGTTAACAAGGGATTCACTGATCAGTCTGATGTGAATGAGGATGAGTTCAATCATGCATTTGCTGAAATGGCACTCAAACATGGTAAGATTGTCATGCACACACAAGCTGGTCTTGTGATCACCGATGGTAAGGTGAAGTCTATACCAAGTGCCTCAACTAGAACTCACTCTAGATCAACACCACATGCTGGGAAATCTCCTCAATCAAGCAAATCAAAACTGTTGTTGAAAGTTCTGCTCCCACTAGAGTTGTTGACTCTAAAGTTGAAACGGTAAAGATTGTCAAACCAAAGATGAAGAGTGTTGCAAAAGTAAATGGTACAACCTCCTCACTAACTCTTGAGTCTGCATTGATCGTGGTAGAGCCTTCTGCTCCAATGACAGAAAGTGCTGAAGCTGTTGTTGTGGAAAAGAAGAAAAGAACAAGAAGAAGGAAGAAGAAGGTTGTTACTGATGATGAGAAGACTCCTGCTGCTTCATCTGTTGAACCATCATCTGTGGTTCCTGTTAATGAAAATTTTGCTTTTGTTGTTCCAAATGCACCATCTGTGCAAAATGGTTGTGCTATCTATGGCAATCCTCATCACGATGCTATGGTGTGTATCTACAACCAAGGTTACATCACCTATGGCAACGCATCAGTGCCACCTGTACACTATTATGAGCAACAAGCAACTGCTGGTCAGAGTACACACCTCCACTCGAGAAACTACGGTAATTGCAGTGAAGAATTCATGGAATTGCGGGATGATTCTATGTTCCTACAGTCTTATCCCAACCAACCGTACATTCCGAGTCAAGCCTCGTATCTACCATAAGGCTTAGGGGGAAGTCTGTATTCAAGTCGGCCACACATCAGACAACCACCCAGGATGAATGCACCAAGTCTGACTCCATTCAGGTCATGGAACCCAAGGCCAAGACCCGGCTTTATACCAAGGCCATTTCCGTCTCAAAGGCCAATGAAAGCTCCAAGGCCTGCAACCACCTTCATTCCATCTTCAGTTATTCCATCAGCTCCATCGTCTTCATCCGCACCATCTTCGTCAACTGTAAAGAAACCGGTTATCAAGATGACCCAAGGTCAAAATGACCGGGGTCCCTCCTTAAACTAATCAATTTCTTTACTTGTGCAGGGACGTACCCGGAAAGCTGTAAACACATGGTACATGGACAGCGGGTGCTCCAGTCACATGACAGTGAACAGGGACTTGTTGTATGATGTCAAAACTTTATATAACGGTAGTTCTGTTGCCTTTGGGGGAGATGTGTATGGCGGAAGAATAATAGGAAACGGTCTCTTAACAAACGGAGAAATTTCATTTGACAAGGTTAACCTGGTATCAAATATGAAGTTCAACCTACTCAGTGTGTCGCAAATCTGCGATAACCAAATGCCAATGGTGTTCAATGATCGTGAGTATCTAATTCTGAAGCCTGGTCTCAAGATACCTGAAGATCAGATCTTGTTTCAAGAACTTCGAAGAGGAAACTTGTATTCTTTGGATATGGCGGAAGCAAAACCTGCAATTTCAATCGCTTGTTTTCTAGTAAAGGCATCGGAAGAAGACTCAACCATATGGCACCGGCGAATAGCTCACGTCAACTTTAGGAACATGAATCGACTCGTAAGAGGAAAACACGTTATTGGGCTACCGGAGAAAGAATTTGTCCATGTCGATAACTGTGTTGCGTGTTCCAAAGGAAAACATCACAAGACGTCTCACAAGCCGAAGCCACCTGGTAGAACAACGACAATTCTTCAGCAACTCCATCTCGATCTTTTCGGACCAGTGAACATCATGAGCTTAGGGGGAAAGTCTTATTGCCTCGTTGTTACTGACGACTACTCCAGATATTCATGGGTGTCCTTCCTGAGAGAAAAATCTGAGACAGCTGAGATATTGAAGAATTTCGTTACTCGCATTAATAACGCCAGCAGAGAGCGGGTTAGGATAATCAGATTAGATAACGGGACAGAGTTCAAGAATCAAACATTTGACGTTTTTTGCAATTTGAAAGGCATCACACGACAGTTCAGTTCACCGTACACGCCACAGCAAAATGGTGTAGCGGAACAGAAGAATAGAACCATCATCGAGTTTGCCAGAACCATGCTTGCTGATTCTAACCTTAAACTCTCTTTATGGACAGAAGCAGTGAACATTGCGTGCTACGTTCTGAACAGAACGCTCTTGGTTAAGCACGCTAACAAGACGCCGTTCGAATTGTTTTTTAAACAAAAACTTGTTTTAACAAGACTAAAACCGTTCGGATGTCCTTGCACTGTTCTTATACAGTCTGATCAGTTAGCCAAATTTGCCCCTCAGGCAGATGAAGGTTATTTTGTTGGATACTCTATGTCCTCAGCGACGTATCGAGTATACAACAAAAGATTTTGGGAACTATCTATTCAGCAGACCCTCCTGATCTATCATGGAGAAAACAGACGAGTGAATCAGTAAATCGATCCGAAGAATCATCTTCATCAGCAACTCCTGATGAAACAGTAATTCCAGTACCAGATCTAGTTATTGTAGAAACAGAACCAGCACCTGCAGCAGTTCAGGGGGAAACCAGCGTGGAAACTGCTCCTGAAGATCATGATTCTAATTCAGAAGTTGAAGCTGAAATTGAAACCGGTGAGGTCCCGGGAAATGATCTGCAAATTGGGAACCTTGAATCTACCATCAAAGACACCGTTGTTGAAGAGTCAAGGGTTCACAAAATTCATCCAACAAGCCAGATATTAGGCCCCGTAAACAAAAGGATCACCCGAAGTCAAATAGAACATGTTAACTCGTGTCTATTTTCATGCTTCATATCTCAATAAGAACCAACTTCAGTTGCTGTTGCTCTCAAAGATGACAACTGGATTGAAGCAATGCAAGCAGAGTTACTTCAGTTCACACTGCTCAATGTTTGACATCTTGTTGAAGCTCCAAAGGGTGTTGAACCCATACCGGTCAAGTGGATTTTTAAGAACAAACGAGACGACCGTGGAATAATCATTAGAAACAAAGCTCGATTAGTAGTGAAAGGGTACATGCAAGAAGACGGCATTGATTATGACGAAGTCTATGCACCTGTCGCTCATCTAGAAGCCATTAGGATTTTCTTAGCTTACGTTGCGTCTATGGACATCACGGTTTACCAACTTGATGTTAAAACCGCATTTCTTTATGGCGAACTGGATGAGGACGTGTACGTACATCAACCTCCCGGGTTTGTGAACAAGTCATTTCCAAACAAATGTTACAAACTTGACAGGGCCCTTTATGGTGTGCACCAAGCCCCAAGGAAGTGGTATGAGACATTGTCTACATATCTGCTGGAAAATGGATATAAGAGGGGTATTATTGATCAGACACTTTTCATTCGACACGTCAGGAAGGATATGCTTTTGGTTCAAGTATCCGTTGACGATATCATTTTCGGGTCAACGAACGTGAATTTGTCTCATGCATTCGAGGACTTGATGAAGAAAAAGTTCGAGATGAGTGCCATGGGTGAATTGACATTTTTCCTAGGAATTCAAGTGAAACAGTCGCCAGAAGGCATACTGATTAGCCAAGGGAAATATGTTAAAGAAATTCTGAAGAAGTTCGGTTTTCAAGACTCTAAGGGATTCTCTACACCAGTGGAAACTCGTCACAGACTGAATACTGATGCTCATGGTATCTCGGTGGTTGAGCACTTATACCGTTCGATGATCGGGCCGTTGATGTATTTGACGACAAGTCGTCCCGATATCATATTTGGAGTCTGTCTCTGTTCAATATTTCAGAGCAAACCAAAGGAATCACATTTGACTGCGGTTAAGAGAATTTTTTGATACTTGAAGTCGAATCCCAACCGAGGGCTTTGGTATCCAAAAGATTCAGCCTTTGATCTTAGAGCCTACTCAGATAGTGACTATGCTGGTTGTCAACTCGATCGGAAGTCTACAACGGGTGGAGCTCAATTTTTGGGAAACCGACTTGTGTCATGGCAATGCAAGAAGCAGACTATGGTGTCCATTTCAACTGCTGAGGCAAAATACATCGCTACGGCATCATGCTGCTCTCAAGTTCTCTGGATCCAGAATCAATTGCTGGACTACGGTTTGAATTTCATGAGTACTCCTATTCATATTGATAATTCTACTGCTGTGTGTATTGTTAAAAATCCAATTCAGCATTCTAAGACTAAGCATATAGAGATTAGACACCATTTAATTAGGGATTGTGCTGAGAAGAAACTAGTCACCTTAGTTCAGATTGATTCAGAAAATCAGTTAGCTGACCTTTTCACTAAGTCATTTGATATGTCTACGTTCAACTTTCTGGTTACCTCTCTAGGTATGATCAACTTTGACTAGGACTAGAACTTCTTGCTCTCTGATACGTTTGTGTCTTGCTCTCTAGGTTGCTTTCTTTTGTGAATTATCTGTGTATATATCCTAAGTCTTGCATACCTCTCACTAAAATCTCCAAAAAGATTTTACACTTCTTGCTTGTTTTGCATTTTATCTAATTATTGATGTCTGAATTATTTTATCTTATGTTATTGCTGTTATTTCTCTTTTGACTCACTTGAGTCTGTTCCTATGTTGTTTGACTTGTTTTGGCTGAGAAAAATATTTCAGTATGTTTGTGTCTCGAGTCAAAATGATTTATGACCTAAGGAATTTCTTTTCATTCAAATTGCTTGTTTTTGAGTCTATCTGCCATGCCTGCATCTGTGGAAGATAAAACCAAAAATAGTGTCAATTCTGTAATTGTTTAGTATTTGTCTATTCACATGTGCAGTAAAAATAGCAGAAAATACCAAAAACATTGAAAAAGCTAAAACCTTTGGTCTATGGTCGGACAATATGTAGGGAACATGATATAATTTTGGTCTTGTTGATCTAACCATAGGATATGATCCAATCGACCGGTAATTCTATCATTTGATGTGTCGGTAGCCTCGACATACTTAGAAGTAGACTATTTCTGTGATTACACATTAATTTGCTTGAACATGTGAACCTTTAAGTCTACCAGTGCAAAATTCTTTAAATTTGCCTAAGTCTGAGCTAAGTACGATATGCCAACACACATGAATATTTCTTTAGCATTAAGTCCCTGATTTCACTCATCAGCACACCATCTGTTTTGCTTACGCAAAGACCTTGGTGTCACTTCATCCATCAATAAATCCGTGGCACATCTGCTTTGCGAAAGCAATGACCTTGTGACCACGTGATCCCATCATCACATTCATCATTTATCCGTGACACATCTGCTTTGCGAAAGCAATGACCTTGTGTTCACGCGATCCATCATAATATCCATTCATGAAATCAGCTACTTAACACTAAAAAAATAGGGGGAAATAATATAAGTTGTCATATGTTGAAGAAATTCCATATGTACCAATTTAAAATTTTAAATTCTTATGTGTGTGGGATGTATCCGAAGTGCAAAAATGGCCCATGGTTGAATTCTGGTGACTTAAGTTGTATATAAGGTTAATCACATCTTTCACTAATCGGACAAAGCATGATAAAGTATTATTGATCACGTAATTGACTGGTATGATTCTAAACATGTCTGACCACGACCATACAAAAATATGTGAATTCTCAAAGCCAGTGTGCTAGAATTTCCAAGTTTGGTAAAAAATTGACCAACTTGTACTAAAATTATCTTGGTATTGGTTTGAAATTAACCAACTTGAAAGAAAATGAATTCTTGAGTTCGGGTGGAAAATTGACCCAATTCGGATAAAATTAGAAATTTTGAGTTCGGGTGGAATTTTGACCGATAAAAGTCAAATTTAGGTACTAGGTGTGTCATTATCATATTTGTTGAAATTAACTGGTACTTGTGTTATAAATTCAAAATTTATCTTTCTGGTAGGTTACTAGTGGCAGGCATGCATTTTTTGTTCTTTTTTTTGGTTTTGTAGTTAAATAGTAAATTTTTATATTTTGGTAAATTTTTTGGACTTAGAAAATTTTTAAATGTTTGGTGTTTTTCATGAAGTCCACTAAGAACAAATTGTTCTTAGTGAACTTGTTTATGTTTGAGTCTTTTGTATATGTTGAGAAGTCCGCTAAGTTGAACTTGTCCTTAGCGAACTTCTCCTAAGTTTTGATATTTTTGTTTAAGTATTTGAGAAGTCCGCTAAGAAGGATTTTGCCTTAGCGAACTTCTCCACTTACATTTTAAGTCTACTGAGGTTAAAACTGTTCTTAGCGAACTTGTTTATACCTTAGCGGACTTCTTTTTTACTTAGAAATTTTTTCTGTATCAAGTTCAAATTTGGCCTTAGCGTACTTGTTGTGCCTTAGCGAACTTCCTAACTTAGCGAACTTCTCTCAAGCTTAGCGTACTTGTCCTTAGCCTTAGCGAACTTCATTAAGCTTAGCGAACTTCTCTTAGGCTTAGCGTACTTGATTTAGCCTTAGCGAACTTCGTGGGTTAGCGAACTTCATTTAGGCTTAGCGTACTTCTCTAAGGCCTTAGCGAACTTGTTTTAAATTACTCTCCTTTAGCGTACTTGTTTCGGTCTGCTATTACTTAGCGGACTTGGAGACAGCCTTAACGAACTTGTTTAAATTCGGGATATTTACAAGTCCGCTAAACCCTGCACTATATAAAGGAGACTTAGTCATTTTTCTTCAATCACGCATTCAAAAACACACATCCGCTCTCAAAATACAAACCGGTGACTCTCTAACTCCTCAATGTTCGATCGAAATCCCTCGTATCTCTCTCGAATCTGTTGTTCTATTGCAATTAGGGTTGATTCACACACTCCTTGCATTCACAGGTTCGTTTTCACGAATATTTTGGTTGATTTTGGTCTCGGTGATGATGATGAGTCGTGGGTTCGGTTCTCAAATCTTTTAGGGTTCTAATGCTTTTATTTGATGTAATTACAGATTTCTTTCATCTTTACATGATCTAAATTCCCTTGTGCTCAAGTTAAAGGTATGTGAATCTAAACTCACTTTTATCATTTTGAATCCGAGAACATTGTGTTCTGGGTAGTGTTTGAATGTGTTTTGAACCTGAAAATTCTTTTATATTCTATGACAGTTGGTTGTTTTCTGTTCTAGTTGATTAGTTTGAACCTTGAAATTTCGTTTGAATAGATTAACTATGAGCTTTATAAGCTATGATCCTCTGTTATATGAATACTTAGGAATTCTCTATTTTTAATTATCGACTTTGGAACTTTGGTTGGCTTGATAGAACTCAATGTGGCTACTGCCAATTCAGTTTAGTTAACTCAAATCTGATTGTGTATATAAGCCTGTGAGTTTACTTTTAGCAACTTTGAAGTTTCAATTTATTTTCACTCATGATTGGCTTGACTTAATAAATTCCACATTGTGTTGAAATTATATTGTCTCCAATCAAAATTTATTATTCTTTATTGTCCATGACTATAAATTGACTGAGACTTAAACTTGAGATTCTGCTGATAACTGGTGATTAGTCTAGTCACTCATCACATTGATAGATTAAGTTTAAAGTTTCTCATGTTATGCCTTTAAGTTCTAATTGCCTATATCTTTATGTGTTTGTCTAAAATTTTGAAGTCTAACATAACTTGTCTGATCACAAAACAGAACTTCTTACTGTTGAGAGATCGATCAAGAGCATTGCGTCTTTTTCATTGATCTTAGCAAACCATAGATCATCAAAAAGGTATGTTGTTCTATCAAATGGCAATGTGAGTTAAGACTCAATTTTGGCTACACAGGGGCAATCCTTATCATATTTTAGTTAATTTGATGCTTACTTGATTTCTAATACAACTTGCTTGATCCCAGTAGATAACTCACTGAGTCATTGAGAAATTCAATTTATCTTATATTAGATCTTAGTCATCCTTAGATCTTCAGAAAGGTATGTGTTTCTCAATACAAGCATTAATGTTATTAATCATGTAGTGCTTCACTTTATTCTAAATTATTTTGTACTTGTATGTCTCTCTCTATGTAAATTGACATCCAATTGAGCCTAACACTGGTGGTTTAGACTGGTTAAGATCCACATGGGTCTGAAACAGGTCAATAACTCAGGTGGAAGGATCTTGGACACAGTTAACACTAAGATAGACATGATTGAATGTCTTGACCTAACTAAGTTGATTTGACCATCTTTGTGACTAATTGAGAGCATTTATACACAGGATGTGATCTATGATGCCTCTAAGGTTCATATGAACTGTCTTAGGTATTTAAGTTCTACATGAACACTCATTTGGTCATTTTAACTTTAATAAGTCAAATCTTGCATGAAATTGTTTTTATGAGACTTATATGACTACATTAGCTTGAATGTGAATTTGGTGATTTGGGCATGTGTTAATTGATTCATACATGCTTGTATTTGTGTGTTAGGATTAAATGTGACATGTAATGGCTCCATCTAATCTGTTAAGCTTACATAATCACATCTTGTCCTTTAAATGATCAAATTGGAACAATTGACCCGTTAGGATCTCTTACTTGCTTATAAGTGTTTCACTTATTACCTGCATCTAATCGATCTTTGAATTTTAGTTTGTTTATATTCCAACTTTCCTGTCTTACATTTATATCACTGTTTTTAACTGAGTTTTTTCTTGTTATAATCATATGATATCAAATCAAGGAGTTCACAAGCTCGGGTGGAACCTAGTCCCAATGTGACTTTCCTTGAACTGACTTGACAAAATGGGACAACCTAAACTTCTAGGTGTTGATCCCAGTGTGCCAAGCCCTCCTTTGCTTGATATTTGTGACTGTTGTTGAGACCAAGTAGTAGAATTATTATTGAAACTCTCCTTGACCCTCCAACAAATCAGAATTTAGTTAACTTAATCTTCATTTGGGTCATTTTTCAATTTTCATGCAAAACATTCAATTAAGTCAATGTTAATGGAGATTTAGATCTGGCTCCTTGTATTCCAGATTTTATTTCTTCACACACAACTGTTATTTTTCCTGAAATACTTACATTTGTTAATCATGACATTCCGGTTGCTTGTGATCATTTTGAAGTATATGCACTATATGAGTTAGTTTATGTCATTAATACTCAAATGAAAAGCTCTGTCACTATCACGGGTTTAGTGTGACATGACATTCATCTAGTGTTGAATTAGATGTAATCTTTTAATTCTATATGTGCAGATGCCTCCTAGACAAGCTGCAGAAGCTTTAGAGTATGGTCGCCTGCACACAGGAAGGTGCATATTTAACAAAAATTGGGAAGGTGCTAACGAGCAAGCCCTTGATCTTATGCTACAATCAAACTGGGCAAAGACCATGCAGATTAACCTTGTTATCTACAAGGGTATTATTGAAGCATTCTGGTACAATGCTGAATCTGCACAACTGGATGATGGAACAAGCGTGATAAGATCTAGAATTCAGAATATTGATGTTGAGATTACTGAAGAAAAGATCAAAACTGTCCTGGATCTACAAGATGCTGACAAGCCCAAGACTTTCACTAAGGCTGTGTGGCAGTCAACTATCACAAGAATGGGATATTCAGGTGTCTTTCTTCCTGATGTCAGCAACAAAGTTCAGAAGACTTTATTCCCGACAAATTGGAAATTCATTATCAGTTTCTTCATTGCGGAGTTTGGACACCGAAAGGCAGCTCCAGATGATTTCATTGATGACACTACATGTGCTATCCATGGGTTCGTCTCAGGTGATGGTTTCAATCTTTCCCACCAACTACTGAAGTGGATGATTTCCAACCTGCACCCCACTGGAAGGCAGAAGAAGTTTCTGATGTACCCTCTCTTTATTCAAGCCATCCTGGACCATTACTACCCAACTTTGGTGAAGCAAGGAGAGACATTCTCTACAAGTTCTATGAATACTGGCTCGTATAGCAAGTACCACAAAGGTAAGTATCAACGGAATGAGGTGCCTTTCTTTCCCGAGATGATAGCTCGACTAGCTCCCGTTGATGCTGAAGGAGATGTTCACATGGATGAAGCTGCAGATGAAGCACAAATTGAACCCATTGATGCGGCTCAAGTCCACCATGAATTGGACTTGAATGCCCCAGTTATCTCAGATCCTGCTACCGCTACTGAAGACCTTGGGAATCTCCAAGGTGAAAATGTGGATGCGTCTGAGCATGTTGAACACTCGTTGAGTCCAGTGAATGTGATCTCTTCAGAAGCTGAGGAAGGTGATGACACCAATGATGATGAATCTAACTCCTCAAGCTCAGATGACAGCCCTGCTCAAACTGAAGAAGTTCACCCTCGGAAAAGGAAAAGGACTGGAGAATCTTCCAGGGCCTTGACGAATCCGACACAACAGTCATCATCTAATGAAAGCTAAAAGCCGTCCAAGGATGACTTAGATGAAGACGACTCTTCGGTGTCTCTCGATCAAGAGGATTCTACATATGATCTTGCAGCTGATACTGAAATTCCTCCTAAGTCTCCTCCTAAGTTAACTTTAAGCAAACTTACAATTACTGCTGATGATCGTAATCAATCGTCTGAGTTACTCACGGTAAGAGCTGTAAGAAGCAAGTCCTGCACAGAGAAACTCCAAGTCAGAAGAAAACCCGGTTCCACAAATGAGTATGAAGTTGTTGGTTTATCTAGCACTCAACTGGATACAACTTTGGCTACAACACCTGTTTCTCCATCTCCTACTGATCACAGTGACAGGATTGATATGGATATGAGACCTCTGGAGATCATAGCTGAAGATGTTGTTGTTACCACTGACCCCTCTGGTACTGTGACTACAAGCCCAATAGTTTCTGAATCTGAGAAGATGATGGAACTACAAGCTGAAGTTGTTAATCTTCAAAGTCAGAACGATCACCTCAATTGTTCTCTGCAAGTGGCTAACCAAAAGATTAGTGAACAGTCACTTGTAATTGCTGAACAGGCAGCTGAGATTCAAAGACTAAAGGATTTGTTAAGCAAATCAGGTGAAGACAAACAACTTAGTGACAAACCAGATGGTGATGATGTTGGTGATAAAGAAAGTGGGTTGCCCGAAGACCAGCCTCAAACTAATCAAGGAACTGATGGCGACAATTCTCTAGATCCTAATTCTTCTACAACAATGCCTGCTAGTAAAGATTCTACAGGTTCTCAAGACTCCTCAAGCCCCATGCATGACAGTGATTTCGAGTTTGATGAAGATACATTCACAGAAGGAGATGGGCTGAACTCCTCAGACGACGATGAATCTTTTGTCAACAGTATCCTTCATGACGAGCCTGTAGATGAAACTTTGGATTCAATCAAGAAGCGTGCTCCTATGCCAGAGAATCTGAAACTTCCAGGATTTTCACAGGCTGCCAAGGCACTTGCTATTGAGTGAACTTCAAATGAGGAAGCTACTGATGCATCTAGTTTAAATCTTCAACTCTCTCTTGTACCCTCCTTTCAGACTTCAAGTGGCACATCCACTTCCTTAGTTCCCTTAACTACAGGAGTCCGTCATATGCACGTTGACCCGGCCTTCCTAGATTTTGCAATGGCTAACTTCAGGAAATACTATGCAGAAAAGATCTACTCAAGAAGAAACTTTTGTGGTATATTGATCGAGTCAATCGAAGATGACACTTGTGAAGTCTCATATGAGGAACATCCATATTCTGTAGATTTCGGTGATGAAGAAGACATGAATGAGCTAGAAGAACGTATGCATGTGCTCATGAATGATGCCAATCCACTGAATTACATTGATCTGGATCTGATCGAGAGTGAAGATGAAGAAATGGAACCTCTGTTTCCCACTCCTATTCAAGTAAAGAAGGAGGTGGATGATATATATGTACAAGTTTCACTTTCTGAGCTTATGCAGACTTCAGCTAAGGCTTCTACTTTTGATATTGCTCCCCATGTTCCAGGTTCTATTCCTGCAGATGAAAATATCATCAACCTTGAATCAAGTGCTGCCCAAGAATCTGAGAGTCAATCTATTCCTACAGTGTCGACTGAGCAAAGCTTCCGTGATCAAATTTTTGAAGCCTCTTTTATTCACTTTTCCCCTGATTCTGACACTGAAGATGAACCTAATGTGACTGCAACTCAAGAGCCTGCGGTTACAGAACAACCTGATCCTTCCATTGAGGATAGAGGAAAAAGATTTTAACTCCTGAAGAAATTGCTGAAGAGCATCGTAAAAGAGAAGCTGAGAAAGAAAGATCCCGTAGAGCACTTATTGATAAAACTCACCGGGAACAAAATAGACTTCTCGAGGAAAAGCCTAAAGCACTCAAGAGATATGAATCTAACCATCCTCCTGCTGTCATGTATGCAAAAGGGTCGAGCACTTTGCCAGAACGTTCAGAATCAATCAGAACAGATGAACCTTTGATCCGCATTGTCATAAACTTAGAGGGCACCAATGTGGATGCTGATGACAACTCTGTTACAACCAACATGGTTAGAACTCTGATGAAAGACAACATCTCATTGAAATATCTGATGAGTCTCACTGACACTGAGTTAACCAAGTATACACCGATGAGGAGAGGTTGAATTCTTACCTACCTCAAAATCAAACTGTTGAAGCACAATCTGATCTTCTTGCTGATATCTTTGCCGACACAACCAATACTGTGGAATTCCTTCCCATCCGTGATCATCTCTTGGATCTTACCCTTGACATTAGCAACACATACATTCCTCCTCCAGAGAACTCGTCCATTGACCCTCCTGACTCTGAAGCATACATTGAATCCACCACCAACAGTATGAACTCTGAAGCACTCCGCAACTTCTGTAAATTCAAGAACATTGATAAAAAGGCATACTACAAGAAGAGACTTACTAGTCTTCGGAAGTTTGTGTGTGAGTACCGGAAGACAGAGCGGTTGCCTAAGTTGGAACAAATCAAAATCAATGAAGAGGAACGGGCTGAGGCTCTTAAGAGAAAAGATAATCCCTCAATCTATGATGAATGGGAAAAGCTGTCTCCTAACCTGAAGGCTATGCAATTATTTGCTGCCAAGAACTTAAGGAAGATGCCTAGCAACCCTAATGTCAATCATGGGATGAAGATCTTGGGTTGGAAATATGATGAAGCCTTTGATTCTTTCATGGGAAAGAGGAGAAATTGCTATGTCCAAATATTCGGAGACTTCAAAGCTCTCACTAGCTTATTCTCTTGGGAACTCAAACAGCTCAAGTAACTGGACTTGGTGAACCACACTAAACATCCAAAGGGTATAAGGGCTGCTTCGTTGATCTAGTCTGCTTATAATGATAAAAGATTCAATCAAAATCCAGAAGCAGAGAGAAAAGCTCAGTTGGCAGAAGAGAAAAGAAGGCTTCGTGCTCCTCACCGAGGTATGTTCAAGGATATAGGAAAGGAAGTGAAAGCAAAGACTATCCCTGGAAACCAGAAGAATGCTCCTATGATCAGTTGGTACTCTAACAGGATGACTCATGAGTTGGTAATTGAAAGAGATGGTGCTGACGCTATCAGAATATTTGCTGCTATAGAACTCCGTCTTCTCTCTCGATCCTACTTGAAGATAATGTATTATGAGAAGATGCGGACCATACATGTTCAGTTGAGACCTTATGAATGCTATGATGCCAACTACTTTTTGATATTCTTAAACTGGTGGTGTAAAAGGCTAGCAGAATTAGGTAGACACACTCTTGATTCAGAACTCCTGAGAACAGCAACTTGTTGGTTGATTGAAGAACATGGTTCAAGTGTCATTTTGGATAAGTCAAGACGATTGGTCGAGCTGGACAATTATAATGACCTGAAGAAGCTCATTTGACAAGATCTCTTTAGACTGTATGATATGGGTATTCACGTACTTTCTGATAAAGACAAACCTGCAGCTAGAGAGAACTGGAGATTTCTGCTAAAGCTGACCGGTCAAGATGCTTGAAGCTCGAGAGTTTGCATTGCCAACAAGGGTGGAATTGTTAGAACCTATTTGTTAGCAACACAAACTTATTGTTTTCTTATCTTGTAATTGATACTTTATTTTGTAATTGTCTTTTGATATGTACTTGGTGAACTTTGTGTATTTGTTAGCGTACTTGTTATGCTCTTAGTGGACTTGATTTACACTTAGCGTACTTGTTTGAATGTTATCTTAGCGGACTTGTTTATTCCTAGCGAACTTGTTTACTTAGCAGGCTTGTTTTGTTCCAAGCGTACTTGATTTATTCTTAACAAACTTGTTAGCGTACTTGTTCATGTTAGCGAACTTGATAATGCTTAGCGTACTTGTTAGTGGACTTTTTGTTACCTAGCGTACTTGTTAGCGAACTTGTTAAGTGCTAGCGAACTTCATTTAAGTCTTAGCGAACTTGTTCTCCTGATAGAATATTTTGCTGAATTCTAGGTAATGATTGTGTTGTGTCAAACATTATTTTTGTCCCAGGCTTTCTTGTAGTATAAATACCAATGAGAAAACCCTATTGGCAATGCTTAAAGGAGTATTATTCCTACAGAGAGCCTTTGTGTGTGTGTTCTTGGTGTTAGTGTGTGTTCTTGAGCTTTAGGAATCATTAATGGGTGAGCATTGATGCTGATCCATCCGGAATCGACCATCACACATGATTTCCGCACTTATGTGATGAATCATATGAGAACAATGTTGCTCAAATCTAGTCCTGACAAAAAGATTGGAATTTAACCACGTGCTAGTAATGCCTCATATTCGGCCTCATTATTGGATAAATTAAAATCTAATTTTAACGCATATCGAATTTTAACGCATACGTCAGTTCATCCCCTTCTGGACTAATTAATAATAAGCCTGCCATATAACCCAAAACATATGCGTATATTAATAGGAATTATCAAGAAAAAATATTTATTATATACTAAACAAGAACCTAAACAAACCTGCCCCTGCTCCATCCTCGCTTGATGACCCATCTGAAAAACCGAGGTGGTGGGCAAATATATAAATAATGCTACCTTTACCTTGGTTGCGGAAGCGGATCGAGTCTTTGTGTGACTCGTTTTTGAGAAAACAAATAACACCGAGATATAGAGTTTATGGTGTTTGAGATGTGATGATGATGAAGAACAAAGCTAGTAGAAACATGGACATGAAGAACAAGATAGATCAATGATAATCAACATGAAAGATAGATAACAAAGGATAACCAAATGATTAATAATAACCGAATGATTACATTACCTACCCCACGCATTCCCGGGTTTCTTGAGCTTACTAGGTAAGTTCAAGAACCCTTGACAAGCTTCAAGGAACCATGACTAACTCTATCTCTACACACATCATCATCAAGTCTTCCACAGGAGAAAGACTTGCTATATATACTACAAAACTCACTAAGGGCATAATAGTAAACTACCAACTAGTGACAATATTTAAACAATAAATAATATTCACTAGAGCCATCTTCTTTAGTTGAGTCTTGTGTCTTGAGTTGTCATGTTCTTCACCGTGTTGTCGGGACGGTAGACGTTAAGTGGCCGTTGAGTATTATCACATCTATCCAAATCATGTTGGGTCGGAAACTCGATTCCCAACAATCTCCCCCTATTTGGTAGATGGTATACTCAACACTTGTGACATTGGTTCTTGTATTCTTGCATCTTGACTTCAAGAAAATCTTCATGTGGTTTCAAGTCTTTTGTTCTTCAATTCTCCTTTGTGAAGCTCCCCCTACAATAAACATTCTTCTAGCCCCAAACCATAGGCAGTAATGCATAGGGTGTTTACAAACATCAACATAATAACAAGCTACTTGAGGACTAAGTCATAACTCAAAGTACCTATATTGTTGAAAGTAAATAATATAAAGGATCTATGAAAAACTCGAGAATTAACTCCACAATTCAACCATCTTGAAATACTTGGCCGAATACCAAACCAATGCTTTCCACGAAGATAAACCACTTCTTTTGTGCTAATAACCTTGCCTCGATTTTTACCATAATGGCAATATCGCAACTGTTACGGCTTGAGGACTCTTCGAAGATTAAAAAATCACGTTGCTTTCTTTTGCTAAACCCGTTGCCAAAAGTCTCATCAAATCATCGCATTTTCTCCCCCTAGACTTTTGCAACCCGTAGCAAAATAAATAAGCATGTTTTTGTTGTAACAACAAAAATAATATAACAGCAGCCCAACTGTTATTATAACCCAATCTGTCATCAATTCTGATCTGGCCCAAACACATAATTTTCGCAGCCCAATCTGCTTTAAATCTCTTAAAGATCCAACAGATTTATGAGAGGCCCAATTCGATCAGCAGCCTAGTCTGCCTTAAATCTCCTCTAGCCCACTCCAAATTATTTCCTTTGAAAGAGAGGAAACCCTAGCTGTAAAAAGAAATAACGCGTACCCGAATTTTTCAACCTCTCTCTTCTCTGTCGACAAGAGACAAGAGAACCGGCGGCACAGTGGCATTTCCGGCGACTGACCTCGAATGGAGACAAGTACCGACGACTTGACGACTTGACCTGCGACCAGAAGTGAATACCGACTACTTGACGGTGAACAGAAACGAGTACCGGCGACCCTGAGAAGAACATAAACGAAGACCATTTTCCGGTTGAACTCTTAACTGAACCTGATTTCCGGTTGAAGTTCATAACTTCCGGTTGGTTCTTGTTTTTCCGGTTGAAGTCAAGTTTTGCGTTTGGAGACAGTTTTCCGGTTGAACTAGGGTTTCCGGTTGAAGTCTCTGGTTCAACTTTACTTTCCGCTTGAACACTTGAGTTCCGGTTGAACTTCGGAGTTTTTCCGGTTGAAGTTTCCGTCTGAACATGGTTGAACCGGAACGGTGATCTTCCGGTTAACATTCACAGTTGAACCGGAGATTCCGGTTGAAGTTAGAGTTCCGGTTGAACTCAAGAATCTCCGTTTCGACAAAATGTCCAGTGGAAATCTCCGCTCATCATCGTCGTTGTTAACCACGACGTCAACTTTTGATGAAATCTGGATATCCACCATCGTCAACTTCGTATGTAACCCTAACGCAAACCCCTGTTCGACTTCTTTATGGGTAACCCTGATGCACTAAGCATTCAACTGGGTCGGTTACCCAGGTTGTGGCCGACTTGTTCATCACCTGCAATCGTCACCTTTGGCCTGCAAACGAGATCGAGACCAGCCTTCATCAACATGTCACCTTTTTCACTTTAAGAAACCCTAATATGGATATGTGAACATTAAGCTTGAACACGATTGACCCATATCGAAGTGTTTCTCTCGATCCCTTGACATCATCTTTGAACCAAACAGAAACGGGTATACGAACGATCTCGAGCTGCAGTCTCGTGTTCGTGTTTCTGAGTTCCGTCATTTTCTTTAGATCTCACCTGTAACTCACTCAATATTTGTGTATTTTTGTTCTTCTAATTTTCAAGAGAGAAAGAGAGTATGGTTGACCTTGAAAAGAGGGGATGTGACATGGGAGGTTGCTTGTTGACAGAAAAGTAAATGGATAATAGAATGAATTTAGTAAAAGGTACACTTTTTTTGTGGGACTCTAGATAAAGTAAACTCAAAAAGCTAAAAGGCAAATTGAATTCTACACACAAACAGACAAAGTGTGATGTGATAAGAATAATCACACCTTTCAAGACTTTCTTGAGAACAACAATTAAAAGTAAATTGACCATGAATTTGAATTAAAAGAATATGCATACGTAAAATATGCAGGAAGTTCATGTTTGAGGCTAGATTTTGACAAACTTGGAATATCATACAAATCTAATTGTGTAGCAAGATTTAAACATAAACACTCAAGGAGATTTACTTCTGACTACTCAAGAATAATACATGAATAAATAGATCTTGACTATTCTATAAAAGAGAAATTCAAGGATCTTTTTCAAAAACTTTGAAAGACGTGGAGTGGATTCAAAATCTTTCTAAAAAGTTTACATCTCCATTTGTTTACAAAAACAAGTATCTGAGCACAAAGTTGAGAAATCAACCGTGAGGTTGCAATTTTCTCGACCATGGCTCTGATACCGATTGAAAAACCGAGGTGGTGGGCAAATATATAAATAATGCTACCTTTACCTTGGTTGCGGAAGCGGATCGAGTCTTTGTGTGACTCGTTTTTGAGAAAACAAATAACACCGAGATATAGAGTTCATGGTGTTTGAGATGTGATGATGATGAAGAACAAAGCTAGTAGAAACATGGACATGAAGAACAAGATAGATCTATGATAATCAACATGAAAGATAGATAACAAAGGATAACCAAATGATTAATAATAACCGAATGATTACATTACCTACCCCACGCATTCCCGGGTTTCTTGAGCTTACTAGGTAAGTTCAAGAACCCTTGACAAGATTCAAGGAACCATGACTAACTCTATCTCTACACACATCATCATCAAGTCTTCCACAGGAGAAAGACTTGCTATATATACTACAAAACTCACTAAGGGCATAATAGTAAAACTACCAACTAGTGACAATATTTAAACAATAAATAATATTCACTAGAGCCATCTTCTTTAGTTGAGTCTTGTGTCTTGAGTTGTCATGTTCTTCACCGTGTTGTCGGGACGGTAGACGTTAAGTGGCCGTTGAGTATTATCACATCTATCCAAATCATGTTGGGTCGGAAACTCGATTCCTAACACCATCTGTAAACAGTTTCCATCCTTCTTTTTCTAAACTTTGTTGTGTTCCGAAACTGCTATCATTTGCATCCTGTGACACACATCCAACTAGCATTTCTGCCAAACAAATCAGCTACCACTTGCCCTTTTATTGCAATCCTTGGCCTAAACTGGATGTCATACTGACCCAACTCAATTGCCCATTTTACCATTCTTCATGACACTTCCGGCTTGCGCAATACATGACTCATAGAAGAATTTGTTAAAACCTCAACCATATGTGCCTGAAAATATCGTCGCATACGTCTTACTGCCAACACAAGTGCTAATACTAACTTCTCCATGGAAGAATATCGCACCTCATAATATTTCAAGACCTTGCTAATGTTAGATTTCAAGTGTACGGGTCCGATAAAATTAACGTGACTAACAAATTATGACCCGTAAGAATTACACCTTGGGCAACGAACATTATATCCACTTAACTCGTTTAACAGGTAGTTAGGAACATTTTAACGGAATGGACATTATTATTATTTATAAAGGTTGTAAATAATAATATGAAATTATATTAAATAAGATTTAATAAATAGGTATTTTGCATGTCATGACACATGGCATCCTTCATTTGCATGTCATAATTACTTATGCATGTCATGACACATGACATCCTTCATTTGCATGTCATAATTGCTTATGCATGTCATGACACATGGCATCCTTCATTAGCATGTCATAATTGCTTTTGCATGTTATGATTGCTTTTTGCATGCAATGACACTTGGCAATTTTCTTTTGCATGTCTTGATCTTATATAAAGAACAAGCCATCCAAAAGAACAAGGTCATCCAAAAGGGAGAGAGAACGACCAAGTTAGAAGGAAGAGGCGTCGGTTGCTGCTCTTGCACCGACGCCACACCTCCAGGCAGTCGGGTTGTCACCGGAAGCACCATGCCACCACCTGTTGTTGCCGTGTTGTTTATTTTCTACACCGCACCCCATCTCCGTTTTCTTTGTTCCGTTTCTAGCAAACGCTTCGTTGAACCAAGGTGTCTTAAACGGTTATTATAACCACTAAGGTATAATCATATCATCGGTATCTTAGATTATTATATACATCGTGTTCGCATATGTGTGACCTAAAGATCCTGTTTCGGTTTCACTGCTATCGTTTTATGATGTTTAATTTTTCCGCTGCGTTAGTAGACTAGATTTACTAATAAATATTATATTAAAATTGTTTTGATATAAACCCCGATATCGTTTTCGTTAAAACAATCTATAAGATACCACTGGAACCCAATCAGTGGTATCAGAGCCACGTTTACCACATGCAAATCAATACCGGTCCGTTATACCGGTTGTAGAAATCGCAAACTTCATATTCTCAAAGTTTCTGATATAATATATTTATTAGGGCAACATATAATTTTGGTCAAGTTTTATTTATTTATTTTGACCAAAACCTTGCTCGTCATAATTTGATTATGTTAATATGTAAATCTGGCCCGACCCGTATTTGTGTGATGAATGGTTTTGCATGTTTTTGGTTTTTGGCCCATTTTGTTGGCTCAAAATTGTATTGTTTATTTTATGGTTTTGGCCCAAATTTAAACGGCTCAAAAGTTGTAATAGATTAGGGTCCCGCCACTAGCCGCTTTGTTGACCCGGATGGTTTGGTTTTTCCGGACCAATGGTTGACCCGGATGACTTGGTTCTTCCGGATCAATAGTTCAACCGGATGATGCGGTTCTTTCGAACTAGTAGTTGATCCGATGGTGCAATCTTTCTATTAAAATATTGTAACCAAAGACCCGGAGGCAAAACCAATGTCAAGACGGAGTCTTGGAGTCAGTGGGAGTAGCTCAAGATGACCCAATGCACTCAAGTCCATCCTTGTGGTTGTTTACCTATTTTGTCCCGTGATCTATTTGATCTTGCTAATTGGCTCTAGCAAGATCAAAACCATTATGGCCTAAAGATTTACATGTTTTTATTATTTGCTATTTTGGATACCTTAATAATTGTTATTAACCCCAACCTAAATACCAACTCCCTTTAAAAAAAATTTAACGGATAAATATAATATTTTTCAACAAGTTCTAAAAGGTTTACAACTTCTTAATTTTTACAAATAATACTAACCAAATGAGTTTTTGAAAATCTATCTCTTACATTTTCTAAAGACTCATAAAGCTTAATATTTTGATTATTAACTTTAAGTGGTTATATCATATAGCGACCACTAAGTTTTTTAGGTCATCTAAAATTAAGTGTCCCGAGCATTGGATATGATCCTTTGTTTAACAACAAACGTCATAAAGTAAAACTGGCTTTTACAACCCTATTCGGTAAGAAAAACTTGATAACACCAATTTTCTTGAATGGCAACGCAATCTAAGAATTGTTCTCAAGATGGAAAAGTAACTCTACATCTTGGATGGCCCTGTCCCTCTCGAGCCAGTGGCTAACACCACTGCTACTCGAAAGGCACATGAAAAGCATAATGAGGATGCTGATGAGGTATCCTGTTTTATGCTAGCCACCATGTCTCCTAATCTTCAAAAGAACATGGAAGATACGAGTGCCTACGACATGATAGTGCAACTTAAGGGCATGTTTCAGACACAAGCCCGTCAAGAGTGTTATAACACCATGAGGCAGCTCATCAGCTGTCGAATGCAAGATGGCTCTTCTGTTAGTGCATATGTCGTTAAAATGAAAGGGTACATCGATTGTTTAGCCAAGCTTGGTTATCCCATGCATGATGAAATGGCTTCTGACTTCAACCTAAACTCTCTCCCCAGCTGCTACGACTAGTTCGTAATTAATTACAATATGAACGGCTGGGTGAAGACAGTTCTTGAGCTTCACAGGATGCTCAAAACGACCGAAGGCAATATGAAAAATAAAACCAATCAAGTGCTGATGGTTCGATCTACTAGTGTTAAGAAGCCCACTCCCAAGAAAAGAAGCTATAACATCAAGGGCAAAAAGAAGGCTAATGTTGCTGCCAAACCTGACACCAAGAGAAGCAAGCAAGTCACTAAAGCACCCCCTCCTGAGGAGCGTTAGTGCTTCAAATGCAACAAGATGGGGCACTGGAAAAGAAACTGCCCTGAATATCTTGCTGAGCTAAAACAGAAGAAGAAGGCCACTGGTGAATGCACTTCTTCAGGTATTCAAATATATGTTGTTGAAATTTTCACTGTCTCTAGCAACACATGGGTATTTGATAACAGATGTGGTTACCACATTGTAAATGTCTTGCAGGAGCCTAGAAAGTGGAGGAAACTGACACAAGGCGACATGGAGCTCACCGTTGGTGATGGAAAGAGAGTCCCAGTTCTTGCAACTGGCACATATCATTTAACATGTCCTTCTGGCCTTGTCATTAATTTCAATAATTGTTTGTATGCTCCTGGTTTGACCAGGTAAATTATCTCTGTTTCATCTTTGCTTGAACAAGGTTTCAAGTACGCTTTTAATGGTATTACTAATTCTGCTGACTTGAATGATGTATTTTATTTTGAAGCTAAAACTCGAAATGGCATCTATGAGATTGGACTTCAAATAGACAACAACATATATCATCTTTCTGAACGTAACAAAGTTGACCTAAATGATTCATTTCTATGGCATTGTCGACTTGGCCACATAAGTAAGGCACGAATTAAAAGACTCCAATCTGAGGGGATTCTTGAATCCACTAGAGAGGACTCATTTGATGACTGTGAATCTTGCTTAGCTGGAAAACTCATGAAGCAACCCTTCACCCATGTGGGTGAACGAGCCAATGGTCTGCTAGGACTCATACACTCTGATGTATATGGTCCTTTCAGAACTATGACTAGAAATCAGGAAAGGTACTTCCTCACCTTCATAGATGATTATAGCCGGTATGCCTTTATCTATCTAATGAAGCATATGCATGAAACTTTTGAAAAGTTCAAGGAGTTTCAAAACGAAGTAGAAAACTAGCTTACTAGAACAATCAAAGTGCTTGGATCAGATCGAGGTGGTGAATACCTCAGCTCAGAGTTCTTGAATCATCTTAAAAATTGTAGAATTGTTTCACAACCTAGTCCACCTGGCACACCCCAGCTTAATGGCGTGAGTGAGAGGAGAAATCGAACTTTACTAAATATGGTTCGTTCGATGATGTCTAGAACTAATTTGCCTCACTCCTTTTGGGGTCATGCTTTTATAACTGCTGCTCGCATTATCAATCTAGAACCGACGATAGAAGGTAAACAAAACTCCATATGAGATATGGCATGGGCAGAAACCCAATTTGAATTACCTTAAAGTATGGGGATGTGAAGCATACATCACAAGAGATTCTGATGATAAGCTCGATCCCCGAGGCGAAAAGGTTGTTTTCGTAGGATACTATAAAAATAGTGGTTATTACTTTTACCATCATGATGCAAATGTGATTTCCATCAAGAGGAAGGCAAAGTTCCTTGAAAAGGAATTCCTTAGTCGGGGAACTGGAAGTAACGTTCTGGATCTTGAAGAAGTTCAAGGGTCACAACAGACCGCTAATGAAGTCGGATTATCTGATCAACAAGTCATTGTTGCTAATGAATCAGACACAAACACAAGCGTTCACAGAAGTAATAGGATTCGTACAGAACCTGATAGATACCTTGGCTATCATGAGGGTTCTGAATTCCTATTAGTAGCTGAGTCTAATGACGAACCTACTGACTACAAGTCTGCTATCTCAGATCCTGAATCTGAAAAATGGTTTGAAGCCATGAACGCCGAGATGCAATCCATGCGTGACAATCAAGTCTGGGACTTGGTTGAGCTACCCCCCGATTCTAGGGCAATAGGTAGCAAATGGATTTTTAAAAGAAAAACCGATATGCATGGAAATGTACACACCTATAAAGCACGGCTGGTGGCGAAAGGATTCACTCAGACTCAAGGGGTTAACTATGATGAAACCTTCTCGCCTGTTTCTATGATCAAATAGATCAGGATATTGCTTGCCATAGCGGCATACTATGATTATGAGATATGGACATCTATTTGAAGATGTTTATATGGTTCAGCCTGACGGTTTTGTCGATCCTAAATATCCTAATAGAGTGTGTAAATTGAATAAGTCCATTTATGGACTTAAATAGGCATCTCGAAGCTGGAATCTTCGTTTTGACAAGAAAATCAAAGAGTTTGGTTTTGTCAAGAATGAAGATGAGCCTTGTGTTTACAGAAAGGCTAGTGGGAGCATAATATCATTCCTCATATTGTAGGTTGATGATATACTAATCATTGGAAACAACATTCCTATGCTTAATGAGGTTAAGCACTGGTTGGAATCTTGTTTTGCTATGAAAGATCTTGGAGAAGCTGCTTACATTCTGGGAATTAAGATTCACAGAGATAGATCTAAGCGACTTCTAGGGCTAAGTCAAAGTACATACATAGACAAGGTGATAGCTCGCTTTAAGATGGAAAACTCCAAGAAAGGAGGTGTTCCCATGACTAAAGGAACTATCTTGAATAAATCGTAATCTCCTTCAACGTACATTGACATTAAGCGAATGAAAGGAGTTCCATACGCTTCTGCGATTGGTTCCATCATGTATGCTATGCTATGCACTAGACCTGACGTCTCGTATGCTCTAAGCATGACCAGCCATTATCAACAAAGTCCCGGCATTGCCCATTGGACCGCAGTTAAGAACATTCTGAAGTAATTGAGAAGAACGAAAGAAATGTTCTTAGTATTTGGAGGAATAGAGGAAGAGCTCACTGTAAGATGTTACACTAATGCTAGTTTTCAAACGGACCGAGATGACTCTCGCTCACAATCAGGATTCGTTTTCTCTCTGAATGGAGGAGCTGTCTCATGGAATAGCTCCAAGCATGGTGTGGTGGCCGATTCCAAAACCGAATCTGAATACATTGCCGCATCAGATGCTGCAAAGGAAGCTGCTTGGATGAAGAAGTTCATCACTGATCTCGATGTGGTTCCAAGCATCAAGAAACCCATCGAGATGTTTTGTGATAACACGGGTGCTATTGCTCAGGCCAAGGAGCCCATGTCTCATTAGAAAGCTAAGTACATATTAAGAAAGTTCCACTATATAAGAGAAATAGTGGAACGAGGGGACATCATGATAAACAAAATTCACATAGATCAAAACCTAGCTGATCCCTTCACTAAGCCGATGACTCAAGAAAAGCATGACCATCATATGATTGCTATAGGGCTTAGATTAGCTGGCGATACGTTTTGATTTAGTATTTGGATGTTCGAACATTAAGCACTTATACTTCTTTTTCACATTTGATTTAATGGTTAAATGCAAGTCTGAATTTTATAACTGTATTCGTTTTTAATACGTTTAATCCATGAATATTGTATTCTAAATTATCCGTAGTCGATCAGACTCGTGGGAACAATTCTGACTTAAGACTATTCCGACTTTGGATTCAAGTAGTTGACTTCCAAACTCACAAACCTCATTATGAATGATGTTGGATGTAACTCGCATCAAACCATCTTCATGGATCTTAGTCATAAGATGTTTTGATAATGGTATACTCATTTAGTATCCTTTGACCTGAGGTACATATTAGAACTTCCATTTACCAAGAACTATTCTTTGATTACTGTCAACCGCTGTCGCGTAACTGCCAGTCATAAAGGCTTTAGTTGGGAATGGTTCTGAAGTTCAGTGGAAGTTGTATGTTGCCAAGATGGGATTCTATACTCTTACCCAAACTTACTATGTGTTTGATTGGACCACTTTGCATCGGTATCGAGAACAATAATGATTGAACTTTGTATGAGATTGAACTAAATCCATGTCTCATGTTCAATTGATGTCTTTTACTGAAAGGATCAATGACAACGATTACCATAAGTCCATCACTACTAAATAGCATAATACTTTGCTTAATGACTTAAAAGTGTCATACCTTGTTAAGACAACCATGTGCAGCTAGAGCACCGCTGGCTGTCTACTTTGAGATTTTATCGAACAGTCCAAGTGGGAGACTGTTGGATTTCACGTGTACGGGTCCGATAAAATTAACGTGACTAACAAATTATGACCCGTAAGAGTTACACCTTGGGCAACGAACATTAAATCCACTTAACTCTTTTAACTGGTAGTTAGGAACATTTTAAAGGAATGAACATTATTATTATTTACAAAGGTTGTAAATAATAATATGTAATTATATTAAATAATATTTAATAAAGAGGTCCTTTGCATGTCATGACACATGGCATCCTTCATTTGCATGTCATAATTGCTTATGCATGTCATGACACATGGCATCCTTCATTTGCATGTCATAATTGCTTATGCATGTCATGACACATGGCATCCTTCATTTGCATGTCATAATTGCTTTTGCATGTCATGATTTCTTTTTGCATGCAATGACACTTGGCAATTTTCTTTTGCATGTCTTGATCTTATATAAAGAACAAGCCATCCAAAAGAACAAGATCATCCAAAAGGGAGAGAGAACGACCAAGTTAGAAGGAAGAGGCGTCGGTTGCTGCTCTTGCACCGCCACCACACCTCCAGACAGTCGAGCTGTCACCGGAAACACCATGTCACCACCTGCTGTTGCCGGGTTGTTTATTTTCTGCACCGCACCCCATCTCCGTTTTCTTTGTTCCTTTTCTAGCAAACGCTTCGTTGAACCAAGGTGTCTCAAATGGTTATTATTAACCACTAAGGTATAATCATCTCATCGGTAGATTAGATTATTATATACATCGTGTTCGAATGTGTGTGACCTAAAGATCCTGTTTCGGTTTCATTGCTATCGTTTTATGATGTTCAATTTTTCCGCTCCGTTAGTAGACTAGATCTACTAATAAATATTATATTAAAATTGTTTTGATATAAACTCCGATATAATTTTTGTTAAAACAATCTATAAGATACCATTGGAACCCAATCAGCTAACGTAATAAATGGGTATCTGTTTCTGTTTCCGTTCGGCCACTAGAACCGAACTAACTGCACCTTCCGACGCTGCAAGATACATCTGCAAAGTTTCACCAACTACTGGAGCACTTAATTTCGGAAGTGACATTAGAGCTTCCTTTAACTGTTTAAACGCATCTTCGGCCTCTACCGTCCAACAAAATCCTTACTTCTCAATACTTGCCTTTAGCACCTGCATAAAAGGCAGTGACTTTTCTACAGCTTTAGAAATAAACCTTTGCAAAGCAATCATCCTCCCATTCAGAACTTCTAT
>JBCNJP010000017.1:57704824-57729681 GCA_039602395.1 Deinandra increscens subsp. villosa
CGGCTCAAAAGTTGTAATAGATTAGGGTCCCGCCACTAGCCGCTTTGTTGATCCGGATGGTTTGGTTTTTCCGGACCAATGGTTGAACCGGATGACTTGGTTCTTCCGGATCAATAGTTCAACCGGATGACGCGGTTCTTCCGAACTAGTAGTTGATCCGATGGTGCAATCTTTCTATTAAAATATTGTAACCAAAGACCCGGAGGCAAAACCATTGTCAAGACGGAGTCTTGGAGTCAGTGGGAGTAGCTCAAGATGACCCAATGCACTCAAGTCCATCCTTGTGGTTGTTTACCTATTTTGTCCCGTGATCTATTTGATCTTGCTAATTGGCTCTAGCAAGATCAAAACCATTATGGCCTAAAGATTTACATGTTTTTATTATTTGCTATTTTGGTTACCTTAATAATTGTTATTAACCCCAACCTAAATACCAACTCCCTTTAAAATTGTTTTTAACGGATAAATATAATATTTTTCAACAAGTTCTAAAAGGTTTACAACTTCTTAATTTTTACAAATAATACTAACCAAATGAGTTTTTGAAAATCTATCTCTTACATTTTCTAAAGACTCATAAAGCTTAATATTTTGATTATTAACTTTAAGTGGTTATATCATATAGTGACCACTAAGTTTTTTAGGTCATCTAAAATTAAGTGTCCCGAGCATTGGATATGATCCTTTGTTTAACAACAAACGTCATAAAGTAAAACTGGCTTTTACAACCCTATTCGGTAATAAATTAAAACCAATAGTCTATGCCAATCCTATTATTAGTAACACTTGGGGCATGACACAAACCGTCAGTGTTGGAGCTTTTAGTACCGCACTTGGCGTCTAGGTCATTCTTCTAGGGTGCAACGGTTTCGTTGATACATCCGGGTCGTTCCACACGTAACTATTTTAGGAAGACTATTACTTTTCTCTCATGCTACGTGCTACAGCTATCTTGAGATAAAAGTGGGCATAGATGAGGCTAAAAGTATCAATGCCTAGACAATAGTTGTCTTAGCGGCCTCATAAATTGAGAGTTGTGCATTTATCACAATTGGTAATCATGATCAGTCTGCTTACCCACTCACTAATGTTGTGTGCTACAATTTCCTTTAGTGATTGGCTTAACCAGATTCTCACTTCCTTATCTTTATTCCACTACCAAATAAAATAAGGAACTTCACATCGAAAATACTAATTAATAATTTTGCTTATAAACAGATGTCTAATGAAAACAACTCTTCCTTCACTCTCAAGTCTTTACTTGAGAAAGAAAAACTTGATAACACCAATTTTCTTGAATGGCAACACAATCTAAGAATTGTTCTCAAGATGGAAAAGAAACTCTACATCTTGGATGGCCCTGTCCCTCTCGAGCTAGTGGCTAACACCACTGCTGCTCGAAAGGCACATGAAAAGCATAAGGAGGATGCTGATGAGGTATCCTGTTTTATGCTAGCCACCATGTCTCCTAATCTTCAAAAGAACATGGAAGATACGAGTGCCTACGACATGATATTGCAACTTAAGGGCATGTTTCAGACACAAGCCCGTCAAGAGCGTTATAACACCATGAGGCAGCTCATCAGCTGCCGAATGCAAGATGGCTCTTCTGTTAGTGCATATGTCGTTAAAATGAAAGGGTACATTGATTGTTTAGCCAAGCTTGGTTATCCCATGCAGGATGAAATGGCTTCTGACTTCAACCTAAACTCTCTCCCCAGCTGCTACGACTAGTTCGTAATTAATTACAATATGAACGGCTGGGTGAAGACAGTTCTTGAGCTTCACAGGATGCTCAAAACGACCGAAGTCAATATGACAAATAAAACCAATCAAGTGTTGATGGTTCGATCTACTAGTGTTAAGAAGCCCACTCCCAAGAAAAGAAGCTATAACATCAAGGGCAAAAAGAAGGCTAATGTTGCTGCCAAACCTGACACCAACAGAAGCAAGCAAGTCACTAAAGCACCCCCTCCTGAGGAGCGTTAGTGCTTCAAATGCAACAAGATGGGGCACTGGAAAAGAAACTGCCCTGAATATCTTGCTGAGCTAAAACAGAAGAAGAAGGCCACTGGTGAATGCACTTCTTCAGGTATTCAAATATATGTTGTTGAAATTTTCACTGTCTCTAGCAACACATGGGTATTTGATAACAGATGTGGTTACCACATTGTAAATGTCTTGCAGGAGCCTAGAAAGTGGAGGAAACTGACACAAGGCGACATGGAGCTCACCGTTGGTGATGGAAAGAGAGTCCCAGTTCTTGCAACTGGCACATATCATTTAACATGTCCTTCTGGCCTTGTCATTAATTTCAATAATTGTTTGTATGCTCCTGGTTTGACCAGGTAAATTATCTCTGTGTTCATCTTTGCTTGAACAAGGTTTCAAGTACGCTTTTAATGGTATTACTAATTCTGCTGACTTGAATGATGTATTTTATTTTGAAGCTAAAACTCGAAATGGCATCTATGAGATTGGACTTCAAATAGATAACAACATATATCATCTTTCTGAACGTAACAAAGTTGACCTAAATGATTCATTTCTATGGCATTGTCGACTTGGCCACATAAGTAAGGCACGAATTAAAAGACTCCAATCTGAGGGGATTCTTGAATCCACTAGAGAGGACTCATTTGATGACTGTGAATCTTTCTTAGCTGGAAAACTCATGAAGCAACCCTTCACCCATGTGGGTGAACGAGCCAATGGTCTGCTAGGACTCATACACTCTGATGTATATGGTCCTTTCAGAACTATGACTAGAAATCAGGAAAGGTACTTCCTCACCTTCATAGATGATTATAGCCGGTATGCCTTTATCTATCTAATGAAGCATATGCATGAAACTTTTGAAAAGTTCAAGGAGTTTCAAAACGAAGTAGAAAACTAGCTTACTAGAACAATCAAAGTGCTTTGATCAGATCGAGGTGGTGAATACCTCAGCTCAGAGTTCTTGAATCATCTTAAAAATTGTAGAATTGTTTCACAACCTAGTCCACCTGGCACACCCCAGCTTAATGGCGTGAGTGAGAGGAGAAATCGAACTTTTCTAAATATGGTTCATTCGATGATGTCTAGAACTAATTTGCCTCACTCCTTTTGGGGTCATGCTTTTATAACTGCTGCTCGCATTATCAATCTAGAACCGACGAAGAAGGTAAACAAAACTCCATATGAGATATGGCATGGGCAGAAACCCAATTTGAATTAACTTAAAGTATGGGGATGTGAAGCATACATCACAAGAGATTCTGATGATAAGCTCGATCCCCGAGGCGAAAAGGTTATTTTCGTAGGATACTATAAAAATAGTGGTTATTACTTTTACCATCATGATGCAAATGTGATTTCCATCAAGAGGAAGGCAAAGTTCCTTGAAAAGGAGTTCCTTAGTCGGGGAACTGGAAGTAACGTTCTGGATCTTGAAGAAGTTCAAGGGTCACAACAGACCGCTAATGAAGTCGGATTATCTGATCAACAAGTCATTGTTGCTAATGAATCAGACACAAACACAAGCGTTCACAGAAGTAATAGGATTCGTACAGAACCTGATAGATACCTTGGCTATCATGAGGGTTCTGAATTCCTATTAGTAGCTGAGTCTAATGACGAACCTACTGACTACAAGTCTGCTATCTCAGATCCTGAATCTGAAAAATGGCTTGAAGCCATGAACGCCGAGATGCAATCCATGCGTGACAATCAAGTCTGGGACTTGGTTGAGCTACCCCCCGATTCTAGGGCAATAGGTAGCAAATGGATTTTTAAAAGAAAAACCGATATGCATGGAAATGTACACACCTATAAAGCACGGCTGGTGGCGAAAGGATTCACTCAGACTCAAGGGGTTAACTATGATGAAACCTTCTCGCCTGTTTCTATGATCAAATAGATCAGGATATTGCTTGCCATAGCGGCATACTATGATTATGAGATATGGACATCTATTTGAAGATGTTTATATGGTTCAGCCTGACGGTTTTGTCGATCCTAAATATCCTAATAGAGTGTGTAAATTGAATAAGTCCATTTATGGACTTAAATAGGCATCTCGAAGCTGGAATCTTCGTTTTGACAAGAAAATCAAAGAGTTTGGTTTTGTCAAGAATGAAGATGAGCCTTGTGTTTACAGAAAGGCTAGTGGGAGCATAATATCATTCCTCATATTGTATGTTGATGATATACTAATCATTGGAAACAACATTCCTATGCTTAATGAGGTTAAGCACTGGTTGGAATCTTGTTTTGCTATGAAAGATCTTGGAGAAGCTGCTTACATTCTGGGAATTAAGATTCACAGAGATAGATCTAAGCGACTTCTAGGGCTAAGTCAAAGTACATACATAGACAAGGTGATAGCTCGCTTTAAGATGGAAAACTCCAAGAAAGGAGGTGTTCCCATGACTAAAGGAACTATCTTGAATAAATCGTAATCTCCTTCAACGTACATTGACATTAAGCGAATGAAAGGAGTTCCATACGCTTTTGCGATTGGTTCCATCATGTATGCTATGCTATGCACTAGACCTGACGTCTCGTATGCTCTAAGCATGACCAGCCGTTATCAACAAAGTCCCGGCATTGCCCATTGGACCGCAGTTAAGAACATTCTGAAGTAATTGAGAAGAACGAAAGAAATGTTCTTAGTATCTGGAGGAATAGAGGAAGAGCTCACTGTAAGATGTTACACTAATGCTAGTTTTCAAACGGACCGAGACGACTCTCGCTCACAATCAGGATTCGTTTTCTCTCTGAATGGAGGAGCTGTCTCATGGAATAGCTCCAAGCATGGTGTGGTGGCCGATTCCAAAACCGAATCTGAATACATTGCCGCATCAGATGCTGCAAAGGAAGCTGCTTGGATGAAGAAGTTCATCACTGATCTCGATGTGGTTCCAAGCATCAAGAAACCCATCGAGATGTTTTGTGATAACACGGGTGCTATTGCTCAGGCCAAGGAGCCCATGTCTCATTAGAAAGCTAAGTACATATTAAGAAAGTTCCACTATATAAGAGAAATAGTGGAACGACGGGACATCATGATAAACAAAATTCACATAGATCAAAACCTAGCTGATCCCTTCACTAAGCCGATGACTCAAGAAAAGCATGACCATCATATGATTGCTATAGGGCTTAGATTAGCTGGCGATACGTTTTGATTTAGTATTTGGATGTTCGAACATTAAGCACTTATACTTCTTTTTCACATTTGATTTAATGGCTAAATGAAAATCTGAATTTTATAACTGTATTCGTTTTTAATACGTTTAATCCATGAATATTGTATTCTAAATTATCCATAGTCGATCAGACTCGTGGGAACGATTCTGACTTAAGACTATTCCGACTTTGGATTCAAGTAGTTGACTTCCAAACTCACAAACCTCATTATGAATGATGTTGGATGTAACTCGCATCAAACCATCTTCATGGATCTTAGTCATAAGATGTTTTGATAATGGTATACTCATTTAGTATCCTTTGACCTGAGGTACATATTAGAACTTCCATTTACCAAGAACTATTCTTTGATTACTGTCAACCGCTGTCGCGTAACTGCCAGTCATAAAGGCTTTAGTTGGGAATGGTTCTGAAGTTCAGTGGAAGTTGTATGTTGCCAAGATGGGATTCTGTACTCTTACCCAAACTTACTATGTGTTTGATTGGACCACTTTGCATCGGTATCGAGAACAATAATGATTGAAATTTGTATGAGATTGAACTAAATCCATGTCTCATGTTCAATTGATGTCTTTTACTGAAAGGATCAATGACAATGATTACCATAAGTCCATCACTACTAAATAGCATAATACATTGGTTAATGACTTAAAAGTGTCATACCTTGTTAAGACAACCATGTGCAGCTAGAGCACCGCTGGCTGTCTACTTTGAGACTTTATCGAACAGTCCAAGTGGGAGACTGTTGGATTTCACGTGTACGGGTCCGATAAAATTAACGTGACTAACAAATTATGACCTGTAAGAGTTACACCTTGGGCAACGAACATTAAATCCACTTAACTCGTTTAACTGGTAGTTAGGAACATTTTAAAGGAATGAACATTATTATTATTTACAAAGGTTGTAAATAATAATATGTAATTATATTAAATAATATTTAATAAAGAGGTCCTTTGCATGTCATGACACATGGCATCCTTCATTTGCATGTCATAATTGCTTATGCATGTCATGACACATGGCATCCTTCATTTGCATGTCATAATTGCTTATGCATGTCATGACACATGGCATCCTTCATTTGCATGTCATAATTGCTTTTGCATGTCATGATTTCTTTTTGCATGCAATGACACTTGGCAATTTTCTTTTGCATGTCTTGATCTTATATAAAGAACAAGCCATCCAAAAGAACAAGATCATCCAAAAGGGAGAGAGAACGACCAAGTTAGAAGGAAGGAGGCGTCGGTTGCTGCTCTTGCACCGCCGCCACACCTCCAGACAGTCGAGCTGTCACCGGAAACACCACGTCACCACCTGCTGTTGCCGGGTTGTTTATTTTCTGCACCGCACCCCATCTCCGTTTTCTTTGTTCCGTTTCTAGCAAACGCTTCGTTGAACCAAGGTGTCTCAAATGGTTATTATTAACCACTAAGGTATAATCATCTCATCGGTAGATTAGATCATTATATACATCGTGTTCGAATGTGTGTGACCTAAAGATCCTGTTTCGGTTTCATTGCTATCGTTTTATGATGTTCAATTTTTGCGCTGCGTTAGTAGACTAGATCTACTAATAAATATTATATTAAAATTGTTTTGATATAAACTCCGATATAATTTTTGTTAAAACAATCTATAAGATACCATTGGAACCCAATCAGCTAACGTAATAAATGGGTATCTGTTTCTGTTTCCGTTCGGCCACTAGAACCGAACTAACTACACCTTCCGACGCTGCAAGATACATCTGCAAAGTTTCACCAACTACTGGAGCACTTAATTTCGGAAGTGACATTAGAGCTTCCTTTAACTGTTTAAACGCATCTTCGGCCTCTACCGTCCAACAAAATCCTTACTTCTCAATACTTGCCTTTAGCACCTACATAAAAGGCAGTGACTTTTCTGCAGCTTTATAAATAAACCTTTGCAAAGCAATCATCCTCCCATTCAGAACTTCTATATCCTTAACAGTAGATGGTGACCCTATTTGCAGAATCGCATTAACTTTGTCAGGACAAGCACAAATTCCTTCATTATCCACCATCATACCCAAGTATTTCCCCACATCCATCCCAAAAGAGCACTTTTTCAGATTCAACTTTATATCTATTTCTTTGAGATTCGTAAACGTTTCTTCGATATCCTTAAACATTTCTTTCTCCTCTCGGCTTTTAATAACGATATCATCCATATAGGCTTCTAGATTCCATCCAACTTGCTTCTGAAACGCCTAGTCCATAAGAAGTTGATAAGTAGCACCTGCATTTTTCAAGCCAAAGTGCATTTTCTTATAGCAAAACATTCCCCTTCAACCACCATCTGTATATGATGATAACCCTTATATGCATCTAAAAAACATTTCCATCGAAAACCCACAACTGAATCGACCTTAAGATCTATCTCCGGCAATGGATAGCAATCTTTCAGACACGCATTGTTTACATCCTTAAAATCGATACGCATGCACCATGACCCATTAGGTTTCTTTACCAACACCGGATTCGACACCCATTCCGTATACTGTATTTCCCGTAGAATTTCTGCTTCCACTAACTTTTGAACCTCTTCATTTACTACACTTGCCCGCTCATTATCCATCCCTCTTTGTCACTGCTGAACAGGTTTACTACCGGGGTATAAGGCCAAACAATGCTTTGCCAATGATCGGGGTACCCCCTTCATATCCGAAGGTTCCCAAGCACACACATCCACATTCTTTTTTAACAGCATAAATTACTTTTCACGCCCCTGTCAATAAACCATCCCCTATCAGTATTTTTTGATCCGGAAACTTCAAATAAATTTCCCATTTGTTGCTTTCCATCTCCTTTTGATTAATCATTTCCGCATCTGTACAAATAGTAACATCATGAATCTGTACTCCCGGATCTGTGATTAAAGTTGCGATGCCCATTGGTGTAGGAAACCTGATCATACCATGTACCACTGATATTGCAACCCCCAACCCTCTCAAGATGGGCCTCCCCAGAATAATATTGTGCACAGATACTGCCGATACTACTAAAAACATCACATCTAACTTTAGCACAAGCAACCCATTGCCTATAACCATAGGAAGAGTTATTTCCCCTATAGGTTTAACTACTTCCCTTGCAAATCCAATTAAAGGAATACTAGTCGGTCATAACTGTGAGCATATGGTAGGACCCATCTTACGAAAAAAAATGTTCATACATAATCTCAGTCGCGCTCCCACAATCAATATACACCCTTTTTACCACAAACTCTCCGATTTTTGCAAACACTATTACTGGTTCGTCAGTCGCCATTTGCTCTAAAATTGGTGGAAAAGTAATTTCTTGATACTTCCAGTCCACCTATTTATTGGTCTTACATCGAAACATTCCGATACAGATCCGATCGCTGCACTTGCACCATATGGATCACAGGCACATTCCTCGGCACATTGTTTCTAATTATTTTGACCAAGTGTCCCAACTTTCCTGACCTTAACGCCTTATCAATCTCTCGCTTTAAGGTCCAACACATATCCGTGTCATGACCTCTATCTTTATAATATTCACAGTACTTATCCAAATTTCTGGTGGGTGCAAATCTTATCTTGGATGGCATGGGCAAATCCACCTTTTCAGTTGCAAAAATCTGACTCGGGGTTTCAATTAAGTCAACAAATTTTGCACCCCTGTTATCCACATATGTATTTCTTAGAGCCCATCCAAAATTCCTGCCTCTAGGCGGAGGTACTCGCAACCATTTATTTTGTGGTACTGATCCTGCCACCCTTACAGATCCACCATTCCCCCGCCCAAAAGGAATAAAGCCTTGTTGCATCTGATTCGTTCTTCCATCTCCGCCAGTTAAGTACACATATGCGTTTTACCCCTTACGAAAGCCCTTGCCTTCCCCATTAGAACATCCATGGACCTAGGCGAATCCTCATGTAATTTTTCTACCAGTTGTGCACACCGCACCCTGAAATTGGCAATTGACCACATGCCCCCTCAACCCGCATACTTTCCTTATTAAACCTTGTGATATAATCTTCAACTGATTCACTATCTTTTCGCCGAATATTATGCACTTCCGTTGGGTCCCTCATACACCTCTTTTGCTAACTAAACTGGCATAAAAATTTATGCTTTAAGTCCTCAAAATGTTTAACTTGGCCCTTAGGTAAGGAATCAAACCACACCCTTGCAATCCCCGTAAAAGTCTACACAAACATGTAACACCATATCTCTTCCGACTAGTGCTCCAGACGAGCCGCTGAATAAAATTCAAACACATGGTCGTCCGGATTTGCCAATCCGGTATACTTACCCACAACCGAAGGTAACTTCAATGTTTTTGGAAACACAGCCTCAGCAGTCCATGGCGCAAATTTAGATTGTGAAATCATAGATTGAGGCATATATGGAATAGTATAATCTGTCACCACAACATTTTTTCGAAAAAATATACATAGGTTTTATTTCAACTCAGTACTGCAAATCAAAAATTATTTATCAAATATATATATTCTGCAGGACTTTATAAAAGAAACTGTCCTCTTTAAAATATTCATAAATATTATAACTTTGTCAAATTATTTCAAACACATGTACGTGTCACTGTAGTGTTTTTGTCGTATCCATGCCTTTCCAGATTTTGAATAGGATAACCTTCTTCTTGTGCACGTTTATTAACACATACTGGATCACTCTTATCCTTCACGAATCCTACCTTCTGCTGTGTATTGCGCTTCCGATCTGCGCTTTTTTCCATCCGCCTAACATCTTCACTCAACTGTCTCTTCTTTAACGGCCATAATAGTGCCTTGTTTCGAGTTAGGAACTCAACATCGAACTTGTTAACTCATCATACTCCTTTGCAGGTGACACTTTACTCGCAACATCCTGATTTAGTAAAATGAACCGTTGTGATGGACTAAACCCCATACCGTCTACTTCTTGTCCTCCTTTTCCTAAAGAACTTGAATCAGGTAATGTTTTGGAATTTGGCATAACCATATCACGATCAGTTTGTGATATTATAGAGTATTTCGTCCAAGGAGTAAAAGATAAATCTGGAACTGCATCACGCTTGGACAAACTTTCTTCCCCACTTTTCACTCCCGACGAAGAACTAATAATAGTTTTCCCTAAATCACTCAATGATTCCATCACGTCTGAAAAAATCGAGTCACTATACGGATGGCGCCACTGAAAAAGCAAATAATCCCCTTCGATAATTGCTGCTAAATCAGGTGATGAAAAGTAATGAAAACTATGAGAAGATTTAAGTAAAAATGTGAGATTATATTGATTTTCTAGAGAGAGAAAGTTACATACGCATATGTAATATCAAAGTTAAAAATGACATCCGACCCCTAATCTATACAATTCTTCAAGTATTTATAGGCCTCGGTCTTGATTCCTCTGCTTCACATCTATTTCATAGCATCTGCCTGTATTCTGCAAAACACTTCCAACAGAAGCACTTCCAAAGGACTTGGAAGTAGGCAGTTGGATGTGTATAACACATCCGAATCATCCTTTACTTCATCATCCGACATCTGCAACTGTTTGCATTTACTGTCCCACATGCATATACAAGTCCAACTTCAAGTTCTGGTCACCATTACTAATGAATGTTCGTGAGCATCGGATCGTCTACTCAATCTAGCTATATCAGACGAGAAACGTAATTAAACCGATTGTTTTATTCATCGAAAGAACAATTACAACCAGTAAACACTCAGAAAACAGACTCAAAGAAACACCATGGAAAACACACAGTTAAACTCAGCTCGATCTCTCTTAGTTCCTTCAATACAAAGAAAAACTTTCTATATATACACGAATGGGCGAACCCTGGGCGAACCCTGGGCGAACTATCAGTTCGCCTGGAGCCGAACTACAGTTCGGACTCAGTTCGCCTAGCAACTTGAACTTTATCTTGAACTTTTCATCGTCTTGACTCGAACTTCACACGATGCATAGATTATACATTAACAAATGGTATCAGAGATCTGATACCACTTGAAAGTTCGTGAGCATCCGATCGTCTACTCAATCTAGCTATATCAGACGAGAAACATAATTAAACCGATTGTTTTATTGATCAAAAGAACAATTACAACCAGTAAACACTCAGAAAACAGACTCAGAGAAATGCCATGGAAAACACATACTTAAACTCAGCTCTATCTCTTAGTTCCTTCAAAACAAAGACAAACTTTCTATATATACACGACTGGGCGAACCCTGGGCGAACTGTCAGTTCGCCTGGAGCCGAAATGTAGTTTGGACCCAGTTCGCCTAACAGCTTGAACTTTGTCTTGAACTTATCATCGTCTTGAGTCGATACTTCACACGACGCACATATTATACATTAACAAACTCCCCCTCGTCTTCTGCAGTATCTTTTCAACATATCAAAACTGTATCTTCAATCAAACTCCTCCTCAAGTGCAGAATCTATTCAAATTATCTTCAAACAAACTCTCCCTCAACTTGATAGTAGCTTGATCTTGAATACTTGACGATGTCCGGTGTATCTCTGTCTCTATCACCAGCTTCAGAAGACTTGAAGTTGTGATATCTTTCACTTTATCAACCTGCTCAAAATTTAAATAATCTCGACACTAAACATCTCTTTGAGACTCCAAGATATGATTTTGAAAATTTGATTTGTATCACGTGTTGATCAGATCTAAAATAAAACATAAACCAAATCTTATTATCTTTTAGAAAATTTATATCAAAACAAACCTAAAATCTTTTTGATTTTCCAAATTTATAATAAAACACACCAAAAATCTTTTTGTACTTTTCCGAAATCAAATGAAATTGCAATATAGATTCAAACTCTATTTTTGGTATGAGAAAGATCACTATACGAATCATATTGATCATAACGCACTGGATAACACTTCAATTTCAATTAATTGAAGCACATAAGTCATGCTGATTGCCGGTATAATTTGTCCAACTTAAACTCTGGCAGAATCATACTCATAACATCTGGATATGTTAAGGTATTTATTAGATTTTCTTTGACCAATGTATCCCACACTATCAGACATATTCAGACATATTTCTTTTTCTTGAATGATTACTTCTTTTTCTCATATGATTACACTTGTGATTAACACATAGCATAATGTTTTCATGATATTGTCAACTGTGTTCCATGCAAAAGAAAAAAGAATGTTAAATCGTCTACCTGAAGGTCGATCTTTCGATACCCAGATAAGGCCTCGAATTAAACAAAATAAGAAAATAAAACAAATTAAAATTGTATAATTCAACAACAATCAGGTTGATACTTCCGTATACACAGAGAAAGTCCGATGAATTATACGAAACACCAAAGAAAATAAAGCAGAACGTCAAACGAACAACAATTAGGTCGATCTTTCGATACACAAAGAAAGTCCGATCGTTTGACAAAATAAAGAAAATCAAACAAGTTTAAATCTTTGCAAAATGAACACATGTATACACAGTGACTTCTCATTTTATTTTCACACTTATTTTTCTCTTTTTGTCATGAAATACGCTTCAAGATGTTATCCACATGGTCAAGCATTAGAATTTAGTGTATATCACATCTGAATACTTTATGATTTTTCGAGTCTACAAAGCATAATAAACAATATTCTTATGGCTCTTTCATCTACTCTATCCATGAGTCAGATACGTAAGCCAATGTACCATCATTTCCCAATGATCAATTTAGTGTATATCACAAGACTCTATTTTTGGCTTTTTCAATTTTCTCTTTTAAACACAAACAAAAAGTAAAGAAAGAAAATTGATCAACCAACACGGATACATTTCATTATTAAGTTTCAGAAGACTTTCAGATTAGTAAGATATTTCATGAAATTTAAGTTAAGTAAAATACTCCTCCATCAAAAACTTTGCAATCATCGATAGGTCTTCTAGAAGTACCTCCACACTAGTCAAACTGATTAGTTCATAAATGACCCGAAGCGAAGTGCTCCTGGTCGACCAGAGTCCTGGTTTTGCTTTGAAACCACCTTAGGGTTCCAGATTTGTTGATTTGGTAATTCTGTTTTTGATGAATCAATCACAGGTAACTGTAATGAAGAACGTACATTTTGAAAATGGGAACAAAATATTTTTGTTTTAGAAAGAATGTAGGCTCCACTTCATCAAAAACTCCGCCTTGTTCATCAAAGAACTTTGGTTTGAATCTACAGGAATTGGACATCTTTTGCTATATGCCCTTTTTGGCGGCAAATATACCATAAGTGACTAATATTTTCCCCACCTTTTAGGTGCCTGTATAGTTTTACAAACATGAATATCTCTAACATGATCAAAGGAAGAATCATATACCTGATTTCTGTGATCATGAACCCATATGGATGTTAGGCTTTTAGAGTTAGAACCATTAGAAGAAAATTTCGCATTTTGATTCTTCATGGTTGTTGAAGCAGCATCTTTGACAAATACTTCAGAAATATTCCGTGCATCGACGCAATGAAGAAGAAATTCTTGATCAGAAAATAGTTGTTCCGAACCCTTGAGTTTGTAAAACCTTTCGGGTTGAACTTTTTCATCCTTGTATATCTCCTTCTTGACTTGCTTCATTTTGAGCTTATGTAGATGTTATTGTTTATAAACTTGAACACCCTCATCCGCAACAACTTCTTGCTTAAATCCCAAACCAACACCTTTTCTAGAAACTTTTCCTTCAGAAACTGAAATCTTTTGTCCATCATTTGCCAATCTTGAAAACTCAGCTTTAACTTCTGTAGATACATAATCTGTGCGTCGAGTGAAGTATCAAGTCAAGACAAGATGAAGTTCAAGACAAAGTATTGCTGCCAGCCGAACCTGGTTCGAACCTCAGGTTCGGATCAGATGAACTTTAAGTTCGCCCGAGGTTCGGCTAGTCGCTATATATAGTGGTTTTTTCTTTGTAATTGGAGACTGAGCGAGTGAGATCACAGCTTAAGTGTGTGGTTTCTGTGGTGTTTTCTCTGAGTCTGTTCTAAGTGTTTTACTGGTTGTAATTATTCGTTTGATCAATAAAACAATCGGTTAATTACGTGTTTCGTATCCGAATTAGCAAGATCGAGTAGAAGATCCGATGCTCATGCATTTTCAAGTGGTATCAGAGCTACCTGGTTCATTATACTGATCTGTGGTTGCTATTTTTGGAGTTTTGAAACAAAATGTGTTGTTTTTGGTGATTTTTGAGTGTTTTTACGAGTTCTTGATCATTTCGGTCGTGGTTTTCATGAAACTTTCACTCCTAATTCATTCCTTATCATTTTTCTGATCAACTGCCGCAAATCTCATCAAAATCTGCCTAAAATCGAGCGTTTTGAGCAAAAATGGTGAGGTTCGGCTGAAAATTTTCCCTGTTCGGAATAACTGCTCCAAACTCTAAGTTCGGCTAGGGTTTGTTTGTCTGAAGTTCAAGTTCGTCCAGGGTTCGGTCAAGGTTCGGATAATTCTCGGGTTCGGTTGAGGTCCGTTCAAGGTTAGGATAGATTCGGGTTTGGAAAAGGTTCGGAAAGGGTTCAGATAGTGTTTTTAAGTTCAGATTGATTTAAGTTCGGCAACAGTTCAGCTAGGCTAGGTTCGGGTGAGGTTCGGATATAGTTCGGATCACATATTGAGGTTCAGGTAAGGTTCGGACGATCAGAATTAAAATTTTCAAAGATGTCGGAATTTCAAGATTTTGCCGCTATGCAGAATGCAATGCAAACAATGCTGAACTTTGATAATGAAATCGGAACAAGTCAAAACGTTCCCAAGTTGTTAAAGTTGGAAGATTATCCAAATTGGAAGCAACGATTTTCTGCTTACATAAGCACGAATGATATCGATTTGTGGATTCCGATTAAGAAGCTTTACCAACATCCAACTGATCGAGGAGATTTCAAAGAAGTTCATACCTTTGACATTGCTAAAAGAAAACTTTTTGAGCTTGAACAAAAAGCTTTTGGTTATCTAATGATGGCATTACCCACTAAGTTGTTACATCAATTTAGTACTTGCAAGAAATCAAAACAAATGTGGGATGCTTCATCAGCAAGGTGTGAAGGTAATGATCAATACAAGAAAAGGCGAAAGAATGTATTGAGTAAGGAGTTTGATAACTTTCAGCATTACAAGAATGAAAACATCACGGCCCTTGTATCAAGGTTGTCACATCTAATAAGTGAATTGAAGATTGTGGCAAATTTGAGAAAACATATGAAGAGTCAAAAGAAAAGATTATGGAGGCTTTACCAGAAAAATGGGAAAATTATGTGTTGTTGCTTACACATGATAAAGAATTTTCCACATTGACATTTCATGATCTAACTGGTAAACTTCATGCTTGTGAGATGGAAATGATGAATTCCAACAAGTCCAAAGCAAATTTGCAAAATCCAGAATCGTATCATGGTGAGAATGTTGCTAGTATGACGGCTAAGACTAAACCAAGTCTGAGTTCTGCACCACCTACTGCTTTCAATGGAAATATTTCTGGAAATTCTGAGAATAATTCATCAAGGGGTTGTAACTTTACAATTCCAGAATCATCAAATCAGAATGCTTTTTCTGCTGAAACAACGGATGATTGTGCTAGAATGATTGCTGCTTTAATTTCTTCATCTTTTGGACTGGTTATCAAGAATGTTGCTGATGCAAAAATAACTAGAGATGATCTTGATAAACTTTATGATGATCAATTGAATGAATTAGATTTATCTTGGCAATATGCTATGTTGGGTTAAAGATTAAAAAGGGTTTTCAAGAAACATGAAAGAACTACTTTTGATTTTAATGGGAAATTGGGTTTTGACAAATCTAAGTTGAAATGTTACAAGTGTTCCAAGCTTGGAGATTTTTCTAGAGAATGTCAGCAAGCACATGTTAACAATCCTAGTTTTTTATCTTATACTGGTTCTTAACCATCATCAAGTAATTCAAACAAGACAGCTTTAACGGTTCAGAATGATGGTGTTTATGATTGGGGCAAACATTTTGATACATCTGCTTTGATTGTAACACATGAGCAAGATGATTATTATTCTGATTCTAGTTCGTATGAAGCTGCTAAAAATGAAAAATTTGAATCCAAAATTGAAGATTTGATGAAAGAAAAAGACTGTTTGATGGAAGAAGTCAGAATGCTAACTGCTGAACTTCAATTGGTTAAAAAAAGATTTGAAGGTGTCTAAGGAAAATGAAAAATAGTTAGATTTGAAAAATGAGTCTTTGATAAAGGAGGTCAAGTTGTTAAATAAAGTTTTGGTTATATCTAAACAGAATAGTACGGATGTTGAAGCAAAGAATGCAAAGTTATGTGAAGAAACGGATGAGTTGGTTAAAGAAGTCAAGAAATGGAAAGATGAAGCAGAAGATGCAGCTAATGATTTTTAAAATTTGTTTGATAAATCAAAAGTCAATCTTGATCTGCTCATAAAGAATTCTAAAGAATATATTGGTAAAATTGAGGCGTATCAAGTTGATATGGAGAAGTTGTTGGATGAGAAGAGAGGGTTGGTTAGTGTTAACAAAGTGCACACTGCGAATATGGAAATTCGGAAATGAAATGAAGATAAATTGAACAAGGAGTTGTTTGATGGGATGGATAATCTTCGATTGCAAAAATTTGAAACTCATAAGGTTGCCAAGAGATTGATAGCTACTGAGAAAGAGTTTGCTGAAGCTCAACATATAATTTCAGACCTAAAGATTAAGTAATTGATGCCAATCGGTTACTAAATAATGTTTCAAATTCACAATTATTCACAAGCTTTTTAGCAGATGATGCAAATTTTGAAAAGATGTTTGACAAAACCACATCACCCCCAACTAATATCAAAGAAGCGGTTAAAGAGGTGAAAGAAAAGGTGGAAGATCATGATTATTCCAAGTTTTCATCATCAAATTCTGAAGAAGAGAAGATTGTGAAGAAGAAGAAAAAAAAAGAAAGCTAAAAAGAAGAAGGGTAATAATCTGAAATTCCTCCAGCTCCACAGTTTGTTTCTGGTTCATGTTCAATAGCAAATGAGATGTCAAGTACTTCAAGTGAGAAAATTTGTTCTCAACCTGAATTTGATGAGATGATTTTCTATGAGCAGAAAAATGCTAGTGAAGTCAAAGCTGAGTTTTCAAGGTTGGCAAAGAATGGACATCAGAATTCAAGTTCTGAGGAAAAGATTTCAGGAAAAAATATTGGTTTGGGTTTTAAGTCACAGAGTGCTAATACTGAGGAGGTTCCAGCTTCAAAACCACAAAATTTGAAGAAACTGAAACTAAAGCAAGTGAAGAAGGAAGTTTTCAAGGCTGAGAAGGTTCAACCCGAACGGTTTTATAAAATCGAGGGTTAGGAACAAATTTTATCTAATAAAGAGTTTCCACTTCACTGCGTGGATGCTCAGAAGATTTCTAAAGTTTTTGTGAAGGAAAAATGTTTCAAGGGTCAAGGAAAATCAACGTGCAAAATTTTATTCTGATGGTTCTTATTCTCGAAGCCCAACATCCAAATGGGTTCATGATCATAGACATCAGGTATATGATTCTTCCTTTAGTCATTTTAGAGATATTCATGTTTGTGAAACTATGCAGGCACCTAACCGATTGTTGATACATAGGTTGTGCGTCGTGTGAAGTATCCAATCAGACAATGTCATGTGAAGATCCAAGAGTTCAAGACCAAGTTCAAGGCTAGGGTGACTGCCTACCGAACCTGGTCCGAACCTGGAGTTTGGACCTGCCGAACCTGGAGTTCGGACATGGTTCGGCCAGACTATATAAATAGCAAATTTTTCTTCGTTTTAGACACGAGTGATAGTCTGAGCTGATCTTAAGTGTGTGTTTTGTACGGTGTTTCTCTGTATCAGTTTCTGAGTGTTTATTGGTTGTAATTGTTCATCTTTGATCAATAAAACAATCGATTAATTACGTTTTGATCTTCGAATAGCTAGATTGAGTAGACGATCCAATGCTCTTGCATTTTCACCGATGGGACAAAACTAAACGCATATGTTATATTTGCCGCCAACAATGGCATATGGCAAACGATTGTCCAATTCGTGCTGTGTCAAATTAGAGATCTCAAAAGATACTAGTTTTTCGTAAACCTGCCAAAACAAAGTTCTTTGATGAACAAGGCAGCGTTTTTGATGAATTTGAGCCTATATTCTTTCTCAAACAAAAACGTTTTGTTCCTAGTTTTCAAAAGGTTGTAGGTTCTTCATCACGCTTTCCTGTGACAAATTCATCAAAAACTGAATTACCAAAACAAAAACTCTGGAAACCTAAGGTGGTTTCAAATCAAAACAAGGACACTGGTCGACTAGAAGCAGTCGCTTAGGGTCAAGTTAAAAACTAATGAGTTTGACCAGTGTGCAGGTACTTCTAGAAGACCTATCGACGATTGCAATGTTGTTGATGGAGGAGTATTCTTCTTAACTTAAATTTTATGATATATCTTTCTAACCTGCAAGTTTTTTGAAATTCTAAAATGCAAGGTATCCGTGTTGGTTGATCAATTTTCTTTCTTTACATTTCGTTTATGTTTGAAAAAGGTAATGGAAAAAGTCAAAACTAGAGTCTTGTTTTTGTAAAATGAAAAATCCAAAAATTGAGTTTTTCATTTTAAGGGGGGGAATTGCATGTAAGGGGGAGAAATTGAGAAAATGCATGTTACGGGAAGAAGATGAATATATGCAAAATATATAAGGAAGGTGAATACATGCAAAATATATAAAATTTTGAGAAAATTGATCATTGGGAGATGATGGTACATTGGTTTACGTATCTGACTCATGGATAGAGTAGATGAAAGAGCCATAAGATCATTGTTTGATAGGTTTGGTAGACTCAGCAAATCAGAAAGTATTCAGATGTGATATACACTAAATATTAATGCTTGACCATGTGGATAACATTTTGAAGCATATTTCATGATCAGGACAAAAAGAAAATAAGTGTGAAAATAATATGAGAAGTCACTGTGTATACATGAGTTCATTTTGCAAAGATTTAAACTTGTTTAATTTTCTTTATTTTGTCAAACGATCGGACTTTCTCTACGTATCGAAATATCGACCTCATCGTTGTTCGTTTGACGTACTGCTTTATTTTCTTTGGTGTTTTGTATAAATCATCGGATTTTCTCTGTGTGTACGGGGGTACCGACCTGATTATTGTTGGGTTATACAATTTCAACTTGTTTTATCTTTCGTATTTTGTTAAATGCGAGGCGTTATTTGGGTATCGAAGGATCGTCCTTAAGGTAGACGGTTTAACATTCTTATTTCTTTTTGCTTGGAACACATTTGACAATATCATGAAAACATTGTGCTTTGTGATAATCACAAGTGTAATCACATAAGAAAAAGAAGTAATCACACAAGAAAAAGAAAATGTCTGATAGTGTGGGATACACTGGTCAAAGCTAATCTAATCAATACCTTAATATATCCAGTTGTTATGAGTATGATTCTGTCTGGGTTTAAGATTGACAAATTATACCGGCAATCAGCATGACTTATGTGCTTCAATTAGTTGAGATTGAAGTGTAGTTCAGTGCGTCATGATCAATATGATTCCGCATAGTGATCTTTCTCATACCAAAAATAGAGTTTGATTCTGTATTGCAATTTCATTTCATTTCAGAAAAGGTACAAAAAGATTTTTGGTGTGTTTTAGCATAAGTTTGAAAACTCAAAAAGATTTTAAGTTTGTTTTGATATAAACTTTCTAAAAGCAAAAAAGATTTTGTTTCTGCTTTATTATCGATCTGATCAACACGTGATGAAAATCAAAATTTCAAAATCATATCTTGGAGTCACGAAGAGACATTTTGCGCCGAGATTATTTAATTTTTTGAGCAGGTTGCTTAAGTGAAAGATATCACAACTTCAAGTCTTCTGAATCTGCTGAGAGAGACAGAGATACACTAGACATCGACAAGTATTCAAGATCAAACTACGATCAGGTTAAGGAAGAGTTTGTTCGAAGATTTATTTCATTGGACAAGCAGATTTTTACACTTGAGGGGGAGTTTGAAGATACAGTTTTGATGATGTTAAAGATACTGCACACGACGAGGGGGAGTTTGTAGATACATAATCTGTGCGTCGTGTGAAGTATCGAGTCAAGACAAGATGAAGTTCAAGACAAAGTATTGCTGCCAGCCGAACCTAGTTCGAACCTTAGGTTCGGATCAGACAAACTTCAGGTTCGCCTGAAGTTCAGCCAGTCGCTATATATAGAGGTTTTGTCTTTGTAATAGGAGACTAAGCGAGTGAGATCATAGCTTAAGTGTGTGTTTTCTATGGTGTATTCTCTGAGTCTCTTCTAAGTGTTTTACTGGGTGTAATTGTTCGTTTGATCAATAAAACAATCGGTTAATTACGTGTTTCTTATCCGAATTAGCTAGATCGAGTAGACGATCTGATGCTCACGCATTTTCAACTTCATTAAGATTTTTTCTGTTTATAGAAAGTGTCTCATCAAATTCAGGTTGAGAACGAATTTTCTCACTTAAAGAAGCTGACTTCTCATTTTCTGTTAAAGATGAACCAGAAACAAACGCTCAGATCTCAGGAACTTCAACTTGCGTGTTCGCCTTCTTGCCTTTCTTCTTATTCTTCTTCTTTTTCACAACCTTCTCTTCTTCTATAGTTGAGGATGAAAAATTTGAATAATCATATTCTTCAACCTTTCGTGCACTTCTTTGACCGCTTCTTTGATATTAGCTGGGGGTGATGCGGTTTCGTCAAACATCTTTTCAAAATTTGCATCATTCTCTAAGAAACTTGTGAACAATTGCGAATTTGAGACATTATTCAGCAATCGATTAGCATCAATTACTTGAATCTTTAAGTCAGAAATTGTCTGTTGAGCTTCAACTAACTCCTTCTCGGGAGCTATCAATCTCTTTGCAACCTTATGAGTTTCAAATTTTTATAGTCGAAGATTATCAAGCCCATCAAACAATTCCTTCTTCAATTTATCCTCATTTCGTTTTTTAATTTCCAGATTTGCAGTGTGAACTTTATTGACATTGATGAACTCTTGCTTTTCATCCAACAGTTTTTCCATGTCAACTTGATAAGCTTCAATTATAGCAACATACTCCTCAGAATTCTTTGTAAGTTGATCAAGCTTGATTTTTGTTTTATCAAACAAATTTTGAAAATCATTAGCAGCATCTTCTGCATCATCTTTCCATTTCTTAACTTCTTGAACCAATTCATCCTTTTCCTCACTCAATTTTGCATTATTCGCTTCATCATCCTTTTTATTTTGTTTAGAGATTTCCAAAACTTCATTTAACAAATTGACTTCTTTTATCAAAGACTCATTTTGCAAATCTAAATCTTTTTCATTTTTCTTTAAAACCTCCAAATTTGCTTTAACCAATTGAAGATCATCAGTAAGCATTTTGACTTCTTCCTTCAAAGATTCATTTTCTTTTATCAAATTTTCAATTTTAGATTCAAAATTTTCAGTTTCAGCAGCTTCATACGAACTAGAATCTGAATAATAATCTTCTTGCTCATGTGTGACGATCAAAGCAGATGTATCAAACTGCTTGCCCCAATCATAAGTACCATTATTCCCTTGCAAAATGTCCAAGATTTGAACATTTGTAACATTTGATCTTAGATTTGTCAAATCCTAATTTGACATAAAAAACTTGTTTTCCAGTTTTCTTGTGATACCTTTGTGATCTCTTAGATAGCATAGCCAATTGCCATGACATATCCATTACATTTAAGTGATCATCATCAATTTCATTTAAATCATCTTTAATTAGCTGAGCATTGCTAACATCATTGATAAACATTCCAAATGATTATGAAATAAGAGCAGAAACCAACTTGGCACAATCATCAACTAATTTGACAGAAAACCCATTTTGATTTGATGATTCTGGAATCGTAAAGCTACAACATCTTAATGAATTAGTATCACCCGAAACTCTAGACATATTTCCAATAAAAGTAGTAGTTGGAGCTGAACTAAGACTTGGTTTAGCCTTAGAAGTGATACTAGCAGCATTTTCACCATGATACATGTAGGATCGTTATTAGTTAGAGTTAAACTAAAACAAAAGACCTTTACTTGCAAATATAACCCTGCGGAATTAAAGTTATATTTCACTTTACTTAAGCGATATTTAGTTCTTGGGTATAATGTAAAAGCTTGATTTGCATAAGATAGTAACAACGAAGTAACAAATACTCGGCACTATTTGCATTAACTCAAAGCTACACTATTACAAGTTGTTCAAGAACATATGATGTTCGTGGTGTGTAAACTATGAGCTAACTAAGCTATATATAGTGCTGATGAGATCAATGACAGCCATTAATCTCATGCGATCTAATCTAGACCGTAAACAACAAAGTCAAATACAAACTACCAAAAGAAAAAACATCGACATTTTGAATATCTTGCGTGTTTGCAGCAACATACTACTTTAGGAGAGCGGCTTGAATTAGATATAGAAGCATACGAGAAGCTTTTGCAGGATTGGACTTGCTGAAAAGACATCTGAGGAAAAGTCCGGTTGAACTCATTATCTGGTGGATAATCGAGTTCACCCGGAATATTCGCTAAAAGACAAAACTGCTTCTTTCCACTTGAACTGCCAGTTCCGCCTGAAGTGATAATTCCGCTTCAACTTCAACTTCATCCGGAACATAACAAAATTGGCATTCAGCCGGAAATCTTTCAAGTGCAATATTCCTTACAATCTCCCCCTAAGCTGATGCTGTCAAATTCCAATGTTTATCTTCAAAAATTGACTTGTACCTAAAAATCTTCTTCTTAACCTACTTGTCCGTGGTTTTGATGTTGGCATCCAGATTTTGAGAAAGCTCTTTAGAATTTGTTTTGGTCACCTTCACATACTTGAAAGATTCCCAGTCCATTTCGCTCCATTCTTCTTGAACAGAAATGGACTCATGAACTGTGAAGGTGCCATCGACTCTGTAAACATAGAACAACTTCTCTTCTTCTTCCCAAATGACAAATCTTATCTCACTGACAGGGTCTTCTTCTTCTCCTGCTGAGTCATCATTTAAACTACTCCTGTAGAGCATTCCACAGTTCAGCACAGTTGCTCAATGAGAATCCTTAACATATGCTCAGCTCTTGAAGGACTTAAAATTTCTCTAAGCTTTAGAATGATGTCAGTCATTTGTAGCAAAGAAAGGAATGTAGTGGCCTTGTGAGCATTTACCACCTAAGTTGTGCCATTTGCCAAGTTGAAAGTGAAATCAAAAGTTGCTTCATCTACTGTCTAACCCACAATCTTGTTCTTTCTGGGTGGAGCTTTTCTTCTTTGCTTTTGATCTCTTTTGCTCTTGGCATGCATCATCTTCCTTTTTCTCATCATCCTTTCTTCATCAGAATCATTTGTTGATTCTTACACAATAGGTCTTTTGCCTTTGGCAGATGATGAAGAAGGGCCAGATTGAACTTCAGTAGGTTTGGTGATGGTGGTTGAAGGTTCTTTAATGGTGAGTGGAGGTAGGGAAGTTTGTGTTGGTGGTTTAATGGTTTCTGGTGTAGGGCTTGAAGGTGGAGAAGGTGGGAAAATATCAGAGAAATCCATGGTAGGAGGAGGCTTCTTCTTAAGAGGGACAATTGGTGTAATTTGTCAGTCCTGTATCTTGGGTTGGCAAGTTTGGTTGCTACCTTCTTGGAAATTGAAGGTGGTTTGTATGGAATGAGGGCAAATGACTGTGGAAGTGATGAAGCTGTTGTACATATGGGGCTTGGGTCATATGTAAAAGAAGGTGGAGGTGGCATATCTGCATCATCAGTAAATTCAGGTTTAACATTTAAGTTTGATAATGTACCTGAAGTGAATTCTGAAGGTGCAGGCATCACAAGCTTTGGATTGACTGCAGCTATGTCTCCTTTGAGCTCATAAAAGATGGTATCAATCAAGGTGCAAAGTTCTCTGACTTTCAACTGAGCTATCTCTTCTTTTGTTTTCAGTTTCTTAACCACAAGGGCCCTTTTTATATTTTTCAACAACAAGTAATTTTCATCAGTACTTACTAGCTTGGTAGGCATCTGAGAGGCAATGGAGATCAGTCTTTGCCTTTCAACCTCAGTCATTTCTTCCAAATTATAGTCCTTCAATCTCCAATTGAAGGAACTGGTCTTTGCTTCTTCCAACAACCTTTCAACAACTTCAACCTGAGAATACAGATCCAAATCCTCTTGAAGTTCTTGGGCTAGCCTTTCATCTTCTGCTAACCTTTTTGCATCTTCCACCATCTTCAGCATAACTTCAACTTCAGGAGTTTGAACCACCTGTTGAATAGTTCTAGGAGTTTCAGTTTGAAAAGGTTCGGTACTCCTCAAAGCTATCAATGTTGCAGCTATGTCTTACAGTTTCTTTGCTTCCCTACTCTTCCGGTTTATCCACAGATAACTGATTAGACCTATCAATACCAAAAATTGAATTGTCAGTGCCATAAACTTCCATCTGGGTTGCAGTTTGGGTTTCCGGTTGAACGACCAGTTGGGCTTCTGCTTGAACTTCCGCTCGAACTTCTGCTTGGAAAATGTTGGAGCCTTCAGTCACCACTTGAGGTTTGGTGACTTCAGGTTCTTTATCAACAATTTCCAACACCTCCGTACCTTTATTTTCACCAATTAAATTCTCATCACCTCCTTCAGATG